>JXTC01000483.1:31562-98389 GCA_002914845.1 Trema orientale
GGTTTTCGCTAAAATTTACATTCGCGGTTGGCTCAGTTGTATCTGGAAAGCCGACACACGAAAACATGCGTTAATGATAAAGTCAAATTCTTTTTCGACTAAAATTTTTGAAGAAAAAAAAAAAAAAAAACGAAAGAGTGAAGGAGCAGAGATCTACTTTCGGCATTGGCATATCGAAGTAGAAGAACTATAACCAAAGATAAGCAAAACCACCCAAGTCTGTCACCAAAGAGCTTGAAATTTTCCATCGTTTAATAACTGCTTCTACTACTACGTGTACAAAACTCAACTTTGTTACGAAAGAGGATAAGTCTGCGTCTAGCCATTTATAATCTCAATGATGAATTAGTTTAATGGAATATTAGATTAAAACAAAAACAATATTCAAATGTAGACTAAATTTTGAGGACTGATATAACTATAACTGAGTAAATTGATTGAGTATATTCTGAGCATATATATATCTATCTGTCCCTCATTTGATAAAATCTATAGTACTTTGTAGGAAGAGCTAGCTAGGCTTGGCGGACAAACTGAGGTACTAGTTTTGGAAAGGAACAAAATTGGAAAAAGATCATATTTCATTGTATAATCAATTGAGAGTTGTTATGTAGCTATGCTGTCAAGGAGTTCTGGCGTTATTGTCTAGGTGGTTTTGGTGGTATTATTGTGTACATAATTATCATAAAGCAATTAAATACATTATTCCTTTTTGTTCGTCCTAATAAGGTTTATATCATCGTCTCATTCTAGATATCATTTCAATTTATTCCAGTTGGTCTTGATTGTGAGCTCTCTCTAGCAGATATATTTTATTTAACATGATCATATATTAACTTGCGGCCTAATACATAGTCGTATGGTCCAATCAGAAGAGTTAAACAATAAATAAATAAATAAAAATCCGAGAGGAATATTTGTTAAATTAAGGGATGAGTGTTGCCTCCCTAGTAAAACTGGAAATTGGCGTAGTGGTTTTAAAAAGACAAGAACATCATCCTCAAGTTACGGAAGGGAAAGAGCTGGCTTTGGGTTGCTTTTAATTGGGGGGCGAAATAATTACTCTAAATATTCAACAGTCGTCACAGGCTTAGCTAAGTTGCCGTGATTAACATAATCAGAAGTTCCACTCTCTCACTCTTTGAAAAAAAATTAAAATCTTTTACAACAATATCTAGCTATAAAAAAAATTATTTAGAAATAGTCTGATGAAATTAAAACAGTACTACTAAAAACATCTTATTCGGTATTGACTTATTACTTTTATTTTTTTGGCGATCACACAGATCAGCATCCGCTGATTTAGAATTGTACTCTCTAGAACTTGAAAAATGAAAAGTAGTCTACAATTATTACAAGGCATTTATTCTTAGGCCCCATGTCTTCAAACGTGATTAAAATTCAAACGACTCAATATAGTGAACCAAACAACAAAACAAACGTCCCAACCCCCAAACGTTCGTCTCAAAAGGCTGTCTTATATCGTAATGGAAGCCACTGCTTCAGTGAGAAGCTGGAAGAGCACATCAGGTTTGGAGAAAAATGGGCTGTGATCACTTTCAATAGTGAGCAGTTTGTTTGGTTCCCATAGAAGCAGCATACCATCTTGCGACACCGGATTGAACAGTTCGTCATTACATGTCTTGATATACACTCTAGGCACGCTGAATTCGGCGTGTTTCTCCGATTCGAGGTTTAGAAGAGCCCATACTGGTGTTGGCCTCAGCAGCATCGAAGCCAGTGTGGCGTCCTGAGATCATCAGGTAATAATTCATTAATATAAGGAGATGCTTATAGTAGTCATGATCCTAATTTAACTTCGAAGAGTAATTAATATAATATATATGTACTACTGTGGTTACATGATATTTTGTTACATGCTAGTTTTTACCATATGAATATTGGATGTCAAATTTGAACTACTTAATCAACAATTAATTTATCTTAGGTTAACACAGCTAATCTACCGATCCACGTGAGAATTCACTACTCGAATTATTACTTTCACGAGATTGAAACATGTAAATGTGTTATTTTTTTTTCTTTTTCTTTTCGAATTTGCAACTTTACAATATTATATATACTATGCTTATTTAATTTCAGTGCCTAAGACGTACCTCAATAGGGCTCAAATTATACAAAACTTTACGCTGAAGTTCAGGCTTAACAATGATGCCGGTTGGGAAGGGGAGACCTTTGATTCCGTTTATAAACTCATAGGCAAGCTTGTCTCCCAGCAGGACCTGCTCGATCTTAGAAATAATAGAAACCTATATATATATATGTATATTTGAGTCATACGAATAATTAGATTTCAACTTCTCAACAATATATTATACATATGTATTGATAAGAATGAATGTATGCAAAACTTTTATTTTTATGGAATATTATGGGGTAATTGGAGGTAAAGTTTAACAGCAATTAATTATAACACTGCAAAATGTACACACGCATGCTTGTGCAAAAATATATGTTCCTTGTTCTCCATAATGCATACTAAATTAATAGAACACAATTAACTAAGAAGGGCAGCCTCAATCAACAAATAAAATTGATTCACAAACAAAGTTAATTCCTACAAATCTTTGAAACCTGCTTACACATTATCATCTGCCAGTTAGGTTCAAGTTTCTTTGCCTTTTTGCTTCTACATTATCGTTCTTTTGAATAAATTAACCTCATCTCAAGTTTTTTTCTTTTTTCTTTTTCTTTTTTTTTCCGATGGTAACATTCAAGAGATTTTTGAAAGTTTTTTTTAGGGACTAAATATTCACCAAGTAAAGAAGTCAGACACATTTAGTGCCACAGACCAAAAAATTAAATTAAAAGCCCCCAGAAAAAAAAGTGTGATCTTACATTGTCGACTTCCTTGCTATCCTCAGCCGTCCTAGAAAGGCCGAAAGGAAATTTCACCATCATTGCCGCTACATAGATGGCCATATGGACTTTATCGGGGAACTTGTATACGGTATTTGTAACATTACGACCCCCAGCGCTGTGACCCACCAATACCACCTAAAAAAAAACATTATAATTAATTTACATGAAATTCATATCAGATGTAATATTATATGGTATGATCATAATTAACCATGAATATAATTATAAGTACTAATTAACGACCTTTTCATTGGTGGCGAGGGAGGACATGAAAGTGGTAAGAGGCTCATTGTATTCGGCGAAAGTGAAGACGGTATTGTAATCAGTGGGATCTATGCCTGAGCACTTGAGGTCGATGCACGTGACCTTGTGTCCAGCACCTTCTAGAAGAAGCCGAATCTTGTACCAGCACCAAGCTCCATGGCCAGCCCCATGGACTAGCACGAAATGCAGCTGTCCCGAACCACATTCGCTGGCCATTTTCTTCTTCTTAAATCGCTATAGCTTTAATTGGTTTTGCGTTATCTTATCTCTTTAGGTAGTGGCCATAGGCTCGTGTGTATGTATATTTATTTATAGTATTTGACTATAGGTGTTGCATGTGGTTCGAAATTGCTATACTGCTGAAAACTGCCAGATATTTTAAGTAGATGGGTCGACAGGATTTTGGCCACTTGAGCAAATATTGTCTTGTTAAAAATGTGCGAGCATCTTTTTCTTTGAAAATTGAAATTATCTTTTGACAATAAAAACAAGATTTAAAAAAAAAAAGATAATTATGAAGGGGGAAAAAAATGAAAAGCCTTCCTCCAAAACGCATCAATGATGAAAGAGTGGTCCCATTCTTTTGTATACATTGGGTAATTTTCCTGACCAATAGCAAGAGTACATATGGCATATGAACACAACACAAAACACAAAATGACTTGTCATTTTGTCATTAACACCAAACTCCCACCCAACCCCAGGTCGGATTTTCCGAATAGAGGCCACGCGGGCGTATAGACGGTGGCCCTGCTCTACAACAAGCAGTCACACTCATACCACTGGTGACCATGCTCTATCCAATCCAAGCAAACAGTGCGAATATGTCCGATCACCATCAATTGGGAGGAACTACGCGACCACTACGACGGGAGAAACGATTCCATCGCTTGTAATATCTCAAAAAGTATATTCTATAGTTGAGCTCAAGATGCAACACACGCTAAATACGACACGTGGATTCTTACCGATCCGCGTCTGTGCAAATAGTAAGTAAGACACTTTTCATTATTTCCGAGACATGTGGCTACTAATCCGAACAACATTAGGACACTATAAATAGTATAATTTTCTACCGTAAAATGTAAATCATCATATTTCTTCAAAATTCTACTTGTCATTTTATAAAATCGTCATCTTTTTTCTCTTTATTTCCCAAGAAGTACAATACTCTATGTACTTCATTTTCTCAACCACACATCATATTAATATTATTTTTCTCAACCACACATCATATTAATATTATTTTTGGAGGAGATTTGACAAGTACCACACCAGTATCCTATAAGATCTTGGTGAAAAGTTCATTTATATTTTTTTTCAAAACTATATGGATCACACGTACAACAAATCTGAGTTTTGACTTTCTTCAAAAAAGAACCATTCGAAAGCAAGTGGTGCGTGTTAGTTCAAGGACAAAAATCCACATAATAATTAATATTCTGGTTAAGTTAGTAATTTTATTATATTGTGATTCTAGACTTAACCTAATTGGTAAGAGTTCAAATCTCCCCTTCCTTTGCTTAAAAAAAAAATCATCTTATTTTTCAATTATAACAAAGAACTTAATTATTTATGGATAGAAAAAAGTCAAGCTAGATAATTAACAAAATTGCTAATGCTAAAAACCTACTAAATATGTTAAGAGAAAAGGACATAGGTAGGACTAACTTAGGCCAAAATGACATTTTACTAACTTTTTTGAAAATGACAATTTCAGGAGTTTCAAGAATATTTTGACCTATAATCAAGAGCTTCGTGACCATAAAAACTCTTAAAAATATCATAAATAATAGTTTAATTGCTAAATTATTAACGAAATTGCTAATGCTTAAAACTGCCAAATATATTGAAGAGCCATTTGGTATAAAGTAATCTTTGGATAAAATGGGTATTTTAATATATTCCCATGTTTGGTGGCTTTTTAACACTTAGTAAAGTGATCGCCCAGGAAATCACATCCCCTTAAACACACATCCCCTTACATAGGGTTAAAATGAAATCCAGCAAAACAAGTGATTTCATATCACCCACTATCTGAAAGACTGACCCACCCACATAAGAGAAAAGTCGCGATATTTTTCCAGCTCTTTGTCTCTGTACTGGGTTCCGCTTGTAGCTATTCATCATGGCTATTCGTTGTCACCATGTCTTCTCGCCGTCGTTTGTCCTCGGTCCGTCTCCTTGGCATCAAAAACGTCATCATCGCTCATCGTCACACTGTGAACCAGAGAGCACAAGCAACGCAATGGAGTATCTACCAAATATCCAGATCCAAAATAAAGTATATAATATGTATACACAACACTTATAATAATAGAGAAGAAAGAATAGTCGATCTTCATCGCGACCACTTCTTCATCTCTCAAACCCACTCTCCACAACAATTTGATAAATTGATTTATATCTCTATGGGACTTTTTTTTGTTTTTTTTTCTATCACTGATTTTTAGATCTAATTGGTGAGTTAATAGGTACAGTATTCTAGTTCTGAGCTTTCTCTCTCTCTCTCTCTCTCTCTCTCTCTCTTTTCTTTTTGATTGATGGGATTTTTTTTATTGGGTTTTTTGTTTTTGAGTAATGATTGGGACATTAAAAACTTGCGCAAAAGACTTACACCAATGATGTGTCATCCATTTTAACCACTATCTTATTTAAAGTGGGACCACACCATTTAAAATTTAATGATTGAAATAGATGCCTTTTCATGTGGTGTAAATTTTTGGTGTAAATTTTTGGTGTCCCTAGCATTACTCTTTTTTTTACTGGGTTGTTTAATTATTGTAATTAATTATTTAATTGACGAAAGGATTTTATATGAAATCTTGTTGCTTTGGTTTGTCGTGTTAAGGAAGATGAAGATTAGGGAGGAAGAAGTTTGGACTCGTGGGCAATGAGTGATTTTTTCCCTTTAAAAAAATTTACATAATTTTTTTGTTATTATTAATTATTATTCTATTTTTTATTGGGTTAACATTTATAAGATTTAAAATGTGAGGTTTACATTGTACAAAATACCAAAATTCAATGTATAATTAGGATATTATCCCAAAAACTAATTGATAACTCTATTATAGAGTTATTTGTGCTCTTTTATTCACTTAAAATAAGTGTTTTGTGTAATTTTAGTTTTGATTTTAAATAATTTAAGTTATTTTATTTTATTTTACTTTCATTTAGTTTTATTTTATTTTAATCATTTTATTTAATTAGGAAAGTTTATTTGATTTAGGTCTAATTTAATTTGAATTTTGTTTTATTTAGGTGCTGAATGAAGATAAACTGATATTCTTTTATTTTCTTTGAAAAAAAAAAGAGGTTAAAGTGAAGCTCACTCACGCGAGTAAGAAAGGAACCAAGCACAAATTTTAGCCGTTCAATCAACATCCAGCGCATTTTAGGAGCGCATGCAGTTCACACGTGGGAAAGGAGACTGGTGCGGCTGGGAGCAGCAGACAAGTGGGCCCCCGCCAGTCATCTGCAACTTGTCTTTCGTCAGGCGATCGGATATGGTACTTCGTATTACCTGTACATCCAAATTAGACGCAATAAGAATTTGCCACATTAGTAAGTCAAATTTATTTTTTCCTTCAGCCAATTACAAGCGAAGAACGTGCCGAGCTTACGTGTTAGAGCCGCACCCGATCATAACGCATGTATCAAAAAACGTGAAATAAAGAAAAAAAATGAAAAAGAAAAAAAATTGGAAAAGTGACACATCACTTAACCAATCAGAATAAAGCCTTGGAAAATGTGAACGGTCTTTCCTCTCCTACATAAAGGCTACGTGAGATGAGAAAAAAACACACCATTTTAAAGAGAGAAAATCATAGGGAGAGAGCAGTGGTGGAGTGAAGCTTCAACCGCAGATTTATTTGATTTTATATTTTCAGTTTTATTCTTTAATTTTATATTTTTAGTTTTAGTTTTTATTTTTCTTAGTATATTTAAATTATTTATTTAATTGTGAACTGGATTTTTATTTCTAGGATGTCAATGGATCTTGATCATGATTCTTAATTTTTCCAATTGATTTACATTACCAGATGTTTATTCTATTTGTGCTTAATATTTTTGATTGAATTGATCACTCAGTTAATTGACTAGGAATTTCTAGACTGAATTGGAAGAAGATGTTAGAATATATCCATGAATAGAATAACATAAATTGTATGGGATAGGAATATACTCATAGGTTTACGCAATTTTAATAGAAATCATAGAACTTAATGAATCTTTTGCTTAATTCAATTTGCCTAGGAATATAGTGAATTATTAAGCAAAGATATTATTGTTAAGTCTTGGAAAAGATTAATTCAATTTGCATAGGAATATAGTGAATTATTAAGTAAAGATATTATTGTTAAGTCTTGGAAAAGATTAGTAATTTACATTAGGATATTCTAATTGGCAATATTGTTAAGTCTTGGAAAAGATTAGTAATTTACATTAGGATATTCTAATTGGCACTTGGGTAAATTAATTGGATTAGAGAGAAACAACAGAAATTAAAAGGATTGGGAAGGTGAAATGGATGTCCTAGATTATTTTGCATTAATATTTTCTCTATTTTATTTTTCAGTAATTTATTTATTTAGTATTTTATTTCTATTTTTATTTTAATTTCTTTATTTTTGAATTTTAATTAGTTAGATAAAATTAGGGTTAATCCAATTTTAGTACTTAGTAGGAAATTTTAATTAATCAATCTTAGTAATGGTCCTCGTGCACCTGTGAATTTTTCACAACACTAATACATTCCTATGCACAACCAAACATTGCTTTTTTATATGTCAGGAATTATAACCTAGATTACACTACGTAACCAATCACAGTTATTCGGGATGCCAAACAATTAAAACACCCTCTTCAGTATTCCCATTAATAAAAACTTGAATTACCACGTATCAAACGACCTCTAAGAGAAAAGGACATAGGTAAGACTAACTTGGGCCAAAAAGACTTCTTTTATATTTTTTTTAAAAATGACATATTTAGGAGTGTCAAAAATACTTTTACCTATAATCAAGAGCTTCGTGACAACGAAAAACTCCTAAAAATTTATTGTAAAATCCCAGATTTTCAAAGGACAAAATGGTCATTTTGTTAGTTTTCGGATTTAATAATGGAGGGACTAAGTTGCAAAAGTTCTATGGGGACTAAATTGAAAGGATTTGAAAGTTATGGGACTATTTTGCAATTTTTGAAAAAACTGCATAATCTGGTGCAAACCCACGTGGGTTTGCCTATTTCTTCTCTTCTCTCTCTTCCCCACGACTCCCAATCTCTTTCTCTTCTCTCTCGGCTGAAGCAACACCGAAGAAGACCGAATGACTGCCGAAGCTTGCCCAGCCACCGTCGAGTAGCCCCAACCCCCAGTGGAGCTTCGCCATACCACTAAGAAGGTCGCACCGCTGGTCTCGCGCCGCCAAGAGTTATCGTCCGCCGAAAAACGCTATTTTTGGCCGCGGAGCCTCTTGAATTTTCGTCGCTGTTTCAGACCATTTCAAGGGATATTCTTTGGCTCGTTGGATTCTATTTCGTGACTCCAGGTATCTCCATTTTTCCCGGATCAAAAGTTGCCATTGTTGAGTAGTTTAAGCTTTGAGATTTGACTTTTTGATCAGACTGTTGGATTGTATTTTTGATGTCATTTTTGGAATATACTCAGAAAATAGAGAAGATTGATATATATATATTGACTATGTTTGGTGATCGACACGAAAAACAAAATCGGATGGCTAATATTTGCCTCGTTTTATGTGCCACCAATCCGATGTAGGCCCAGACCCGAATTGGACGAATTATATGTCTAACCTAGTTATTTTGGGTACTAGGAATTCAGTGAAGAGGTCTGTTTATGGAATTGAAGCTCTGTTGAGAAGTCGATTTTTCACAAGAGAACGATCGAGGGCTTGGAATTAGTTCCCGACTCTCTGAGCGATCATCCAACGACACCTTGAGGATCCAATAGCATGGTATCGCTATTTTAATGGGGTAGGGATTTGGTTACTTCTGTTTTATACCGTTTTTTAATAAAACTTACTTTCTGCAACATATGATGACAAATGTGATTTTAGAACTATTTGAATATTTGTAATGGAATTTGATTGTATGATATATATTGTATTGCTCTGGAAATTTTCTGAGTGCAGCTTATTTTTGGGTATATCAAAATAGGGTCGTTATGCTGTCCATTTTTCTTTAAAACCTAATATACTTATTTTATTGAAAAACTAGTGCACGACAGTTTTCACACTTTAGTTCTATATTGCACGTGTCATAGGATCATACATAAGCACTGTATTAGCATCATAGGCTTACAGTGTGGCACTGTATGCCCTACAGTCGGTGTAGAGTCTATAAATCTGTGCGAAGTTTGTTTCTTCTAATTACTTCTCCATTTGGCAGGCGTAGACAATTCGATTGCCTCTCTAGGTTTGGTAGGCGACACATGAGTGTCCCTTCCGGATATAGGCTTAGGTGTCAGGTAGACTGTTAGGTATACTTAGTGCCATTATCTTAAGTTTCCATAGATAAGAGGATGAGAGCTCAGATATGGGTTGATTTATGTCATATGCATATGAATTGGATCGTTTTGCCTACTGTTCTATTTACACATATAGATATGGATTGCTGGTTTGGATTATATATATGTATATTTTGGATTAAAACTAACTATGCAGGAACTTTCCATCACTAATATGTTTTCAATCGAGGTAACTGCTTTCCTACTAGGCATTTTATGCTTATCCCCTGCCTTCCTTTCTCAGGTGGTGTTCAGTGCAATCTTAGTGATCAAGTGGATTAAGAGGTCATTTGTGATTGTAGTTCGTTATCTTGTTAATGCTAGGAGCATGTTGTTATGGTGTTTAGATTGTTTGAATTTTGTATTAGCATTAAACCAAGATTACTAATTTCTATTAAGTCTGTGAACTTATATATGCTATTTCAGTTTTTTTATATTCGTTGTGGATGATGATAATGCTTGAACTTTGTTTTTGAACTATGTTTTTTTTAAATTATTATTCGATCTATATTTAATGGTGTATACGAACTGTGGGAGAAGTTCACAGGATGAAATTCTAAATATTTTATTTAAATGGACTCTTTTATAAAACTGAAACTTTTAAGACATTTTTCAAATAAATCAAGGCATTTTCCACCTTAGTGAAATTCTCATTCTGCCACTGGCTTAGGTTTTGGGTCGTGACAGAATTTGTGGTATTAGAGCTTGAGTTTAATAGCTTGGACGTATCATCGTTAAACTAGATTGAAGTTGTTTTTATAACAAGTATGTATCATCATCTCAATAATAGCTTGGCATATTGTTTCAGACTTTTAAGGATGCCTCCAAGAAAAGTTCCGAGGCACCAGCCGGGTGTCGAACCTCCTCCTCGTCTGGATTTCGCTCATTTGATCGAGGCAATGCAATAAGCATTCTTCCAGATGAGCAATCCAAACTTTCAGCCTCCAGCTCCGAGGGAACGTCAGTTGGATCAGTTTGTTCATCACTAGCGGTTCATGTGTCTCCAGCCAGGGCAGTTTGATGGAAGACCAGAGGCTCTCATGGCAATTGCTTAGTTGCGTGAGATGGAGAGGCTTTTTTAGGCCCTTGGTACTCTGGTTGCATTTTTGGTAGTGTTTGTTGTACCCATCTGATAAGGAGTTCCATTCACTGGTGGGAGACAGTGGAACGGATACAAGATATGGTAGGTCTGACTTGGGAAGAATTTGAAAGGATTTTCAAGGCTCAGTATGCCAATGAGGACCAATAGGATGAAGTGGTGAACTGATTTGAGACTTTGATTCAAGGTAATAGAACAGTGAATGAGTACCTGATAGATTTCACTAAGTTGGCCAGTGTTACTCTTGGACCGGGTACGAGTGAGAAGTACCGAGTTACCAAGTTTAGAAGTCATCTGAATTGGAATATTTTCAACAAAATTGGCATTCAGACTTTCCATACTCTTCCTGAGATTGCAATGGTTACCCAGCGGGCAGAAGCCATCGAAAAGAGATTGGATTCCAGGAGGAACCAACGTAGAGGTAACGACAGGAAAGTCACCAGAAGGAATTAGGGGCAGTGGTCAGCCTAGGGTACCCCGAACAATGGAAGCTCGAACAACAGTGGTTCTTCAAGGAGTGGCAGGGGTAGTCCGTATGGAGGATGTTTAGCTTATGGCCAGCCGGGTCATAAAAAGAAGGAATGTGCTTATCGTCTACAGAAATCTCCTCTTTCTCAAGGAGAATCGCAGAGGAGCCAGTCAGGTTCTGTTTCTTATCAGAACACTCAGGCAAAACCACAACAATCATAGGGTGTTTCGTAGACTTTTACTTCCCCTCAGCCCTATCAGCATCAGTACTGCCCTCAGGGTTAAACTCAGAATTTTCAGACTCCTCAGGCATCAGGGAGTCAAGGTGGGCATGGGTATGGCAGTAGTGGTCCAGGATCCAGCAGTAGTCGTCCTAGTCAAGGGAGAAGCAACAAGGGGAAAGGGAAGGTGACTGGTCAAGCCTATGCTTTTACTTCCATTGACATCCTAGAAATAAAAATTCAGTTCACAATTAAATAAATAAAAACTAAAATGAATAATTTAAATATCCTAAGAAAAATAATAACTAAAACTAAAAATATAAAATCAAAGAATAAAATTGAAAATATAAAATCAAATAAATCTGCAGTTGAAGCTTCACTCCAGCTCTCTCTCTATGACTTTCTCTCTCTAAAATAGTGTATTTTTTTTCTCATCTCACGTGGTCTTTATGTAGTTGAGGAGAGAGCTTTCATGTTTTCCAAGGCTCTATTCTGATTGGTTAAGTAACGTGGAACTTTTCTAATTTTTTTTCTTTTTCCTTTTTTTCTTTATTTCACGATTTCTGATACATGCGTTACGAACGGGTGCGGCTCCAACAGGTAAGCTCGGCACGTTCTTCACTTGTAGTTAGCTGAAGAAAAAGATGAATTTGACTTACTAACGTGGCGAATTCTTACTGCGTCTAATTCGGGTGTACAGGTAATATGGAGTACCAGATCCGACCGCCTGACGAAAGACAAGCTGTAGATGACTGGTGCGGGCTCACTTGTCTGATGCTCCCAACTGCACCAGTCTCGCTTCCCACGTGTGAATTGCACGCGCTCCTAAAATGCGCTGGATGTTGATCAAACGACTGAAATTCGTGCTTGGCTCCTCTTTCTTACTCGTGCGAGTGTGATTCACTTTAACCTCTTTTTTTCTCAAAGAAAATAAAAGAATATCGGTTTATCTTCATTCAGCACCTAAATAAAACAAAATTCAAATTAAATTAGACCTAAATCAAATAAACTTTCCTAATTAAATAAAATAATTAAAATAAAATAAAACTAAATGAAAGTAAAATAAAATAAAATAACTTAAATTATTTAAAATCTAAACTAAAATTGCACAAAACACTTATTTTAAGTGAATAAAAGAGCACAAATAACTCTATTTTATAGAGTTATCATTTAGTTTTTGGGATAATATCCTAATTATACATCGTATTTTGGCATTTTGTACAATGTAAACCTTGCATTTTAAATATTATAAATGTTAAACCAATAAAAAATAGAATAATAATTAATAATAAAAAAATTATGTAAATTTTTTCAAATGGAAAAAATCACACATTGCCCACGAGTCTAGACTTCTTCCTCCCTAATCTTCATCTTCCTTAACACGACAAACCAAAACAACAAGATTTCATATAAAATCCTTTCGTCAATTAAACAATCCAGTAAAAAACAAAGAGTAATGCTAGGGATACTAAAAATTTAAACCAAAAACTTACACCACATGATAAGGCATCTATTTCAATCATTAAATTTTTAATGGTGTAGTCCCACTTTAAATAAGATAGTGGTTAAAATGAATGACACATCATTGGTGTAAGTTTTTTGCGCAAGTTTTTAGTGTCCCAATCATTACTCAAAAACAAAAAACTCAATAAAAAAATCCCATCAATCAAAAAGAAAAGAGAGAGAGAGAGAGAGAGAGAGAGAGAGCTCAGAACTAGAATACTGTACCTATTAACTCACCAATTAGATCTAAAAATCAGTGATAGAAAAAAAAAACAAAAAAAAGTCCCATAGAGATATAAATCAATTCATCAAATTATTGTGGAGAGTGGGTTTGAGAGATGAAGAAGTGGTCGCGATAAAGATCGACTCTTCTTTCTCCTATATTATTTTGGGTATTGTGTATACATATTATATACTTTATTTTGCCTATATCACCTATACTCTTGTTGAAATTAGGGCCACAATTTGCGAATTATAAGATGTACATCTCCACTAGGATGCGTCTCAAAGGCCGATAGGAGATCATCTAATGACCCCTTACTCAAACCATCCTTAATAAAGTTTTTCTTATCTTCACGATTTGTGGGCACCATTCCTAAAGAGCGGCATTTTGTATTACAAGTCCGTCGTGCATATTTGTGACAAACTTTCATTCTTTTAGCACGACGCTTTTTTGCAAATGAGCTTTTACCATGACCAAGCATGTATGAAATAAATGAATCTAAAAACTCACCTGATAATCGTACCTTTGCTTCGATAATCCAACGAACATCTTCATAAATGCCTTTATGCATTAGTAACCTTAATCTTTCACACTTAGCAGAGTTATTTTTAGCAAAGAATTTTGAGGAAGAGAAGGAAAATATTTTTGCAATTTTGAAAGACACTATTTTGAAGAAAAGAAATTGAAAGGAAGAGGAGAGAAGTGAAAAGTTGTGGTGAATCTTGATGAAATATTGAAACTTTATACACAATTTATTTTTCTTTTTCTACTTTTTCATTTTCATCATTTTTTTCTTCAATTATTATAGGAAACTGAAGAAACTGATTTGAAGGTCATGGAGTACCGTTATTCGCCACTTAACTGAGAAAGTAATAAATCAAACAAACATACTGAAAACATCCTGCAAAAACAAATAATGTTAAAAATGGAGAATTGAATATTTACAACAAATTATAATTGCCCATAACATGGATCACTGAGGTAAATGACTTCCTCTTGAAGATTTTGATTGTCAAGAAATGGTTTAAGTCTTTGTCCATTCACCTTAAACACATTATCATTTTTGGGATTTTTAATATCAATGGCACCATAAGGATACACATGTCTTACAATGAAAGGTCCACTCTATCTATATCTCAATTTTCCAGGAAATATGTGAAGTCGAGAATTATAAAACAAGACTTTTTGAGCAACAACAAATGTTTTTCTTGAAATTACATTGTTATGAAAAGTTTTGGTTCTAGCTTATGAATTTTCGAATTCTTATATGCATCATTTCTCAATTCTTCTAGCTCATTTATTTGTAATTTTCGTAAATTACAAGCAACATAAAGATTTGAGTTAAAAGTTTTAATAGCCCAAAAAGCTTTGTATTCAAGTTCCACAAGCAAATGACAAGATTTTCCATAAACTATCCTATAGGGTGACATACCAAGTGAGGTTTTAAAAGCAATTCGATAAGCGGAAAGTGCATCACTAAGTCTCAAAGACCAATCTTTATGATTTGGGTTAACTATTTTCTCCAAAATTTGTTTAATCTCCCTATTTGCAAGTTCTACTTGTCCATTTGTTTGAGGGTGATAAGGAGTAGCAATTTTGTGTGTGATTCTATATTTCTTCATTAATGACTCAAATGGCTTATTACAAAAATGTGTTCCACCATCACTTATCATGGCTCGAGGAATTCTAAATCGACTCAAAATATTTTCTTTCAAAAATTTGATCACAGTTTTATGATCATTGTTTCGACTTGGAATTACCTCTACTCATTTTGACACATAATCAACAGCTACTAGAATGTACACAAAACCAAACAATGGTGGAAAAGGTCCCATAAAGTCTATATCCCAACAGTCAAAGATTTCAATCGCCAAAATAGGATTTAAAAGCATCATATTACGTTTTGAAATTGACCCTAACTTTTGACAATTTTCACAAGATTTGCAAAAAGCATGAGTATCTTTGAACAAGGCCGGCCAATAAAATCCACACTGCAAGAATTTTGCAGTTGTCTTTTTTTATGAAAAGTGACATCTATGTGCTTCTATATAACAAAAGTTTATGACACTACTTACCGCATTATCTAGTATGCATCTTCCAAAGATTTGATCAGGACAGTACTTGAATAAATAAGAGTCATCCCAATAAAAGTTCTTCACTTCAGTTAAAAACTTCCTTTTGTCTTGACTACTCTATTCAAATGGCATAGCTCCTGTTGCAAGAAAGTTGACAATGTTAGCAAACCAAGGTATTAAAGTGGCAGAGAATAAATATTCATTAGGAAAATAATCATTGATAGGTGTGGTCCCAAAAGATAACTCTGTTGTTAGCCTTGACAGGTGGTCAGCGACAACATTTTTGGCACCTTTCTTATCCTTGATTGCGATATCAAATTTCTGAAGCAATAAGATCTACTGTATCAATCTTGGCTTGGAATCTTTCTTAGAGAAACGAAATTTCAATGCTATATGATCACTAAAGACAATTACTGGTGAGCCAACAAGATAAGAATAGAATTTTTCCAAAGTAAATACTACTGTAAGTAATTTTTTTCCGTGATTGAATAATTTATTTGAGTATCATTTAAAGTCTTACTTGCATAGTAAATCACATGTGGCTTACCATCTTTTCGTTGTGCCAAAACAGCACCAACAACCTAGTCACTAACATCACACATGATTTCAAAAGGAAGAGACCAATCGGGTGGTTAAATGATAGGAGAAGAGGTAAGCAATTTTTTAAGCTTTACAAATGCTTATTCA
Organism: Trema orientale; assembly: GCA_002914845.1. Taxonomy (NCBI): domain Eukaryota; kingdom Viridiplantae; phylum Streptophyta; class Magnoliopsida; order Rosales; family Cannabaceae; genus Trema; species Trema orientale. The sequence goes on from JXTC01000483.1 coordinate 47,515, forward strand.
CATTCTTTAGTCCATTCAAAAACATTATCTTTAGATAAGAGGTTACATAATGGTTTAGATATTACATTGAAATATGGCTGGTGCATTACATAATCCAAAAGGCATCCTATGATAAGCAAATATACCAAATAGACATAAAAGTGGTTTTCTCTTAATTTTCAAGTGCAATTTCAATTTGATTATACCCTGAATACCTATCTAGGAAATAATAAAATTCATATCCCACAATTCTTTCAAGAATTTGATCCATGAAAGGTAAAGGAAAATGTTCTTTCCTAGTCATTGAATCGAGTTTCCTATAGTCAATACACACGTGCCAACCAGTAACAGTTCTAGTTGGAATTAATTCATTGTTTTCATTTCTGACTACAGTAACTCCGGATTTCTTAGGTACAACTTGGGTAGGACTTACCCATTTACCGTCAGAAATAGGATAAATGATTCCATTATCTAGGAGTTAAATGACTTCATTTCTCACTACTTCTTTCATATTAGGATTAAGCCTTCTTTGCATTTCTCTTGTAGGTTTGCTGTTTTCCTCTAAATAAATCTTGTGTGTGCAAATCAAAGGACTTATTCCCTTTATGTCACCTATGGTCCATTCTAAAGCAGATTTATACATTTTCAAAGTTTGTAACAACTTACCTTCTTGGTGTTCATCAAGTTTGGAAGAGATTATTATCGAAAAAGTCTCGTCTTTCCCTAAAAAAGAGTATTTGAGATCGGGTGATAATGGTTTCAACTCAAGCTTGATTAGATGCTTGAAGGTATTGTTATATTGGAACGTAGTGGTAATTCTTCGAATCTTAGCCTCTATCCTTTATTTTCTATTCTTTGAGAATAGTCAAGTAAAGAATATATATTAGAGATATCATGAACCAAATGCATACTTGATTCAAATTAATTAACTAAAAAAACATCCAATATATCTAAATTACTCCCTGTTTGAACACAATCACTTAAGATGGTTTCAATCACGTTAGCTTCCTCATTTTCATCTTATTCATGTGGTTGCTTACTCAAATTGAAAACATTAGGTTCAATTGTCATGTTCCCAAATGAAAACTTCATCATTCCATTTACAATTAATCAAAGCACTAGAAGTTGTTGCTGGTGTTTATTAGAATAAATTCTCGGAAAATATTTTCATAAAATCATTTTCAAGAATACCATAGTTTTGTAAAATCAAGAAAAGCAGCGGAATTGGTCGTTTAAAATTTTTCTATTTATAAAACCTTTCGGATCTTGATCTAACATAAATTAACTCTTAATCTAGACAAGAACAATACCCGGATTTGCTGCACAATCTTCTCGTTTTTCCGTCTATTCTCGAAAGCTGTTTGATTGATCCGGTGGGTGGTCACCTTCTTGATTCCCAACAAAGAGATCCGCAGACGAACAAGAAGATAATCTTCTCGAACCGATTTCTCCGGGATGGTCGAAAATACTAAGGACAGTGAATCCCCTAGTGTAGCTGATTTTTCTCTGCTCTTCCTCTCTCTGATTTTCGTGTGACACTCACTTCTCAATGGGTGTTTTATGTGTAACTCTTAATTGTTCAGTCAGAGAACTTTTCTCTTAACTATATAGAGAGATTAGTAAACCCTAATAGGCTTATTGGGCTTGTTGGGCCCAATTGATTATCAAATAACTATTGGGCTTTAATTTGAGCTAGACAGGGGACCAGATAGATACATAAAGCCCAAGCTCCAATGGACCATATACCCTCTATTATAATTAACTCTTAATTATGATGGGGCCTTATCCATTAATATTGGGGCACACCACTATAGGCCCAATATTGAACTATTGGACTAAATGTCATTTTTATTTTCTGTGAAGCTTATTAACAATTAATTAGCTTGATCCATTTAGCATATACTATACCTGTAGACATACCCCCTATGCAATGTCGTACTAGTAGGGTGAAATTACCGTATTACCCTTCTAGTACATATTTACCTTTGAGTTGCCATTTTTCATCTAATGTATAATAATTGACTACGGTGTTTATATTTACTTATACCAACACAGTCAAATTCACATAATAAATATCGGGGCCCTGGTTTATATTATCCAAGTACTTGAAAAAACTCAAAGTGACATCATATGCATGGTGTCCATCATGAAAACATTCTACACATTTCATATACCTTATCTTCCAAGATACTGGAGTTTGAACCATAAATCGGAACTAGTCCTTTAGTAACTCAAAAAGACAAAACACATGAAAGTAAGTTCGTTAATCACTAGGATTAAGGTCTTCTACAATAATGCTAGATTAGTGAAATTAGAATTTTAAGTCACGGTACTTAATCTTAAATTCTAATTTACTAGGTCATGTTCGATGCTGTTGTAACTTTCTTATAACATACTAGTGTTTCTATCTGAAGACTCACTTCGATAATTGGAGACTTCATTAATTAAATAGATAACACTACATTCTATGGCATGTAAAGTATTCCATCTTCAATATGCAGAATGCGAACAATTTAATTTAGACAAAATGAAATAAAGAATATAATATCTTCCACATATGAACTCATCATACGAATAATTTTTTATTACTCATTATATGTCTCGGAATCTTTTAAATATTTACATAAGATAAACATACACATCACATGTATATCAATGGGACATAAATGAAATAAAATTCATAACATGGAATTTATTAACAATAAATAGATAACAAATAATCCGATAATAAATTGTTTATAATGTCAAAATAATAAACTGCTTTATAGGACATTATTCCAATAATTGCTAGAAATGGTCGTCCTAAAATAATAGGATTTGGATTATTTACCTCAATAGGTTGTATATCCAAGACAATAAAATCCACAGGATAGATGAATTTATCAACTTGAACTAATACATCTTCCACTATTCCTATTGGGACTTTAACTGATCTATCGATAAGTAAAAGAGTGGCAGAAATTGATTTAACTCACCTAGATTGAGTCTTTGATAAACTGAATATGGAAGTAAATTCACACTAGCTCCAAGATCAAATAAGGCTTATTCAATTTTTTGTTCACCAATAACACATAAAATTATAAGACAACCAGGATCTTTATATTTTAAACTAATATTGTTTTGAAGTATTGAACTTACTTGCTCGACTAGAAAAGCTTTCTTTTTTACATTCAGTTTTCTTTTTACAGTACATAAGTCCTTCAAGAATTTAGCATAAGATAGTACATGTTTAATAGCATAAGATAGTCCTCCAAAGGGATATTGATCTTTACCTGTTTGAAGATTTCAAAAATTTCAGGACTGTGATTCATTTTCGAATTATTCAAAGCATGGGAAATGGGAGAGCAGGAGAGGATTTAATCTTTTCTTCAGAGAGTATAGGTTTAACCCATTCCTTACCCTTAGAGTTTGATTCATCATCTTTCTCACAAGGTTTAAGAATAGGTCTTTCAACAATCTTACCACTACGAAGAGTCATGATTGATTTGACTTGATCCATGGGTTAGCCTCCAGAGGATTCTGTATGTGAATTGAATTGTCCCTTGGGGTTTTGCTGTGGTTAAGAGGGAAACTTCCCTTTCTCTTGAATTTAGAGAGTAGATGCAAATTTTGCAAGAGTATCTTTCAAATCCGCCACAATTTGGGCATTTTGAGTATTGATAGACTCTTGCTTTTCAATAAATGAATGTAATGTTTCTTCAAAAATTTTCCTAGGAGGAGGTATGTAAGTGCATAATCTCGAGGATTTTGAAAATTTTACTGTAATCTCGAGGATTTTGAAAATTTTACTGTGCATGAAATGGTGGTTGTGAAAATTGTGCATGATAATCATTCCTCCAACTAAAATTTGTGTGATTTCTCTAACCGAGATTATAAGTTTGAGAATATGGATTAGGATTTAGTCTTTTGAATGTGTTTAAAGTATTAGTTTGCTCATGAAGACATTCCTAAAAGGAAGGCAGAGTTAGACAATCATTAGTTGAGTGATCATTAGTTTCACAAATATGACACACAATTTCTTGCACAGATTTTACTTGACCACTCTTTTTCATTTCAAGTACCTCGACTTTTCTAGCTAAGGATGCAAGTTTGGCTTAGAACTCGTTATCTTCCCTAAGGTTATACATGCCTCCACTAGATGCAGAGGGTTGAGTTTCAGTAGGTGCATCACAAGTTCTAACAGTGTCCCAATTTTGTGCATTTTCAGCTGGTAAGTCTAAGTATTCAATTGCTTCATTGGGGTCTTTATCTTCAAAAGTACCATACATAATTTCGACCATTTGCCTATCTCTAGGTGTTAATCCCTCATAAAAATGTGACACTAACCTCTACGTTTCAAAACCATGGTAAGGACAAGTATTAAGTAATTCCTTATACCTATCCCAACACTAGTAAAATATTTCTCTTTGTTTTTGAGTAAAAGTGGTAATTTGTCTTTTGAAAGAATTTGTTCGGTGAGGAGGGAAAAACTTTTCCAAAAATTGTTGTTGTATTTCATCTCAATAACCAATAGAACCAGACCTAAGATTATGTAACCATGTTTTAGCTTTATCTTTTAATGAAAAAGGAAAAAGCTTAAGTCTAATAGTGTTCATGCTACAATTTTGGTCATTATGAGTATTACACACCTCTTCAAATTCTCTCAAATGAAAATATGGTTTTTTTGAATCTAAGCCATGAAAAGTTGGTAAAAGTTGAATGATACCAGACTTGAAATTGAAATGAGATGCATCGGGAGAAAAAACTAAACATGAGGGTGCACTTATTCTTATGGGATTCACGTGGTCTCTTAGTGTCCTTGGTCTATCTTGGTCATTATGTACAGAATGATTGTCTCCTTGGTCAATTTGATTTTTGGCTATGTTTTCAAGAGAAAATGAAGGCTTCCTAATAAGTCTACCACTTGATGAGCGTGACCAAAGTTTCATGCAAATGCAGAACAAGAAAGAAACTTTTTTTTTCTTTTTTTTTTATCAACAAGAAAGAAAATAAAGAAGGAAAGAGATGAGATGAAAACTAAAAGGAAAAGAAATGAAATTATAGTTTATAGAATAAACTTTACCTCCCTGGCAACGATACCAAAAACTTGACTGGTTTAAATTAATGAAGTCTTCTCCCAAGTGCTGGAGTATTAAAGTAATAAATTACTCGGTAAGACCGAGGTCAATCCACAAGAAAGTTAGTGAATAATATAAAACCATAACATATATAGTACAAGAATAAAAATGAGGGAAGAAAGTATGTTATAGGATGATTATAACAATATGAAACAAAGTGACAGAAATATAATGATATGAAGTTTAAACAATTGCTAAGATTAAGGGATCCACTCTTGGGTATATCAAATAAGTATAATTTAAGCTCTTTTATCACTCAATTGGAATTCACACACAATGGAGGTTCCAATCAGAGGATTTATCATTAAAGGTCTATTATTAGTTATTTATGTGATTAGATTAGTTTTCTTAATTACCTTCTTTGATAACACCAACTCTTGCAAATGTGATCAAGCATTCATGTTGACACCTTATGTACACAACAAATCAAAATTCTTTCCTAGCACAACCGGTACAAAATGAATTAAGTATTTGTTGTGCCAAAGGTTGACAACAATGAATCAAGACCCACCACTTAACAAGGAGGAAATTAAGATTGATTAAGAAAATTAAGTAGTACATGTATAACAATGATTAAAGGATATAAAAAATGAAGTCTACCTAGAATTTAGATTATACCTATCTTTCCCCCAAGAGATTCATCCTTTTACTTTAGCAACATGCAAGATTAAGTAAACATGATGAAGAAGAATAACAAATATGAACACAATATGAACATAACTTTAAACACAAAACTCTTACTATTTTGAAGGCAAAACAAGATTATAACAACATGAATAATAAGAGGATAACAAAAGAGAGTGATCTTGATCTCAAACTAAGATGCTTCCTAAGCCTAGCTTAAGCATTTATTTATAGGAAAACTTGAAGATACAAAATCAAAATTTATAGGCTAAGGATAAGTGCAAGTTGGCAATTTATTTTGGCAGATTCAGTTCCTCCCAAAGATGCATCTAGAACTCCATGAATTTGGACTAAAAGGGTCTTAATCAAAGAAGAGAAAATGAAGCAGTATTTTTAGGAGTCGTATGCCGTCAAAGGTATATCTATTAGAGCTGTATTTCTTGACTTAGGGCAAAAATGGTGAATATAGGTTCTGCTGAGTCAAAATTAGTTGCTGATCTTATCATCTAGAAAGATCTAATATTTTCACCTCGATTTCTGCTTCTTTAGAATTTTCTTAAAGAGAAAATCATCTAGATCTTTTTGTGTACATGTCCATAGCATCAAGAATCACTCAATTTGAGATTGTATTGAGGCCATAATGGGCCAATATTAAAGGGTGTCGGGCTGAATATGAATGCAGTCTAATTTTCAATATTGTCTATTCGAAACCCGGTTTGAAATGATCTTAGTAGATCTTGTAAATTGGGTTTAGTGAAGAATTGAGTCCAGAATCTATGGGTTCAATAATTGGATCAATCTCCCATGTGGTTTAGAATCTGTACCCATTTTACACAACCTGCACATAAATGAACATTTAGCACAAATTAGGGAAAACTCATGCTTCTATGCCTGTCTACAAAAGTGCTTTAAATTAGAGAATTTAATGAAACTCTAAGTGTATAATGATGATATAATCCCATAATAAAAGTACACAATTAGACGTTCATCATTACTCTTGGACCTGATTTGATTGAGGAGACTACTAAGAAGATCAAGGACATCCAAGATAGGCTCAAGGAGATTCAGAGTTGTCAGAAGAGTTATGCTGACCCTAAGAGGCGTGAGGTAGAGTTCGATGCTGGTAATTCAATATTCTTGAAAGTGACTCCAAGATGTAGTGTTACAAGATTTGGAGTTAAAGGCAAGCTTGCTCCAAGGTATATTGGTCCCTTTGAGATTACTAAGAGAATTGGACCAGTGGCGTATAGCTTGAATCTACTTGCACAGTTGGGTCACGTACATAATGTGTTCCATGTGTTGATGTTAACGAAGTACACATTGGACTCATCTCATGTTATTCAGTACGTGCATGTGGCGATCCAAGAAGATATGTCCTATGAAGAGCAGCTTATTCGCTTGTTGGCAAGAGAGTTAAAGGTACATCGCAACAGAGAGATACGACTTGTCAAGATGCTTTGGGGACATCACAAGAAAGACGAGGCTACTTGGAAACTCGAGACAGAGATGTACGAGAAGTACCCTTATTTGTTTAACTTTCAGTTAGAAGTTGTATTGTGATGTAAATCTTGACTTATATTTGAATTTCGGAACGAAATTCCTATAAGAAGGGGAGAACGTAAAATCCCAGATTTTCAAAGGGCAAAATAATCATTTTGTTAATTTTCAGATTTAATAATAGAGGGACTAAATTGCAAAAGTTTTAAGATGCAAGGACTAAAGTGCAATTTATGCGGGGACTAAATTGAAAGGATTTGAAAGTTAGGGGACTATTTTCCAATTTTGGAAAAAATTGCATAGTCCCATGCAAACTCACGTGGGTTTGCCTATTTCTTCCCCATGACTCCCCCTCTTTTTCTCTTCTCTCTCGGTCGAAGCAACATCGAAGAAGACCGAACGACCACCGAAGCTCGCCCAGCCACCATCGAGCAGCCCTAACCCCCGACGGAGCTTCGCCGTGCCGCCAGGAAGGTCACACCACTGGTTTTGCGCCACCAAGAGCCGCCGTTCGACAGAAAATGCTATTTTTGGCTGGGGAGCTTCTTGAATTTTCGACGCCATTTCAGACCATTACAAAGTGTGTTCTTGGGCTCGTTGGATTCGTATCGTCGAGAGGAATCCCCAGGTATTTATTTCGTGACTCTATTTTTCCCGAATCAAAAGTTGCCATTATTGAGTAGTTTAAGCTTTGAGATTTAAGATTTGACTTTTTGATCGGACCGTTGGATTTTGTTTTTGATGTCATTTTTGGAATGTACACGAAAAATAGAGAAGATTGATATATATATTGACTATGTTTAGTGACCCGCATGAAAAATGAAATCGGACGACTAAGATTTGTCTCGTTTTGTGTGCCATCGGTCCGATATGGGCTTGGACCCGAATTGGACAAATTATATATCTAACCTAACTATTTTAGGTGCTAAGAATTTAGTGAAAAAGTCCGTTTGTGGAATTGAAGCTCCATTGAGAAGTTAGTTTTTTACAAAAGAATGATAGAGGGCTTAGAATTGGTTCACGACCCTCCGAGCGATCGTGCAATGACACCTTGAGGATCTAATAGCGTGGTATCGCTATTCTAGTGAGGTAGAGATTCGGATACCTCTGTTTTATATCGTTTTTGAATGAAATTTATTTTCTGCAACATATGATGACAAATGTGATTTTAGAACTATTTGAATATCTGTGATGGAATTTGATTGTATGATATATATTGTATTGCTTTGGAAATTTTCTGAGTACATGTTATTTTTGGGTATATCAAAATAGGGCCATTATGCTACTCATTTTTCTATAAAACCTAAATACTTATTTTATTAAAAAACTAGAGCACGATAGTTTTCACAGTTTGGTTCTATATTACATGTGTCATAGGATCATACATGAGCACCGTGTTAGCATCATGAGTTTACAGTGTGGCATTGCGTATCCCACCGTTGGTGTAGAGTCTGTAAACCCACGCAGGATTTGTTTCTTCTGATTACCTCCCCATTCGGTAGGCGTAGGCAATTCAGTTGCCCCTCCAGATTCGATAGGCGACACATAGGTGACTCCTCCGGGTATGGGCTTAGGTGTCAGGCAGGCTATTAGGAACACTTAGTGCCATCATCCTGAGTTTCCACAGATGAGAGGATGAGAGCTCATGGGTATAGATTGATTTGTGTCATGTGCATATGAATTGGATGGTTTTGCCTACTGTTTTATTTACACATATACATATGGATTGCCGGTTTGGATTATATATATGTATGTTTTGGATTTAAACTAACCATGCAAGAACTTTCTATCACTAGTATGTTTTCAATCGAGGTAACTACTTTCCTACTGGGTATTTTATGCTCACCCCTTACCTTCCTTCCTGAGGTGGTATTCAGTGCGATCTTGGTGATCAAGAGGATTAAGAGGCCATCTGTGATTATAGTTCATTATCTTGGTAATGCTAGAAGTCTGTTGTTGTGGCACTTAGATTATTTGGATTTTGTATTAGCATTGAACCAAGATTACTGCTTTCTATTAAGTCTGTGAACTTATGTATGCCATTTTGATTTTTTCGTATTCGTTGTGGATGATGATAATGCTTGAACTCTGTTTTTCAACTATGTTTTTTTTTTTTCAATTATTATTCGATCTATATTTAATGGTGTATACGAACTATGGAATAGGTTCACGGGATGAAATTCTAAATATTTTATTTAAATCGACTGTTTTATAAAACTGAAACTTTTAAGACATTTTTCAAATAAATCAAGGAATTTCTCACCTTAGTAAAATTTTCCTTCTGCCATTGGCCCTGGTTTTGGGTCGTGACAGTTATAAATAATAGTTTTTTCATATTTAAGAAGCTTTTGACTATAGGTTAAAACATTCTTGATACTTGTAAAATAGTCATTTTTTTAAAAAAATTCACCAAAAAAAAATCATTTTGGCCCAAATGAATCCAAATCTTGTCCTTTTCTCATATGTTAATTAGTTGGGCCGCCTTGAGCAAATATTGTCTTGTTAAAAATGTGTGCATCTTTTTCTTTGGTAACATCTTTTACAAAATGACAACCAAGGAAACAAAAGAAAAGGAATTTTTTGGGAGAAAAAAAAAGCCCTTGTCCAAAATGCAACGAAGATGAAGGATCGATCAAGTCCCGCTCTTTAATGTGTGTACAATATTTTTTTTCCCTCCAAAATACAAAGATGAAGGATCAGGGGCATAGGTACGTTACGGCAATGGTGGGCAAGTGCTCCCTTAAATTTTGTCTTTTTGTGACTTTTTAATAATATTTTTGTAAATTTAACACATATGCCTTGGAATTCAACTTTGCTCTAATGAATTAGTGGTAGTTGTGACATTTTAAAGCATCAGAGGCCCAACTTCCTTAAAGCAATGGTCGTCCTAGGGCCTAATTGTGAAACCTAAAAACTATCAGCCCTCTTATTTCCTCAGCACTCTCTCACTTCTTTTTCTCCCTCTTTCTTTCTCACAAATCGTTCCAATTATCTATGCTAGCTATTGACGGAAGTTTTGTCAACAATGAATTTGAGAATTTGCGAGATGTGGCTTTTGTATGAGAATGATTGATTAAGCAAAACAAATAAAGAGACAAGAAATTTATAGTGGTTCAGCCCCAAAAAAGATGAGCCTACATCCACTGTTCTTCACCATTTTCTGAGGAATTACAAGAGTTTCTCTAAGTCTTCAGGCGAGAGCAAAGAGGATTACAGAATATAATGAGGTGTTCGTGAAGAAATTGTGTCGTCCTCTAACAATGAGATTGAGCCCCTCTTTATATAGGTGAGGGTGGCTCAATATTTCCTAATTATACAATGGGTAAGTGCATAATCAGAAAATATAATTTTGAGTAACAACATACAATCGGGTAACATCTCGAATTAAATAAAGGGATTACTCAATCTCCATTCAGAAGTTTGTTTCCTTTTCTTTGTTGATTACCTGTTTGAAGACACTTGATATAATTTCCTTTTTATGCTGGTCACACCTATCTCTTTCGGAGGAGGTCGCACTTTAATCAAAAGAACACATATACGACCTGGTGCAACCCGATTGTTGACTTTCCTTTCTTGGCATTGACCGATGTGGATTTAAAGATCGCATAACACTGGCCACTTGACCTTTGCAATCTTCAGCAAGTACCGATTGTCTCTTCCTATGAGAGGTATAAAATAAAACATGATTAATTCTCATTATTGCATGCCCAATGACCCAATCTATGTGTGTATGTTATATGTATATATATGTTATTATTAATAATAATAATAATAATAATAATAATAATAATAGAAACACAAAAAATGAATTTTGAAGAAAAATTTGACTTAGAAAAATTTCTTTTTTAAGAATAAGTTGAAAGGTAGCCTCATTATTAAATAAGTTGTGAAATCTATTTGAAGCAGATATGGAGAAATATTTTAAAAGAAAATCTGAGTCATTGGTTTCTAAAGGAAAAATGATGAAAGTACCAAAAAAAGAAGTGTAAAGATCAACTTTGTAGAACTTCATATAGATCTGGGTTAAGAATTCCGATTTCAGAATATGATCCTAATATTCTTGATCAAGTTCGAATAACATATATACGAAAAGGTCCTTGCCAAGCTAAAAATCATGATTTTATATTTACTAAAATTGGGCAAGTACGGAGAAGATTCAACTCAGCTTAGTTTGATGAATATCATAATTGGTTGGAATATAGCATAACAAAAGATATTGTATTTTGTATATGTTATTAGCTCTTTAAACAAAATATTAGAGATCATCAAGGAGGTGGTGATTCTTTTATTAGTAAGGGATTTTCAAATTAGAAAAAAAAAAAAAAAAACATGTTGGAGGCCCTAACAGTATTTGCAATCAAGCTTTGAAGAATTGTGAAGCATTAATGAACCAAAATCAGCATATTGAGACAATTATCGCACAGCAATCAAAGCAAGCTCAACTTGGCTATTGAACTTGCTTGTATGCATCAACTGTTTGTACTCAGTTCCTTTTATAATAAGGGCTCCCATTTCGTGGTGATAATGAATCTAGGATTCAAGATTCTTGCTAGTCACAATAACGAAGTCAAAGCTGTTATATTGCAAAATGATCATGATAATCTCAAATTGACATCTCTTAAGATTCTAAAAGACATTACACATGTTGTTGATGTTGAAACTATGAGTATGATAATCAAAGATATTTGAGATGCACTATATTCTATTATAATTGATGAATCTCACAATATTTTAATGAAAGAACAAATAGCCATAGTGTTACGTTATGTGGACCAAAATAGGTGTATGAGTGGGCATTTTGTAGGTATTGAATATGTTGCTAGTATTACCGGTATCTCAGTTAAGGCTACAATTAATAGACTTTCTTTAAGACATGGATTAAGTATGTCGAGATTACGAGGACAGGGTTATGATGGAGCTAGTAATATGCAAAGTGAGTTCAATAGTCTTAAAATATTTATTATGAAAAAGAATCCATGTGCTTTTTATACTCATTGTTTTGCTTATCAACTCCAATTGGCTCTTATAACCGTGGCAAAAAAAGATTGCATCTTTCTTTAATGTAGTTAATAATATGGTGAATGTTATTAAAGTGTCGGCAAAAAATTATAATATTCTTCAAAATATACAAGCTATTGAAAATATTGAAGCATTTCAAAGTGGTGAGATTTCAAGTAGGAGAGATTTGAATCAATATACAACTCCTAAGCATCCGGTAGATATACGTTAGGACTCTCATTATAATAGTACTTTAATGAGTTTGGTATCGATGTTTTTTTCAACGGTTAAAGCTTTTGAAAAAGCTATAATGGATCAAATTATGAACAAAGATGTGAATTAAGCTGATCCTTTATTTTCATGCAGTCATTTAATTTTATATTTAGTCTACATTTGATGAAAAATATATGAGGTGTTACAAAAGATTTGTCAAAGGCATTACATCAAAAGGACTATTACATCAAAAGAACTAAGATATTGTGAATGTTATAGCTTTAGTGAAAGTATTTAAACAATAGTTTCAAACAATGAGGGAGAATGAGTGAGATTTTTTTTATGACTAAGTCTCTTCATTTTGTGGTAAATAAAAAACCGACATTCCTGATATGGATTTTGTTTTCTATTCCCAAGTTAAATCACGTTGCAAAACTCAAGAAATTACAAATTTATATCACTTCTGCATGGATATATTTAATTCAGTTATTGATTTGTAACTTCAAGATGAGCGTTTCATTGAGGTAAATACTGAATTGCTTCTTTGTGAGACTTGTTTATGCCTAAATGATTTATTCTCTACTTTTGACAAGGAAAAGTTAATCTATCTTGTTGAGTATTTCCTAAAATTGATTTTATGATACTCGAGATTCAGCTTGAAACTTATATTATTGACGTGCGCTCATCTAAGGGGTTTATAGATTTGAAAGACTTAAGAGAGGTAGCACAAAAAATGGTTCAGATAAAAAAAGACGAGGTATATTGATTAATTAGTTAGTAGACTACTTTGACATTAATCTTACCTGTTGTATTGCTTCTATTAAGAGGATATTTTCTTCTATGAATATTGTTAAGAATTAACTGCGTAATCGAATAGGAGATGAGTGGATGAGTGACAGTTTGCTTGCATACATTTTATTTTCACAATTCTCGACGGCTTTTTAGACTTGAAATTACTGCATAATAGCTTCATTATCAAAATTACTAGAAATAATTGTGAGACTATTACATTGTCTGATCAGAGTTTAGAATCACTAGATGAATGAACATTTGTGAATGGAATAAGCTGAATTTTGTCAAAAACACCCTTGAACTTAAAATAAATATTAAACAATTTAAATCATTTTATCATTACTTTTTATATAAATATAAACATCGTTTTATTATTAAAGAGCTCAAATTTATCATTAAAAGTATTTAAAAAAATTCATATATGAGAAGTTATGTGACCCAATCATATCACGACTAAAAATCCAAAACCGTGACTTTTAGTAATTTTATGTGAAAATAGTGATAAACAGTGATTTTTCTAAAATTCCATAAAGTTGAGTACTTAAAGTTTCAAATTTTAGTCCTCGCAATAAGTAAAATTCAAATTAAAGAAATCTATCATTCATATAGATTTTTCAAGAAAATACTTCACTCAAAGTTTAGAGGAATTACAATTAATTTATTGAGAAATTTTTTGAAAAAATCTTAAATTTGGATAAAGAGAGTTCAGTCTTAACTTTAGGCTTTGAATTCTAAAACAATTTACATAAATTATTTATGATTCCAAGTACTCAAATATGTAGTGTTCTTGTCCTCATATATCCACTTAGTAAGAACATTAAACTTGGCTAAATATTTGAATGAGCAAAAGAAATTAAACAGAATATGAACACCCACCTGGAAATAGGAATAGAATTGCAGGCACAAGCCAAATAGCTTGCCTAGCCACTATAACAATTATAATAAATAATTCAACATCTGAAAATGGGAGGAAGTAGGAGGTAAGCAGTCACATGCTCAGTAGAAACTCAATTATCTTTTTGAATGGATGCAATTTTACCAAACCTGCATGGTTAATACTTTTTCCCAAAATCTATTTATAAACTAAGTTTATAAAATAATTATTCTCCAGAATAATCATATATTCAAAACCAAAACCAAAAACCATAAGTTTGTATATATCATAAATCAACACATCTCATGAGCTCACATCTTCTCATCATAAACTAGAGTAACTCGTACTACGTATACTAAGTACTCTCTGCCTGATATCTATCCCAGAAAACCAGATGGACTCCCATGTGTCTATTTCTACTGAGTGTGGGGAATAATCAGAAGACCCCGCGCGGATTTACAGGCTCTCACCGAGGATGGAGATACTGGCCGCCTACTAAATACTGTGATACCTAAAATGTATCTCATGTGTGATCCTATGATATGTACAACATGTAACAAGATATATAATAACCATATAAAACATAACCAAATAATGCTTTAAAACTCCACTTGATATTAATCTGAAATTTACTATACCATGGACAATAAATCTGCTAAATCACCCCATAATCACAATTTTACAAATATTTATAGAAGTCAAACAGTCCAATTCCAGAATAATCCAAGATTTTCCAACAGTTTATCAAAATATCGTTTTATTCACGATTTTTCACAAAATAATCATAATGTAAATTTTAAATTAAAACATATATAAAACCAGGTAATTGAACCACTACCTCAATCGAGTGTCCAAATAGCGTTACAATACTATGGAGGACGTTTGGGTGTCGTTCAGAGGGCTGAGTGTCGTTTTCGAACCTTTGATCGATAGGTTTGAAAATTCGATTTTCCAAGGGGACCTCGAATGGAGAAACGGATATCTCCACTGAATTCCTAGCACCTAAATTAGCTAGATTAGACATATAACTTCACCAATTCAGGCTCGAGTCGAAACCCGGCACCGTAGTACACAAAACAAGACAAATCTAAGCCGTCAGATTTTATTTTTCGTGCCCGTTACCAAACATAGTCAATATATATATATCAAAATTTTTGTTTTCACGAGTACATCATAAAAACGAGGTTTATTTTACGGTCTAATGGTCGGATTGAAAAATTTTAATATAAAACTAAAATAACTCAAAATTATTCAAAAATGGCAAAATTCAATCCGAGCAAAGTTAAGTCGAGATATATATAGCATGACGATCCTCGTGTCGAGACGAATCCGGGAAGCCCAAGTTCACGGCTTGAAGTCGCTGGAAACGGCGCCAATGACGGAAAATGCCGTGGTGATTTTGAGTTATTTGCTGGCGGTAGACCGCTCTGACGGCCATGAGATTGTGGCTGGAGCCTCATGGTGAGGTGGCAAGCTGATCTGGGCGGCTGGTGTTGGTCACCAGTGGCCGGAGGAGCTCGCATGGTGGCTCGTGCAGTGGATGGGGGTGGCTGCGTGCTTCAAACGAGAGAGAAAGGGAGAGATCAAGTGAGGGAGAGAGAGGGGAAAAAAAAGAAAGAGTAATTTTTTTAACAAGTTGTGGATCCCACCACTGAAAAATTATTATGTTAAAAAAAAATTGGTGGGATTTCACGAATCATCTCCGAATCTTTCGTCTCTCCTCTTATGTTTTTTTTTTTTTTCCATTTCATTTTGGAACTACAAATTAACCCAGGTAATGAATTATTCATTCAAGTAGCACGAAGAAGGAAAATTGTAGTAAAACAACTACCGGTGATTATAACCCAAACCCACTCCAATATCTTCTCTTTGTCATAACAATTGAATTTATTTGGTCTTTCTCAAGAACCATGAAAAGTGCAGTAAAAACTACACATCGGTTACTATTGTTCAAGAACTTCTCAACAACAACTACTAAAATTTAATATAATAATTACTGTAACATGAATCCTTAAATTTTTTATCCTTTAAGCTCCACATAGGACCAGATGTATGAACCTAGGACCTCGAAATGAACCCAGAACCCAAAAATAAACTCAGACCCACCTTGCAGATTGTAACCGGCGTCAACGTCTGTGCCGGTGCTGGCATTGATGACGAAAGTTCGAAGGAGGAAGAAAAGAGAGGTAGGCTGAGTAGAGAGAGCGCCTTTTTCTGTGTTTGTTCGGGAAGATGATGATATAAAAATGGGTAATAAGCGGGGGAAAAAAAATGCAACTTTAGAATAGGTAGAATGCCAAGGGTTAATAGTCTTTTCAAACTACACAATAAAATTGAGTTATTTTAGAATTATTTCTATTCTATTTTATTTTTTATTCCATTACTCCTAATCAAACGGGGCTAGAATCGCGGAACCCAAAATTTTTTAGTTGAGCGAGCGAATGCTTTATCACTTTACTTGTTAAGGTAGTTTATAAATTAATTCTACTACAGAAAGAAAAGAGTACAACTTGAAAAAGTATGATTAACGAACTCCTGCCAAAAGCAGTACATATTTTTTAATTTCCGTTTGGATCAAAGAATAATTCAACTAAATTCATCAGATGCTTACAATAACAAATTATAAAAGTCGAGTTACAAACTCATTACAGTATTAATTTGTTTTCATATAGCTATCTTGTATTGATATGCAGTATTAATATATGTTACGTATATATTATAGAGAGAGAAATTCTCCATATATAAAAATTATATATACATAATATTGTCTTTGAACGAGAATAATTCTCATGGCGAAATGCTTTCTATTGACGTCTAAACTTCACATACTTGATATTTGAATACACATATGAATACTTGATGACAACATCTGATCATATATTTCTAGAATATGAAAATTAGAATTTTAGAAATACCTTTTTTTTTAGTAATATGAAAATTTTAGAAATACTAGTTTGATGAAATACTATACGAAAAACGTATCTTCAAAAAGGTCACACACCAAACCGTACCAAACCGACCGAATTAATATCTCAACAACTACTGCGTATTTATGTCTTTCTTTTTGCTTGAAATAGCCAGGTATTTCTATCTCAATCGCATTTGATGGAAGCCACTGCTTCAACTAGAAGGCCAAAAAGCGCATCAGGGGTTGAGAAAAATGGGCAGTGATCACTCTCAGTGGTGAACACTTTGGATGGTGGCCATTGCTTTATCATAGACTCTTGCTTTTCTGGCCTGAACAGTTTATCCTTCAATGTCTTGATAAACACTCTAGGCACGCTTTCGGCACCTCGGCCTTCCACAAGTCGGACGCTTCGAAGAGCCCTTGCTGGTGCTGGTCTCAGCAGCATCGAAGCCAGTGTGGAGTCCTGAGAATATCGTGATCAGGTATTAGTTCATAAGAAGATATTAATATTAATCAATTAGTAAATAATGCATGAAAAAAATAGTTTTTCTTTTTTCTTTTCAAATATAGTCTATAATCATGATCCTCATTAACTTCGAAGAATTTTTGCGGTGTGACTTCATATTTTGTTCCACTATGTTAATACAGCATATATATATATATATATATGAAAAGACTAGATCAAATTTAACTGCTTAATCAACAATTTATCTTAGGCTCAAACATAGCAAGTCTAGTGGCACATGCAGAATTTTATGTTTTTGTACACAGATTAAAACGAGTGAATGAATTTTGCATTTAATTTTGCAACATTACAATATTGTATTATATACTATGGTTACCTAATTTTGGTGCTTACCTCAATGGGGCTCAAATTGTACAAAACTATGCGCCGAAGTTCAGGCTTAACCATGATGCCAGTTGGAGGTTGGTCAGGCCCAAGCCCGTATATCAACTCATACGCGTCAGCGTCTCCCAACTCCAACTTTGGTGGGGGAAAGAAATTATACAGATAAAATTTTGTTATACAATATATATTGAACATGAATGAATGCCAAAATATGAAATATGGTTCAAGTGGAGGCAAAGCTTTACAGCAATATTTAACACTGTTAAATCTAGGCATGCAGTGCTTCAACAAGAATATATGTTCTACGTTTTTCATAATGCATATTAAACATAATTAAATATAAAAATGAATTCTAATCCTCTAAAAAAATTCATCGAGAAACTAAGTCAATTGTTACAAATCTTTAAAACCTGTTCCACATCATCAGCCGGTTATGTTCAAGGACTACCAAAATTCAACCTTTTGCATGTGTACTTGATTGTGAAATTATGTACGTGACTACAATATGCTAATTAATTTGCAAATAAAGAAATCTGGAGTTGAATATTAGCCAAAGGATGGTATGTGTTATTCATCTTGTTGGTTAGGCCTATATTCGAGTATAATCCCTCGTGTGGTCCAATTGCCTTGCAAGTAATGTCAACTTCATAAAGTAACCCCACATTATTTAGAGGGTGAACTATAAAAAAAAATAACATGAAGTTTGACTATTATGCAATTTAAATCCTAAATTACTACAAAATAATACTCCGAAATTCAGAATTTTTTAAAATTAATACTTTAAACTAATTTTTTAACCAATTTTAGTAACGAAAAAATAGTAATATACTCCATTAAAACTGGATTAGTCATTATTATTTTCCTTAATTTTAAGGATATTATTATTTTTTTACATATTAAAATTATTTTAAAAAGTCAACTCAGTATTAATTTTCATAAATTCTTAATCTCAGTGTATTATCTTGCAGAATCCAAACTGCAGAAATTAAATTACAGAACATCCAAATATTATGTTATTTTTTTACAGTTTACTCTTATTTAGATAGTCAATATAACAGGTGTTTTCCCAATAAACCTGGGGGTATTTTCATAAATAGTAGTTTCTATGGGTGGTATTTGTGACTTAGTAGCAGTGCCGGGTCAAGGGCAAGGCAAGTGAGACAATTGCGTAAGGCCTCTTCCCTTCAATAAATATGTATTTTTATATAGAAAGTAATACATATTAAGTTGTTTTCTAGATAAATAACGTAAATTTTCTTAAGATCTAAGGCCATTAGTAATTATAGTTTTGAAAACGAGGCCTTGATTACTAGAGGATGTAAACCAGAGAATATGTTTAAAAAAGTGTATTTGCAAAATTAAATTATTTTTGAAAAACGTACACTTGTTTGCAAAGGTATAGATACACATATGTTGTGCGTGTAAAAATAGAATAAATTTACATAAATCTATTTATAATCTTATCCAATATGGTTCTATTTTTAAAATCAACTCGTAATTTTGGTCTAATGTACCTCCTCGTTTAACATATTGTAGTTATCTTTCAATCAATTACATTATTGTTCTTTCAACTTATTACTACATCAATATTCTTATATAAGACATTAGCGACAAAGTTCATTAACTACTTTTATTTATTTATTTTTTTGTTGGGAGGAAGTTGGATTATCGACGTTAATAGAATTTCTTTTAACATCACAACATAATAGAACTAAGTAGAAGTACAGTCTACAGGAAAATTAAAAAATATGCCAAAATTGGTTAAGTAGAATCCAATATTGCATTATTTCATCTCAAAAAAAAGTATTGAGAAATAAAAATGTATAAGAAAGAAATAATCATAGAATTTTACTGAGAAAATAAAATGTATACGAAAATTTTTATTTAAAAAAAAAAGGAATAAAAGAATGTAATTA
Organism: Trema orientale; assembly: GCA_002914845.1. Taxonomy (NCBI): domain Eukaryota; kingdom Viridiplantae; phylum Streptophyta; class Magnoliopsida; order Rosales; family Cannabaceae; genus Trema; species Trema orientale. Next base: position 67,283 of record JXTC01000483.1, read on the forward strand.
TCTATATTCATTGTTATCTATGGGCTTGATAATTTTTTGGGGTTTTTACACTAATACGGGAAAACTTTGTCTACTTTTTAAAAGTACGGTACCACAAAGAAATGTTAAAAAATACGACATACAGGTAAAAACTTTGGAAAAATAGGGACAAAATACAACCTGATGTGTGTCAATTGTCAGACTGTGTCAGGCACAACAAAAAAAAAAAAAAAAAGCTAGCAGGAGCATACACGAAATGCTCCAGCGCCTGCAACGACTTGACAACACCTTGTTGTTGTCACGTTATTTATTTAAGAAAACATACAATATAAAAATTAGCACCTTTTTATTTAGTGTACTTTTTTTATGCAACCCTTGGCCTTCTTTTTCATCTTATTTTGACTTTTTTTAGTCTAAATTAATATTTTATTATATATGTTTTATTTAACACTATATACATTAATTCTTTTAACAAATTTTTGAAATGATATATGTCACATTTTTTCATAAGATTAAAAATAAATTCTCAAGCAATTTTTTTTTCATAAATAAAAAATGACCAGCTACGTTTTATATTTTTTTATATCAGAGGTGACCTAATAAGACACTTGTAATAAATTTATAATTTTTATATTTATTTTTTAAAATTTAGAACGTTTAACTCCCCTTCTAATTTACCTGGCTAACGTATGTAACTTGGTAGAATACTGTTAGTAACTAAGTGAGAGACTAACGGTAACTAAGTGGATGGCCGACATGTATCTAAGTAACTTGGTAGAATACTATTGGTAACCAAGTAAGATATTATCAGTAACCAAGTGAGAGACTATCGGTAACCAAATGGGTGACCGATGGGTATCCAAGTAACTTGATAGGATACCATCGGTAACTAAGTGAGATACCATTAGTAATCAAGTGAGATACCATCGGTAACCAAGTGAGAGACACCATTAGTAACTAAATATGTGATCAATGGGTATCTAAGTAAATTGGTAGAGACCTATTGATAACCAAGTGAAATAATACCAGTAACCAAGTGAGATACCATTGGAAACCAAGTGGGTGACCAATTGTAACTAAGTGATATTCAATAATCAAACGATTAATGTCGAGTAAGTGAACGACTGACGATAATATAGTAAGATCCTATATCGTAACTTTTTATTTTTTCAATTTACCCAAATGCTATAAGTAACCTAGTATGATACTTATGATAACCTCATTTTTTTTTTCATAACTCCATTTCCAATTTGTTAGATACCATAAAAAACTTGATAAGATACCTATGATTATTTCTAAAAAATTATTTTTAAAAATAGGGAATATTGTACTCCTCTTTCCATTTCTTAAATACCATAGGTATATCATGATACCTATGGTAACTTGGTGGGACACTTATTATATTTTTTTGTTCAATAAGCCCACCGTCTCTCACATTTTATGGATACCATAAATAACCCAATAGGATACCTATAATGACCTCTGTTATTTCTTAGATACCTATGGTAGTTGATAGATAAATATAAATTAACAAATGAGTAACTGGTGGTAACTAAGTGGATGATCTAAGTACTTAATTAGTTTACTATTAGTATCTCCTAATATAAATAATACAAAAATAATTATGCAGATAAAAAAATAGAAACATAATAATAAAGAAAAAAGCCAAAAAGTACTCAATATATAATATAATGAAAATCATAAGGAAAAAAAATTAAACAAAATAAAAAAAATGTCACTGAAAAAATAAGTAATAAAAAAGAAAAAAGAAGAAAGCTATTTTTATAATAATTATTTTAAAAAAGAAAAATAAATAAAAGCTATATAACCAATTAAAAAAAAAACAATGCACATACGTCAGCAGGTTCAGCATGACACATGCGCTTCAGGGCTCCTAGTCAAACAAGCAGGCTTTTAATTTCAGCAACGGTAAAATATTAAATAAAAAATTGTAAGTTCGTAAAATAATAAAGATAATTGCCTGAGACCGTATTTTTCAAAAAAGTTAACTCCGTGCATCATACTTTTAATAAGAGTTGATAAAAATCCGTACTACGTCTAATTTCCCCTAATTTTTTTCGCTTAAGGCCCCTTATTCCCTTGAGCCGGCTCTGCTTAGTAGTCCATTTACATATCTTTGAGAATTGACAGTTCTATTTGAAAATAACCTTTACTTACTGAATCACTACAAAAATGATGGAAACAAAAGGGTGAAAAAGAGAATTTACAAATAAAAGCTATTAACAAATAACTAAAACATAACTGCCAGAATACAGATTAAATAAATGAAAATAATAAACAAGGCACCAACAATGCCTCCCAAATCCCAACCTAATTTTCTCGTAATCAAGTGGAGTTGCAAGGTTTTCAGGAGGAAATGACATGGATAAGACAAACTAAGGTCAAAATAATTTTTTTGTGCATTTTTAAGAGTGTCAAAGACTTCTTGACCATAGCTCAATGGCTTCTTGACTATGAAAAAACTATTATTTAGAATTTTTTCGTGGTCAAGAAGTTATTAACTATAAATCAAGACATCCTTGTCACTCATAAAAATATCACTTTTGAAAAAATTATACCAAAAAGTCATTTTGACCCAAATTAGTCCTAACGGTGTCTTTTTCTCTTTCATTAATATTAAAAAAAAAAAACAAACTTGCAAGGGTCAAGCTATGGCCTTGTTTGGCCCACTACAGACTTGGGTTAGGCCGAATGTATCTAACTACGAGAAATTTGTGGAGAAAATTAGACAATATATGGTAATTTAGAAACAAATTTGAAAAATACAGTGGTTTAAGTTTTTTAAGGTGCGGTACGGTTTTTATTAGATAAATACTATTTTCTAAAAATTATTTAGAACAATACCATTTTTTAAAATAGTAACTAGTTTCTGGTGACCAGTTTCCAGAAACTGGTAAGTAGTAACCAAAGCTATTTATAACTGCTATATAACTGATAACTAGTAACTAGTAACAAGTTTCCAGAGACTGGTAACTAGTAACTATTTTAGAAAATGGTATTTTTCTAAATATTTTTTAAAAAGTGATATTTTTCTAATAAAAACCTTATAAAAGTTTGAAAAACGCCCGAGTTCCGTATTTTTGTAATTCTTTTAGCTTTTTTGCATGTAAAAGTGACAGAAACCCAAATTTGTGTTGAAATGACTTTGAGAAAAGGACATGGTAGGACTTATTTGGGCCAAACTGGCTTTTTTGTGCATATTTTTTTCAAATAACATTTTTCGGAGTATCAAGACCTATAATTGAGAGCTTTTTGACTATTAAAAAAACTCTCAAAAATATCATAAATAATGATTTTTTTCATGGTCACAATGTTCTTGACACTCTCAAAATTGTTATTTAAAAAAAAAACAAAAAAAAGAATTTTCAAAAAAAAAAAATTGAAAATACAGTAGTTAGAGTTTTTTAGGTGCGGTATAGTTTTTATTAGAAAAATACCTCTTTAAAAAAATATTTAGAAAAATATTATTTTCTAAAATAGTAATCAATAACTAGTTTCTAACTAAAAGTATTTATAACTAGTATATAAGAGGTAACCAATAATCGGTAATCAGTTTCACTGGCAACAAATAACTATATGATTTTTCTAAAAAAAATTAAAAAGTGATATTTTCTTAATAAAAGTTATACGAAAATTTAAAAAAAGCCTGACATCCATATTTTTGTAATTTTTTTGGGCTTTATAGATAAGAAACGCTAAAAAATACTCCTTAAAAAAGTCATTTTACGTTGACCACAAAACAACAGGCCCATCTCCCTAGTGAATTGCTATTTTCTTAGGGGAAATTAGAAAATATACGGTATTTCTGAAAAAAATTGGAAAAATCCGGTGCTTTTTTATTTTTCACGGTGCAGTACAGTTTTTATTAGAAAAATACCGCTTTTTAGAAAATATTTATAAAAATACTATTTTTTAAAATAGTAACTAGTTTCTAGTAACCAGTTTCCAAAAAATGGTAACTAGTAATCGAAGATATTTATAACTCGTATATAACTGATAACTGGAAACCGGTAACCAGTAATTATTTTAAAAATGATAATTTTCTAAATATTTTTTAAAAAGTGATATTTTCCTAATTAAAACTGTACAAAAATGAGAAAAAAATCCTAACTTCCGTATTTTTGTAATTCTTTTCCGTTTTTGTAGGTATAACTGTTAGAAACCCATTTTCTTATTAAAACTCGTAGGGGAAGATAAGAGGGCCGCTATATACGCAGACCAAGTTGCCTTGCATATTATTAGAAGTGGGCTGGTGCGGCCCACCTCCAACACTACCGTAATACACAAGACGGTGTAGTGTAGTCTGTACAGCTAAAAAGCAACAAAAAAAAGGGGAAAGGCGTGTGTCATTCTTACGTAGTTGTTGCCATCTTCATCATCCATAGAAGTGAGATTCCCAGTGTTCACCATCACTGCGGTAACATAGATGGCCATATGGAGTTTGTCAGGAAACTCGCGTAGTATACTCGTGACGCTACGACCCCCTGCGCTGTGACCAACCAATACCACCTACAAAAACATTATCCCCCAATTGGGCAATTAGAATATAATAACATTTAACGGAAAAAAAAAATGTTGATATATGTTATATGGTCCATAACCATATTGCTTGGGGAATATCACTAAAAAATGTACATTAGTATATAAAGTAACAATTACCTTTTCATTGGTGGGGAGGGAGGACATGAAAGTGGTAAGAGGCTCATTGTACTCGGCAAAAGTGAAGACGGTATTGAAATCAGTGGGCTCGATGCCTGAGCACTTGAGGTCTAGGCACGTGACCTTGTATCCGGAACCTTCAAGAAGGGTCCGAATCTTGTACCAGCACCAGGCACCATGGCCAGCCCCATGGACTAGCACAAAGTGCAGCTGCTCATGCTTTGAACTTGAAGCACTTTTGCTCATCTTACTATTCTTTTCTCAGATTGCTATGGTTGCATTACCTTATCTCTTTATAAGTCGTCTGCGAATAAGTGGTTAATAAATTGACGTTCGACGTTATCGTTTACAGTGCCGGAGGGAAAGTAGGGGCAAGTGGCCCCCACTCGACCTTTTAGACTTTTATTTTTGGGAGGATATACTAACACACTAACAATTATAAAGGTTTCCTAAAAAATAAATAAATAAATAAATATAAAGGCACCATCTTTATTAAGAAAAAGACTATATAGGACATACTAAAAAATTTTCAAATAAATAAATAATAAACGAAGAACTAATTTGATCAAAATAATAATAATAATAATAATAATAATAAACGAAGAACTAATGCATGGCACCCCTCACGAAATCAACCATCGGCAAAAGCCAATAAATTAACTCATCCATTCTTTTCCAAACTTTGTAAAGTATTACTATAATTTTGCCTGTCTTCCTTGTAAAGTCTAGAATTTTTTTTTGGAAGTAAAAAATTCTAGAATTTTTCTACAAATTTTGAAAAGAGATATAATATAAATAAAAGGAATGATTTAAAAGAACTTCAATGCAAGTCTGCCAAAAAGAGAGAGAGCAAGAAAGGACGAGAGTAGAGGACAGGGGAGATGAGAGAGATAAAATGGGGTGTACATAGTGGTTTTTCATCATACAACTTGATAGTCCTTTCTTTTTTTTTAATAAGTAACTTCTTTAGGCCAAATTAGTCTTTATTTTGCTCATAAAAGTGGTGCCTGTAGCCCCCTTTATTTTTTTATGTAAACTATATATATGTCCTCTTTTTGCCCTCATTAAAAATTTAATTTGACAATATTGTGTAATTTATCTAACTTAAGAGTTATATCTACTTAAATTTTAACTTCTCTTTTCCATTAAATTTTTAAAACAAACATTGAGAAAAAAGTTGGAATTGTAAAAGACTCACGTATTTTTAATATTTTTCCTTCTATGATAATATTTAAGTGAAGACAATATTTAGATGAATACTTTAATGAAACTTTAGATTTTTTTTATAATATTTTGGATTTAAAATAATTTTCCTTATGCGCCTCCACTGTAAATTAGTTCTGCCTTAAAGCTACCAAATTATATTAATTCGGCCAACCCAGGATTCGAGACCTTGTGAAATCTGTTACGAATTGACAAAAAGAAGACCATTAAAAAAAATGAAATGAAGACACAAATTTGAAGAATGGAAAAGGCTTCGTCCCAAAAACACAACAAATTAAACGATTCCGAGGGGAAACAAATTTGAAGAAGAAGAATTTATTAATTTACCCCCTAAAAATTCAACTTTAACCCCCTCAGTATTAATTTTTCTTTAACATTTTGTCGAAATTAGATTACAAATATAATTTTATTCCCTAAAATTTTAGAATTATAGACATTGCCCCAAATTTCAAACTAATAATTTATGCTGCCCCAACTTAATGGTCCATAGTTGATAGTTGCAAGCTTAGGAACTGGTTTCAACCAGTAATGTAATGGACCTTAAAAACAAGGGAAAAAAAATACATATTAGACAATCACGCACCACTTATAATATTATTTCTAACATAATACTCTTTGCTTTAGTAATTTATAACACTTTTTCTTTTCAAAAAATTTGTTACGTTTGTTAATTGTTCTCACCCAATTAAATCAATTTCAAATAAAAGTTTAGTAGCTGTAAGTGCATGTTGACAGAGTACAAAAATTATTGTTAACTCTGATTCATAAATCTTAAAAAGTGGTATCATTATTACTTAACCTAAAAAACAAAGCTTGTATGTTTCAGTTAAAAACAAAACCTACACAATACCAAAAAGAGCTTTTGAACTTTTTTTTATCATTTAATAGTTATTTTGCTAGGGGTTATTAAAAGTAAGGCGTGTATTTGATATATAATGTTACAGTATAGGCCCCTTATATTTTTATTTTGTTCAAGGATTTTCTCTTTTGTACACCCTCTGATCCTGCTTGTAAAACCCCATCAGATTTTTTTTTTAAATAAAAATTTATTTTTATTTGATGTGGGACCCACCACTAAAACATAATAATCAAAATAAAACAAAAACTTCACTCCCTCCCTTACCCACTCTCGACGCTCATGACTCCCCTCTCTTTTCTTGTCTTTTTCTTTTATTTTCTTTCTTTTTCTCTCTCTTTTTCTCTCTCTTTTCCTCTTAGTTTTTGCCCGACACCCTCTCTATTATTCTTTTTCATTATTATTCTTCTTTATTTTATTTTTCTTCTTCCTTTCTTAATGAGCAAGACCATCGTCCCTCTTATTCTCGTTTAACCCTCCTCTTCTCTAAGCCTCAAGTTGATGCCAAGAGCCCTCCTCACCGCCATCCCACAAAACTCTTCTGATAAGTTTTTGGATAAGCTTCTAATATGTTATTGTCATTATTACAATTATTTATAAGTGATAGTATTGTATATTTTGAGTAGATATAGTATGAATAAGACTAAGTTTTGAGGAGAATAGTTGAAATATTTGTGATTAATTTCTTAGTTGTGGTATTCTTGAAATTTAAGAATTGAAATAGGTGTGAATGAGATATTAGGAAAAAAAGGTAATCTCTGAAAGTTAGTGTATTTATAAATAGAATTTGGAGAAATTTAGGTGGATAACCAAAATTTTAAATTTGATTAAGTAGATGTCCACTTTTAAAATTTTATAGCTAAATGTCCAGGTAGATATATTTTTACACTTGGTAGATATGTGTATCTACCAATTTTAGTTACTGTTCTGAAATGCACTGGTATATAATTTTTTATATTTGGTATATAAAATTTTACACTTGGTATATATGCATATATACCGGACATTTTGCTATAACTTTTGACAAATGGACATTTACTGAAATTAGGCCCAAAATTTGGTCATATTTCTATAAGCCCCTAGAATTTGTAAGTTGATATTTTCATATTCAAGAAAGACTGTATTTTCCTAAATATTTAGAAAACATCAGTATGTTCGTAAGCTAGATTTTGAAAAATGACATTTTTATAATTATTTTTGTGAGATAGTTATTATAGGCCGTGAAAGTTATATGAGGAGATAGAGTTTATTGAATCATGAAACTAAGTATTTGGAATTGAAATCTAGGTCGGGAGAATTTTTGAATTGAAAAAGTTGGTACTTTTCTAAATCAGGTCAAAAAGTAGTATTTTGTACTCTGATAAGTATTAGGCTGAAAGTTTATTGATAACCAAAATTGGGCCACGGGCTGTGAAGAGAAAAAATGGTATTTTCCTAAATATTTTTAAGAAATAGGTATAAATTAAATAACTAGAAACATTGGTATTTTCTAATATTTTTAAAAAGTGATATTTTTAAAAAATATTCCCGTAAGATTGTATTTTATAACAAATTCAAGAAAGGTTGTTATTTTTAAAAATCTAATTATAAAAGGTGATAAATCTGTAAACAGACCCTAAGGAATCGGACTATTTTACTAAGATAATGTGGATTTGTGAAAGATAGGCCTTGGACTAAGTTTTTAAAGATAAAAGGAGTAACAATTATGAAAATAGAATTAATCTTAGGAATTTTGGCTTAAAGTATGAATGTTATAGAGTTTTAGGTACGGGTAATACAAGCACACAATAGCTAGGTTTAGCTGTCCATGTGAGGTAGAGGATCGATTACTAGCCTTTTTATTTAAAATTGAATAATTTTAGATTATTTTACCTATTACCAAAATTTCACGAATAAAATATACATTATTTCGTTTTGGTAATTATTTTGAATAAATGTGATGTTTTGGAATAAAAATAACTGCATGAGGATTTTTGGACTAATATAGTACATGTGTCATAGGATCACACATGAGCACTAGTCTAGCTCAGCATCACAGACGAGTTCAAGTGGCTATGAGCCCATGAGTGTGCAAGTCTGTAAACCTGCAAGGGGACCCTATTAGGTAACTACGACTCCACCTTTGATGAAAACCCATAAACCTTCGCAAAGAATTCCCTAGGATATATGATCATACAGTTCAAGTTAGCGTACCGTTTCACACAGTATGAAAGTTACTTTAGTGCGTGATGGGGGATGAGAGCTCATAAGTCTGAGCGATTTATATCATGTGTTATATAGTTTTCGATATGCGATTTATATTATTTATCTATGTGATTATAATACCAAGTTTTGAAACTTATATATAGATATGGTTTATATACTTGTTTATGAACAACTAACCATCTAGGATTTTCTAAAATAAAATTTGTTTATAAAAAGGGTAATCGATATCCTATTGGGCATAGTCATGCTCACCCCATTTTTTTCCATCACAGGTGATACGAAGGGTTTTGGAAGCCAGCAATAGTTTGCACAAGAGACTAGTTATTTGTATTATTTTTATTAATAATACTAGAAGATCATATCTAGTTGTGTGATAAATAATAGAACTTGATTAAAATGTCGCCAAGTTAAGATATTCGTATTTTTTGTCTATAAGACCTTATTTGCCATTTCAGTTTTTGATGATGATAGTAATGTACGGCTCGAAATATTCTAGTGATGTATGCATAATTGTGGGTTGTGGCTTACTTGTTGAAGTTACACTTTTGTAAAATAAATAATTAAGATTTGTTTGGATATTTTCATTAAATATTTAAGAACTTCCAAATTATGGAAATTCTCATTGTCACTAGTCCGAAGTTTGGGTCGTGATGCTACTTCTCCTAACTCTCTATAATATTTAATATTCATAAATGAAATCTTATCACTCTTTATTTAACTAATATATATCTATGGTTAACCATCTAGCAGGCTTGAGAAATAGTTGAAGCTATACCCTAATTGAAAAAAGATGTTATCTAACCGCATTTTAAGTAATTGTCATATAACCTTACTTGTTGAGCTTTTTGCCTTTCCGGCAATATGGACTGATCTTTTCTTAGACTATAATAAAAGTGCAATAATACATTGAGCGACTAAATTATATCTTTGATATTAGTGAAAAGAGATAGGAGGTACACTGGAATTTTATGTTTTGTTTTGTTTTTGCCTCTGCTTTATTTTTTTAATGAAGTTTTTGCCTATGTTTTAAATAATTATGTATTGAAAACCTGTAAAGAAGGAAATATATATATATATATATATATATATACATATATGGTTTCTAATCCAATAAGTATTTTTTTTACCTATCTATTAGTATTTTTTTAGCCGTTAGATTATAATCTAATTATAATCTAATGGCCACTATAATTTAGATAGTTGGAAAAAAAATAATAAAAATAAATACTCATTATTTAATATTTTTCTCTCTCCAATTTTTACCATAAAAAAGATGTGTATGATGAATTTTAATTGGACAAAACAATACATGTGGATAGATAAAACAAAAATCCTACTAGATTGGTGGCATATATATATATAAAAAGAACAAATATAAAAGATTATAAAACGGAACATATATAAGGCTAACCAAGTTTTATCATTTTCTATGGAAATTATTTTAAAGAAAAAAAATGAGAGCTTGTTTTATTAGGTACATTAATTAAGGCTACAGGTACGATCATTCTGATACAATATATGTTATATGAGTTTTTTTTTTTTTTTGACTTGAAATATGTTAATAGGAGTTAATTAACGATATATAGCAATCAAACACATATGCCTATCCTAAAATTAGATAAAAGATTTGATTTCTTAGCCTACATGCATACTGAGTCACTGAAATAGTATGACTTCCCTTAAAATAGTTTAATATCAACATTTTGCCACCATATTGAAATTTGAAGACTAGATCTATTATTAAGGCTACTACTATTAAATAATATTGTCAAAATAGGCCGGACCAAATGGGCTAGCCTGCAGCCTAGTACTGTAGCCCGCGAGCTAGCCCGACCAGCTTAAGATATGCCTGGGCCCAGCCCAACCATATTCCCAAGGTCGGGCTGGGCCTATCTTTCTCAGCCCTTGGGTCGGCCCGACCCTTTTTTTTTTTGGTTACCTTTTTTTTTTTTAATATAATGGGCAATGATGAATCATGATTAATGAAGATGAAGTAGACAAAAATTTTATCAACAAAATTGAATTTGTTATTTTTCAAATTTAATTTACTTTTTTTTTTTCATCAACTTAAGTTATTTATTATTTTTTAATTTTTATCATAAAAGTTGTAAAATTATGTGTGATAAAAGTTTTATCACATATAATATATATATATTTGTTTTTTTTTTAAATTATTAAAATGTATTAAAAAGTTTAATTTAAAAACCTTTCAAAAAAGTTTAATTTAAAAAAAAAAAAACGAGCCAACATACGAGCAGGACGGGCTGGCTTGTGTCGGCCCGCTTGGGCCATAAGGCCGGGTTAGGCCCCTCTCTCACTCATACGACCCAGCCCGCTAGCCTAGCCCGATCCGTCACCTCAAAATACTCGCCCATTTTAACAGCTCTACTATTAAATAATAATATAAAGCATCATACTTACTCCACCCATCCATAAAAGGAAACGCCTGGGCTCTACCATGCTTATCTTCTTGTGCTCCACAATTGTTATTTTTCCCATGCATGGCCCTTGCCTCCTCGTCTGCTATTTATTTTGTTTTTCGAACTTTGATTCAATTACTTTTTCGGTCTTAGTAGTACCACCGTGTATATAAAGTGGACATTATGTACTATTAACAGTAGCCGAAATAATATCAATATCTCCCACTTTTTAAACTTCTCTTTTATGGTATTAAAAGCCTGTTTTGATCCATGGCAGTCAACACATCATATGCTCAACTACAACCTTCTGCTCAAACTCAACCACCACCACAACTAATTCTAGCACCACAACCCCAAATACTGACCGAATCTATCAATATTCCAGCACCACAACCCCAAGCACCTGCCCAACCTGTTTAAGTTTTTAGCCCTAACAACCAAGTCATTGTTGGGATATTTGCCCTAAAAAGTAGATTTCCAATTTTACCCTTTTTAGAATAAACAATTTTCTTTTATTATTTGCTAGATTAAACTATCTTAGTTGAGTAGTTTATTTATCCGAAAAAGATTCCATGACTTTATATGTGTATAAAGAAACAAACATGATTAAGTGTTAATCATGGGAATACTTGTTTCTTTATCTAAGTCTAAATGAAGTAGTTCACAATCTGTAAATAAAGATGGAATACTTTATTTACTAAAGATTGTAATGTTTGTCTATCTCAACAGGAATGATGTGTCTCAAATCATTGAAGTGTCTGACTTCTGATAGAAACACTAGTACAACATAAATAAGTTATGTGTATTGAACAGGACTAGGTAATATAAAGAATTGAAGTGCCGTAACTCAATTCTTATATTACTACAAACTAGCTCTTAGCATATAGATTTTAATGCTTGATATTTGATTGGACTTACTTTCATGGGTTGTAGCCTTTTGATTTGTTAAAAGACTAGCCTCAGTGAAATTAGAGGCGACTCTGACATATTGGAGGTTATGGCTTATGAATTGATGGAAACACCAAATAGTTAAGGACACTATACATTAATATCACTTTAAGGTCTTTCAAGATTCATGGAATAATTAAATCTAAGATCTTAGTATTCACTTTGTGAATTGGTTGATAATTTTGTCTAAATGACCATTGAGAACAAAATTATCGACAACATTATTCCTTGATAGAAAGATGGTAACTTAAAGATAAATATGTGTTGGAGGGGTATTACGGTAATTTCACCTATCCAACTACGGCATTGTATAGGGATTGTACATGTGGTATAGAATATGCTAGATGGATCGGTTAATCAAGGCTAGTTGATTAAATCTCTATAAAAGGTATGACATTTAATCTAAGAGTGCAGTATTGAGCCTTTAATAAAGTGTCCCCTTTACTAATAGCATTTATATAAATACCATAATAAGAGTTATTATGTATTTATCATACTATTGGAGCTTAGATTATTTGGACCAATTAGGTCCCTTGTCTAGCTCAATTAAGCTCATTAATTGGTTGGTGATATTCGTGAAATTAGTTTCATGAAACTGTGTAAAATAATGATTCTACACAGAAGTTGGTATTTTTATAAATAAGTTACGTGAGTTGGACATATTTATAAAAAAATACATCCAAAGCCCAAATTAGAGAATAAGCCCAATCCTAGTTGGACTGGGTTTAGCAGTTTTTGGACTCATATACATAAAATACATAAGAGAAAAAACTGCATAGTAACACATAGAGTGCTACACGAAAATCACAAAAAGAGAGAGAGAGAGAGAATTCGGCCATTAGGGCTAAGTGAGAGAGAAAAAATTTCTTACAATCTCACGGTCTCATCTCACATCCCGGTGTTCCGTAGGATCAAGAAAGTGTTCTTGATCATTCTCGTTCTTGATCATTATCCAACGAAGGATTCAACTTGGTGCCCACTCATCTTATCAACCTAGAGCTGGAGTATAGACAAGAAGATCTAGGGTTGGAGGTTTGATCACCATCAATAAGGAGATCAAGAAGGAGCATGCTACAAAAGGTAAACCCTAATCTCATCTCTATGGTTTGTGTATCTAGATTTGATTTACGTTATGCATGATCCTGTATATGATACATGTATGTCTATGGTTATGAAAACTGTTTTCATGTAAAAATTTTAAAACCTAAATCCGCTATTTTTTCCGCTGCATTCATGATGTGATCATGTGTTTTCCATAATTTGCATACATATATGATTTTTCCTAAGTGTTAGGTCCAAATTCCATCAGTCATTACCATTCTTCTTGAAGATGGCAACTTCCAACTTCGGAAGTATCGAGTTCTGGGAACCATACGAAGATATGGTCTTGATGGCTTCATTGATGGTACATAGGAGTAACCTGTAAACTTTGTCGTCAACGAGAAAGGCCAACTAGGAAATCCTAATCCAGAGTTCATTGCTTGGACAAGACAAGCTCAGCTCTTGGTTTCATGGTTGTTAGGATCGATGACTGAGACCATTCTTACTCAAATGATGGGTTGCAACACTACTGCAAAAGTGTGGAGAGCACTTGGGAGAATTTTTTCCTCTTAGTCCAAAGCAAAAATTATGCAGTACAAGTTTTGGATTCAAAGTTTGAAGAAATGAGGTCTTTCAGTGAGGGAATACTCGGTCAAAATGAAGACCTATGTTGATATCCTTGCTTCTGCAGGACATGTTGTCACTGAAGAGGATCAAATCCTCTACATCTTTGTAGGTTTAAGCTTAGACTATGACTCTCTAGTTATTTCAGTCACCTCTCATGTGGAGCTATATAGGCTACAAGATGTTATTGCCCTACTTCTTGCCCATGAAAATCGTTTGGAGCAACACCATATGAACACTAAAGGTTCACTTCCATTTGCTAATCTCTCTGTTTACAGGAGGCCAAATACACCAAAACTAAACAACGTCAGTATCAAAACATTAGAAACAACAAGGGAAGAGGCTGTGGCCGAGGTAGAGGCCGTGGCTGGGGCAACTTATCTCGACCTCAGTGCCAACTCTATGGTAAACTTGGTCACATTGTCCAAAGGTGATGCCATCGTTTTGACTCTAATTTCAGTGGTTACAATGACACTCTCTATGGAGGAAGTGGGTCAAACACATATGGTGCTAATAACAACAACAATAATATGACGGCCATGATTGCTCAGCATGATCTTAACTCAGAATGCAGTTAGTTTCCAGACACGGGTGCTACAAATCATCTAACAAACGAGCTTGCCAACTTCAACATAGCCACAGACTACCATGGAAGCAACAAGCTGCATATTGGTAATAGAGCAGGTTTGAAAATTACTCATATTGGCAATTCTTCTGTGCATTTTAAACACTGTTCAAAAACTTTCTTATTAAAAAATTTGCTTCACGTTTCTAACATTATTAATAATCTATTAAGTGTTTCTCAATTTGCAAAAAGACAATAATGTTTATTTTGAATTTCACTCCTCCTTTTGCCTTGTAAAGGACCAAGCAATAGAAGTATTGCTTCTCAAAGGGACACTTAAGAAAGGACTATATCACTTCCCTCTTTCACTTGTCAAGCCATCCATTTTAGAATCTCAGTATCGTAATGTTTCTAGCTTTCCTTCAAGATAAGCATAGTGATGTCAATGTAGGCCGAACTTTGTGAGCTGGCCCATATTCTGAAGAAAAAGCACATTACCGGTCCGGCCCAAGCCCATATTATGTGGGCCTGGGCTGGCCCGTTATATATAGTAGGGGCCGGACTAGGCCTTAGTCGTAGGTCCACGGGCCCGACCCGACATAGCCCATATTTCTATCGGCCCATATTTAGTCTTTCTATATATAATTTTAAATATATTTCTTAATTAAAACTTTAAAAAATCTTGGTTAAATATTTTCATTTATATACTTTTAATATTATTTATTTACTAATTTTTATTTATTTTCAATTTATTCAAATTTTAAAAGAATATGAATGGGTTTTAGGCCCATATTTGATATTTTAAAGCATAGAATAACAACAAAATTAGGCCCATATTGAAGCCCACGTTCGGTCTGCATAGGCTCAGCCCACTTAAGCACGGCCCACTTAGGCCCGCATAAAATGTGGGCTGGGCCTGTGGACCGTGCCGTACCCCTTAATAAGAATATGGGTTGGGCTGGGCCGGCCCATATTTTAGGCGGGCCAGGCCTAGGCACAGTTTAAAGCTCATATGGGCTTATCAAATATGGGCCGGGCCAGGCCACATTACATCTCTAGATAAGCACGTTCAAGCTCACCCGAGTCCAGCAACATAGCTTTATCAGTAGCTCTTAGAAATCAGTGTCGTTCAGCATGTTCTTCTGATATAACAAAAAGTTTGGTAGGTTCTGTAGAACTTTGGCATAAGAGACTTGGTCATCCAGCCTCAAAAGTTGTAAGAATAATTTTAAATAAATGTAACTTTTTATTTCCCTCAAAAGAATCCTCTAATTTTTGTGTTACATATCAAATGGGTAAAAGCTATAAAATGTCATTTCCAACATCCGAAACTAAATACACATAACTATTACAACTTGTGCACTCAGACTTATGGGGTCCTTGTCCCACTACTTCATCAAATAGTCACAAATACTATGTATCTTTCATTTATGTGTATGCTCATTATACGTGGATCTATTTTCTTAAAAACAAGTCAGAAGTTTGTCAAACATTTATTTATTTTAAAGCCTTGGCAGAATTGCATTTAAACTACAAATTGAAATCTTTCAAACTAATTGAGAAGGGGAACACAATCCCTTAATATAATATTTTCTTATTAATAGGATCAATCATAAACTTTCTTGTCCACATACCCCTGAATAAAATGGCCTTGCAGAAAGAAAGCATAGATACATTATAGAATCTGGTCTTACGCTTCTTGTATAAGCCTCTTTACCTTTAAAATTTTGGGATAATGCCTTTTCCACTGTAGTATATCTTATAAATCGAATGCCAACACCAATACTTCATAAAAAATGTCCATTGGAGAAACTTTTTTGCTTAAAACTAGACAACTCCTTTCTCAAAGTATTTGGATGTACTTGTTTTCCCTTTCTTCGACTTTAGAATAGCAACAAAATGCAATAAAGATCAATTATGTGCACTTTCCCTTAGTACAGTAACAAGCATAAAGACTACAATTGTTTAGGGCCAAATGGTAAGATATTTATCTCAAGACATGTCACAAACTTTGAAAATCACTTTCTATTCTTAGGTGAACCTACTGATACATCACTTGCTACTTGAAATAGTTCTATTTTTCACTCACCAGCCCTTTTCCCTGAGCCTCTCCCTATATTCTTATCTGATCTAGATCACACTAAATAGCTCCCAGTAACAAATGTGTCAAGTCCTCTTCCTAGTCCAGAAAATTCCACAACTATCCCAAACTCCACTCATAATTCTCCTTCTAGAAACACTTCGATCTCTTCATCAAACTCGACTTCTAGTGATGATGAATTGTATGAAGAATTACCCATATTAAATATTGTTAGACCTGTTTCACTTACTAATATTGCAGGTTATAATGCTCCCACAGCTTTATCAAATCGCCATCCCATGATGACACGGTCCAAGCATGGGGATCTATAAGCCTAAAGTATTCTTAATAACCTCTTTGAATTATTAAAAAAATCCCCATTGGAAGACTACAATAGAAGAAGAGGTCAATACTTTGCTCAAAAACAAAACATGGAGTCTTATTCCTATACCTTCTCAAAGAAAGCTTATAGGTTGTAAATGGGTTTTCAGACTCAAGAAGAATCCAGATGGCTCTACCTCTCGATATAAGGCCATACTTGTGGTCATAGGATATGATCAACTTACTAGTTTTGACTATACTAAAACTTTTAGTCCAGTAGTAAAACCAACAACAACCAGAGTTATTCTCATAGTGGCACTTTCCAACAAATGGACCATTAGACAGTTAGACGTTAACAATGCTTTCCTTAATGGAGATCTTTAAGAAGATGTATTTATGTGCCAACCTCCTAGTTTTAATAAATTCTCCAACTTTTCACTAGTTTGCGAACTCCACAAAGCACTATATGGCCTAAAACAGGCTCCCCGAGCTTGGTTTGACAAACTCTAGCAAGCTCTTCATCAAATTAGTTGTACTACTGCCAAATCAGATTACTCATTGTTCTTGAAGATCACTGATCAATCTTGAATCTTCATCCTTATTTATGTGGATGATATCCTCATCACAGGAAGTAATTCTTCGGAGAATTCAAAGTTTACTCATCTTCTGAATTGCAAGTTCTCCCTAAAAGATCTTGGGCAACTTCATTATTTCCTTGGTATGGAAGTTCATCGTGACTCAAGTGACAATATGCATCTATCTCAGTCCAAGTACATTACAGATTTACTTCAACAAATTAACATGTCTAATGCCAACTCACTACCAACACCAATGATTATCACTCCAAAACTCAGTACTACTACTGGAGATCCTCTCGCCAACATAACTCAATACAGGAGTATAGTTTGTGCACTTCGGTATGCCACAATTACACGACCTGAAATTACCTACACTATCAACAAACTTTGCCAATATATATACAATCCCTTGGAACCACATTGGAAGGCTGTTAAAAGAACTCTTCATTACCTTAAGGGAACTTTACATCATGGATTGTATTTTACTTCAAGTTCTCATTATAATCTCATTGGGTTCTTTGATAGTGATTGGGCTACTGACATCGATGATCAGTGATCTACATCTGGCTTTTGCATTTTTTTAGGGACTAATCTCGTCGTTTGGCATTCAAAGAAACAACATACGGTTTCTCGCTCTAGCACAGAGGCAGAATATTATAGCCTTGCTCATGCTATAGCTGAAATGCTATGGTTGTAATCTCTTCTTAGAGAATTACATATCCATTCCCCTTCCACTCCAGTTAATTGGTGTGACAATCTCAGCAACGTGTATCTCTTTGCCAATCCAATACTTCATTATCAGACCAAGCATTTTGAATTAGACATTCACTTCGTTCATGAGAGGTTCTTCAAGGTATTCTGAAAGTTCAACACCTTCTATCTCTTGAGCAAGTTGCTGACATCCTTACTAAACGTCTCTCTGCCACTCACTTCACTAGACTACGAGCCAAACCAAAGGTCCTCTCTTTGCCCACCTTTAGCTTGTGAGGGGATATTAAGGCTACTACTATTAAATAATAATATAAAGCATCCCACTTACTCCACTCATCTATAAGGAAACCGCATATAGGCTCTACTATGTTTGTCTTCTTGTGCTCCACAATTGTTAGCTCCTCCACGCATGACCCTTGTCTCATTGTCTACCATTTATTTTATTTTTCAATCTTTGATTCAATTACTTTATCGGTCTTAGTAATACCACCGGTATATAAAGTGGTCGGTTTGCACTATTGACAATAGCAAAAGTAATATCAATATTTCTCACTTTTTAAACTTCTCTTTTATCTATATATATATATATATACATGTATGAATAATACTAGGAATATTAATTCGTATCTTATTTTTTTATACTAATACATATGTGACATATGAGTCGTCATCATTTTATATATACATGCATATTAAGCACAAAAATTATAAACAATGTTTACACATATATTAGAATAATATTTAGCGAAGATGTCAATCTATATAATACTCTAAAATATTAATCTCTCCTAATTAACTAATGACAAATAACACTATTGTTGTTAAGTTAATTAGAAATAAAAAGAAAATAGTTGGAAGTAGATTGTAGATAGATATACCAAACTAATCCCACAAGTACTCCGGTACTGTTTTCATAGATTGCAAAAATCTTAGTACTATGTTTCTCGTGAAGAAGCGCCCGCTGCTTCAAGTAAAAGAGCAAAGAGCAGATCGGGGTTGGAGAAAAATGGGCTATGATCAGTATCCGAAACAAACACTTGGGAAGGTGGCCATCGCCTTATCATAGCATCTTGTTGCTCTTGCATTATCACATGGTCCTGCAATGTCTTGATGTACACTCGCCGCACCGTATCATAACCCGGTCCGTCGACGAATCGAGCCCCTTGAAAGGCCCTCACTGGTGCTGGCCTCAGCAGCATCGAAGCCAATGTCGAGTCCTGATCATAAACAATATCATGTTAATTAAGATATTAATTTTCCATATTGCCCAAATTACGTGGTACTTTCTCTTTAATTAATTTGATCGTAGGTAATGATTTTAATTTCTAGAAATGTAGAACCACTAATAAATACCGTCGCTATAATTACTAATTATTGCGTTTGATGATGAACTATCAATTGACACAGGGAATTGTGTAACTTCAATGATATATAGTGTTTTCATTGTAAAATCACAACATTCTTGCAGTGCAATATTATCAACCATCGACACAGCCTTTTCATTTTGTTTTTTTTTTTTTAGTTTTTTTTTTTTAAAAAAAAGTATATACACTACAAAAAATTTAGTGTGTCTAAAAGTTTGCTTCAAAGAACTTGTCACATATATAATATATATGTGATATTTTGCTTCAAAATACTTTGGTTCTCATTACATTAATTGTATGAGGAAGCTTAATTTCTAAGTATGTAGGACGTCTTTTTAATTTCCTATTTTTCTGATTTTTATTTCTGAAAACCTCTTATTAGCTAGTTACATATTATACAGTCTTGTTTTTAATACATACGTGAGGCTAATTAATTTGTGCTGACCTTAGTAGGGCTTGTGTTATAAAAAATGATGCGCTGAAAATTAGGCTTAACGATGACACTGGTTGGAGGCTGATCAGGTCCGAGCCCGTGTATGAACTCGCTTACATCCCCGTATTCGGACGTATCCGGTTCTCCCTGCTCCATATAAAATACATATATAGTCCAAAATTAAAAAATTAACTACATATGATCCAATATAACGTCACAACTCACAATGAACACATTTAATGTACAAGTGTAAAGTTATATATGGAGAACCCATTTCTATTAAGAGCCTAATTACTTAATCTAGCATAATCAAAATATATAAAATTCGTTTGGAAAACCATTATATTATTAGCTATTTGAGTCAACTAAGGTGTATAAATCTCGAAAGTTCGACTTTTAGACAACTTGGTTGCGAATTAGTATGTCTTATGAATATGCTTCACCATTATGCAATTTAGCCAATTAGCTAGCCAAAAGGGGTATGTGTACTACTGGGAAGTGGGAAATAATTTTCTTGTACTAATAATGAATAGCATGCAAGAAAAGAAAAAAAAAATTTGAAGAATGGATTCCTGGATATGCATATACAAGTCTTTTTTTTTTTTTTTTTTCCCTTTTCAATAGTTACGATTTAACTAGTCATAAACTCAAATGCCAATTAAAACCCCTCACACTATAAATACTTATTATATCAGAATAACACATTTCTTCGTGAAAATTAAATGTATCAGCTGATTGGAAAATTTGGTGGCATGCATTTAGCATTTTTTTATTTGTAAAGTAAGATGTTCAGAGTTCACCATAATTTTCCTGAATAAAAAGATTGTTTGTTTCGTTGCTTCAGAGCAAAACAAAAGTTATTAATTAACGATGCAGTAGTGCAGACGTGCAGTTTTCAAGGAAAAGAACTTGAAAACTTTCAAGAAATTAATTGCAATATTAAAATAAAATACTGGTCACGAGACTGCAGAAGATAAAAGAAACTTTGATTTAATGTATTCTTACATGTAGTCAGTAGAAACTACTCCTTCCTACGTAGAACACAAAAAGACAGGTTCCAAAAAGTTTAATGACTTCATCTTCATGTGTAGCCAAAAGATAGTTAATACTAACTGGCTTGGAATCTGGCCCCTAGCCAGCTCCATGCGTTGCCACATCCAAGATATTATAATTAAAATTTCATCTTCTAAGTCTTGGCGTGCAGTTCTCTTGGGTTTACCTAGCTAAAATAATTAATATATCAAATATCAATGCAATCAGTGGAAAAACATCACCATAATTAACATATGAAGTTTATAACTAATTAATATCTCTCCACGCTCGAATCAAATTAGCCAAAGGGCAATTTCTACTAGCCAAGTCAAGTGTGTGTATATATATTATGCAGCCAATGCGAATAAGGTGGTCAAACTATGATCAGGGGCACAAAACTCTGAGCAACACATTCCTCGCGAGAAAATAATTTAAGTAACGTGCAGGTACGTAGCATGATCCGCATCTAATTGTATTAAATATTGTGCTGTTGTTGAATTTATATATAGGAAATTAGTATAATAGTTATTTTTTTATTCATTATCGCTAAGTATATTGATTTTGATTATTAGATTTAATTTAAGAATTATAATTAATTATATTGGAATAAATTCTAATGTGAATTAGATGATACCTATAAAATGTGAATTTATTTTTACTATCGACAAATTAATACAAACTTAGAGCTTTATTATTTGTGTATTTGTTAAAATATTCATCACTACAAGATGTAACTGAACTTTGCATGTCCTTAATTAACCACTTATCTTTTGGAGAAACCTGAAACTCCTTAATTATATTTTTGGCAGGAAATAGTTTGTGGAAGTATTGTTTTCGGCACAGATACTTAAAAAGTCTAAATTACGAATTGTACTAGCTAGGCCAAAAAAGAGTGAAAACAAAATAAAATAAAAAGAAGTGAAATTTGGAAAGAACAATATATATATTTTCCAGATAAGTCAAACTACTCAATATATAAACTAATTAAGTAATTAAAAAAACAATAATCTTACGTACGTCCTTTCTATCTTCATTCGTAGAGAAGCCGTTCTTCAACATGTTGGCTGCAACATACACGGCCACATGAATTTTCTCAGGAAACTTATGTATTACATCCGTAAGGCTTAGGCCTCCTGCGCTGTGTCCCACCAGTACTACCTGAAACAGCATCATATTAATTCATTCATATATATCCCCACTGCCCGGAACTAATCAGAAAGTTTAATTTTTTATTCTTATCGTTGCAACCATGTTCGTAAATAATATGATGTGACGTGATTTAATTAACATGTGAAATAAAGATGAGATATGGAAAATCAGGTCAACAAATCTCACTTCGTCGCCTTCTTTAATTGGTAACCCTTTTATATATATATATATATATTCACTCTTTAGTTTCTTAAATACCTTTTGATTGGGAGGGAGGGAGGAGATGAAAGTGGTGAGAGGCTCGTTGTAGTGTTGGAAAGTAAAGATGGTATTTGGATC
This sequence comes from Trema orientale, assembly GCA_002914845.1. Lineage (NCBI taxonomy): Eukaryota > Viridiplantae > Streptophyta > Magnoliopsida > Rosales > Cannabaceae > Trema > Trema orientale. The sequence continues at coordinate 89,832 of JXTC01000483.1, forward strand.
AGAAGGGTCGATGCCTGAGCCTTTGAGGTCAAAGCATGTGACTTTGTGACCAGAAGTTTGAAGAAGAGTCCGGATCTTGTACCAGCACCACCCTCCGTGGCTTGCTCCGTGGACTAGCACGAAGTGTAAACTGTCATGTTGTCCTCCTCCTCCCACTATGTTCCAATTACAAGGACGACGACTTTTAGTTTCAGCCATAATTTTTCTTCTTTTTCCAATCTATTGACTACCCTCTACTGCCCCTACTTATATAATAATCGCAGTAGTATTACACTAATCTCACTATACAGCTAAGGGGGTCCCCATATTAGTCTTTCTTGTCTCCTTGTCTAATTAATAATTATCAACACTTCTTTTCCTTGATTATTTTTTTTTTTATTTTCTCCTTTAGAAAATTTGGAATCCCCGCTTAAACCGCCGCCTAGAAATGTGCGCAAGGTTGACTTTGGGCCACAAGGTGGACCACTTCACTAGCCTGCATTTTACCCTTTCGTGGCTCAACTCCACATATTCAAATTGTCTAGTTTGATTGGGCTGGGCCCAGAGGCTCATTGGCCCTTGCTTTTCAGCGAGGGAATTTGGCATAGATGGTAATAATTTGGACTAAATTGATTTTTGAGGAATATTTTGGAAAATGACTTTTTAATAGTATTATAGTTGTTGTGGGATGGGAGATCATATTATCTATAATCATAGAATTATGATGTTTTATGACCAATTAATAATCATAAATTATTTAATCCCGTTACAGTGACATTATTAGAAAATTCATCATTTTCTAAATTACTAATGGTCATGTCCATGTCCCTTTCAACAATTTCATTCCTTTTTTTTTGTTTGGTTCTTCCTTTCAAACATGGATTAAAAGTTATTTGTATAAGTGATGAATTTTGTTGTATTGCAGTGCTAGAGCACCTATGGACGCCACAACTGAACTAATAGAGGTTGTTGGACTTATGTTTAAATTTAAAATGATAGGTCCATCTCTTTAATTTATGATGCTTAGCACACAAATATTTTTTGACATTTTTGTTGAGCGCTTGTGGTATTAAAGGTCCTCGAATTCTTTTTACGGTGACTATTTAGTTCGTAAATTAAATAAATATTCTAAAAAATTCATAAATTAACTAATTAGTGATAATAATATATTTTTTTGGTTAAAATTTCGTATTTTTTAAAAAAGAAATAAGATGATTTTTTTTAACTACACATCACACGTCTTTTCTTCCATCTAATTTCCAACAATATTAACAAATTTTTAGCAAAAAATACATTATTTTCACTAGTTAATTAATTCAGGAATTATTTTTTTGGACATTCATTTTGTTTAGGACTAAATGATTATTAATTGAAGAATTCAGAGACATTTCGATTTAGTGCCATAAAACACTTTTCTTTATTGCATGGTTTTAAGAGAAAAACATCATAGTGATCGCAAACTTAATCTGATTGATAAACACTCATACTTCCAATGTTTTGAGGTCTAGAGATCAATTCTTCCACCCTAATATTAATATATATATATAAGGCACTAATCCAGTTGGTATTTTTTTTTACCTATGCATAGGTATTAATTTGGCCAATGAAAATTTATCATGCATATTTTTTTATAGTAAAAAATAAGAGAGAGAAATAGCATTAATGATGCACATCTTTTCATGCACATCATTATAGCCATTGGATTACCATTAGATAATAATCCAACAGCTAAAAAAAAATACATACACATAGATAAAAAAAAAAATACCTACTGGATTGGCTACCATATATATATATATATATATGATTCTCAATCAAATAGGTATTTTTTATTACCTATCTATACGTATTTTTTTAACTGTTTGATTATATAATCTGACAACTACCATAATTTGGGTAGTTGAGAAAAAAAATAAAAATAAATACATACTATTTAATGATTTTCTATCTCAAACTTTTATCATAAAAAGATATGTACGATGATTTTTCATTAGACAAAGCAATACATATGGATAGGTAAAAANCGTAACCAACCATTAACTAAGAGAAATTTCACCACTAACCAGTAATTAACCTTTTTTTTTTCCTCGATTTAATTTGAACGGCTTGATGAGTTGATCTCATTAAAAGTACTCGGATTTAGAATAAAATATATATACATATCATTACTAATAAAAACTATAAATTATACGAATTGAACAAAAGAGTAACTTAAAAACTATGTTTCGATGATTAATTAATTAATTCAAAATTGGTATTGGGTTATTTTCCATTTATTTGACCGTGGAAAGTCATGATAACGTGCAAAATCGAGCAAAAGCTATTGTGAGTTGTGATAGCTTTACTACTAATTATATGGTCCCGTTTTAAATGAGACTAATTTTTTACACACAGAAAGAAACTAAGTAATTTGTGTGTGAAATGAGGTTGTCAAACCATGGATTGCAGACCAGATAGCGAAAATATATGCGTAATATAAGACACGTATCAGCTCAGCATATTTTTGATATCCTTATTTTTTCTGTTAATATATATATATATATTTTTCTCTCTCTTTAATTAAACCCATCGTGATTTCAGACACTGCATCTGTTTCAAAATATCCCGAGCGATGTGCTCGCGCCACGTGCTAGTATTAAATATATCGTGTCCATATTTCGTGGAGCGGTGATGGTGGGCCTAGCTTTTGTAATTGCCAGCGCATGCTCCTACGCTATTTCAGCCGCGTGAAGTTAGTACGCGGGGGGCCCACGCCTTCCTTTTTTTTCATTTTCCTTTTTATTTTTTAGAAGATAATAGAAGTGATGGGACGATTTTTTTTTTTTTTTTAGCGATAGGGACAGGAATTATAAAACGAAATTAGTAGCCCATATTTCTTTTACCTTTTTTTTTTTTAATTATTTTGTTCCGTTTTGGAAGATGTACATTCTTAAAAGGCACCACACAATCTGTTACACAAACAAATCCTTTTGCTTATGATTATATATTATAACTTATTATTAAGACAGGTAATGTAGTAAATACAAAATCCGTAGATAATTAAAATGGACCGGTATAAGTGATATGAGAATGAGACATATTTATTATTTTAGGCCGAACGCGGACTATTACTTGCCTTTCCAAAAACATTATCTTAATTATTAGTTTTTAAAAAATAAAATAAAAAGTGCCGGAGAAAATATCTAATCATGTAACATTTATTGATATATACGCAATTTTCTAATATGGAAAAATAATTAGTGTTTGACTTTGTTGAATTATATATTCTACTATTCAACAATGTGAGAGCGAGGGCTTTGTCTTTTTCATTTCCCAACTTTTTGAACTATTCTGGAGCGTTTCTAACCCTTTTAGAATTCCAAATTATTTTCCCGGAAAAGAGTTCCGGACAGGCTCGACAAAAGTTCTGTTTGATTCCTGAGAAAGTTATAGTGGTGCTCACTCGGCTCTCACTCGGATCCGTCACTGGTCTTTGCTGTAAGCCTTCTCCTCTCGTGAAAATCGCTTCGTTCAATCCTTAAACAAGAACCAAGAAGTGGGAAGGGTCCAATTAATTAAGTTTCCTTTAAGGGCCTCCAACCCAATTAAGAAAAGGAATTGGGAACAATTCCGAATCAAAAACCCAAAAATTGAAAACCCAAAAGGTTAATAAAAAAGGAAAAAGGGTTTTTTTTTTTAAATTTCCCCCCTCTCAAGTTTTGTGTTGTTCGTTTTCAATTACCAATTGGTTTTTGGAAACGAAAACATAATTTCTCTTATCAAGCCCTTGTGGAATTTTCAAGGGACTGTTTTTTGAGTAAAATCTCGTGTTTTTTTTTATTGATTTATTAGAGTACCCAGATTGATAGTTTCAAATTTTAGTCTTTATTTTTGTTAATAATATTTTTCTCTGCTACTGCGATATCGAGATCGAGTTGAAGATAGAAGCAAGAAGGTGATTATTATTGTCCTAGTTTTGGAAAAAGGGGTGGTTGGTGTAGCTGGATCTTCTGTATAAGACAGTCTGTACATTTGGTTTTGTCAATTCCCGCGGATTCATGTATAATCTTTTTGATCCCCGGCCATTTTGAGCGCGTAATCCACGCGCCACCAGCGTCTCGGGCTTCTCTGAAAGTTTGGGCCTGCGAGGGCCCAATAATGCTTGGGGGCCTGTTTACGAGCTTGTGAAATGAGTTTTTATCTAGAGAAATTTAACAAGGTGTCAAATATTTGTGTGTGTCTAGTTTATGGGTCCTGGTTGTATATCAACAAATTTTTGTACCCGAAAATATATTAAAAGATTAATAATAAAAAAAAAAATGATGGCTACGGTAGGGGCGTCTCTACGTAGGGTCATGCCTTAATTATCGTTGGATGGGAATCTGTGAGGAATAACGGGAATCTGTGGAGAATTTATTTATATACAGATTCCCATCCAACGGTGAATAGACGGGCCCTACGTAAGGGCGCCCCTACTGTAGACGCGCCCAAAAAAAACTGACACTTTTTTTTAATGACTTTGGAAAATTTTCGATTCTGCAAAAGGCCCCTTTTTATCTAATATGTTTTGTCTAGGGGACCGTTGCGTGGAAGTCCTGTGTAGTAATGTAATATCGTAGATTCCTAGTATCGTGTTGTTGCATGTATAAACTAGAGTTGAACTTGACTTTCGTGATGATGTATTGTTTTTGCAGCGTTGATTTCAGAAATAACAAGGTTGAGGGTTTGGAACCAGGTTTCAATTTCATCCAAAGTAGCAAAATGGCTACTTCCTTGGTATGAAATGCCAGCAGAGCTAATATTCATGCCTCTATTTCATTTTCTACTTTCTTTCTTTTTCTTTTTTTTTTAATGAACTGTTTTCTTATTTTATTTAGCAGTTTAGAGAATTTCAATTTTCATTTTATGTGTGTATATGTATATATATAATTTGTTTAAATATATAACCATGATCCCTGGGTTCCATGATCCCTGGGTTGGTCTGCTGGTGAATTCCAGTTCAACTTGGTAGGGATCTAAGAGGAAGGAGTTTGGTCAACCTATAGATGGGGTGTGTGTATGTATGAATATATGCTACCCGGATACAGGATTGTGATTAGAAAATTAAATATTTTAATTTGCACCATGAATCGTGCAACATTGATTTGTCTCTGTAGTGACCATATATATTAATTATGATGTCTTTTTTATTAAGTACATGAATTATGTGTGTCATTTTTCCAAATCATTATTCTTGTTTAAATACTTCCATGAAAACTCCCGAGGGAGGACAAAAATTATATCAAAATTACTACAGCATATGAAGTTGAATGAGTAGGTTATAGTTCCTTAAAAGTAGTAGTCTTCCTCCTCCCTTAATTATTTCGTTTTCGGCCAAACATGTTAAAATAATCATTGTTTTATGTCAGGTTCACTCCGGGAAAGTAATGAGAAGGGCAGAATCAAGGAAGTCCCATTCCTGGTGGTGGGATAGCCACATTAGTCCCAAAAATTCTAAATGGCTTTCTGAGAATCTTGAGGGTGAGCAACTAATCTCTCCTCCTCCTTTTTTTTTTCCCTCTCTGTAATGTATATTAAACACTGGAGTAACCCACGTAAAATAATTTTATGTTCAACTTAGAAACAAAAAAATTCCAAATTTAGGTCATTTATATATTTTCCTTGACTACTGCTGTTTCAAAAAAATTCCAAATTTAGGTCATTTGTATATTCACCTTGACTACTGCTGTTTCATTTTGGTTTCCCTAGTCATTCTATGTGCGCACATTATGAGCAATAACAGTTCTTGTTGATAAGAGACTAGTTCCGAAACGACATCTGTTGCCTCCTTCCTACAATATAGGCTTTCATCTTCGAGTAACACAAAGATAACTTTTTACTGGTTCTAAATGAGGCAAATGTTAATACGTGTAATCTTTATGGTTGCTGGATAATTTTAGCCTCTCTTCTGTTCCTCATCTAGTGATGTAGAATCTCTTACATTCCCAACTTCCCAACTGTTAGGACACAATTGAGTTTTTTTAAATCATGGAGTTTAATTAATTTACAAAATAAGTTCAGTGCCATAATTCATTTTTCACCACATGATGAACAAGAAAATGACGAAACGATCCTTGGTTTCAGAGATGGACAAGAGCGTGAAGAGGATGTTGAAGCTGATCGAAGAGGATGGTGATTCATTTGCGAAGAAGGCTGAGATGTATTACCAGAAGCGTCCAGAATTAATATCTCATGTTGAGGAGTTCTACCGCATGTACCGCTCGCTGGCTGAACGTTATGATCATGTGACAGGAGAACTGAGGAAGAATCTCCCCTCGGATCTCCATTCCCAGAGCTCCACAATTTCTGATAACGGCTCTGACGTGCCCTCTCCTGATCAAAGGCTAGGTCGCCGAAAATCTGGTACCCGAGCTGCTGGTTTTGATTTCTTTCTCGGCTCAGGTGGCAACTCTGATAATTACCAGAGAGAAGGAGACGAATCATCTACATTGACGGATTCCGAACCAGAATCAGATGATTCCTCGGTCAACAATTATCCTAGTCTTTTTGGAAATGGAGGTGATCAAGGTTTGCAAAGGAAGATACTCGAGTTGGAAATTGAACTCCGCGACGTGAAAGAGAAGCTCCGATTGCAAGAGGAAGATAACGTGGATGGCTCATCAAGGGGGCATAAAAATGAGTACTCTGAAGATTCTTTTGCTAGAATTGCTGAATACGAGCAGGAGCTGAGGATGGCAAATGAGAAAATACATAACTCAGAAGAAGAGATTGCTAGATTGAATATTGAGCTCCAAAAGTACAGGTTGTCAGAAGTTAATTTTGCTTTGCCTGATTCATCAGAACAGAAAGAAGTCAAAACACGCCAACCTGAGATGGAAATGGAGGTACAGGAGGAATCCGATTGTCAAGAAAGATTTGATGGTTTGGAAGAAGCTGTGGACTCGGACAGCAAGGTTCAGGCACTGGTGGAAGAGCTGAGAATCACAAAAGGCAGGCTTCAGGTTTCGGAGAATGAGATTACTAGTTTGAGATATGAACTTGCAAGAAATAAATCCTCTGATCAGATTCAGCAGTTGCAGAAGCAGCTCGAATCGGCTCAGAAAGATGTTGCTACTTGGAAAGCCAAGCTTAATGTAGAGAAAAGAGAGGTTTCTAAGTTGCAGGAAAGAGTTACAAGGCTGAAGACTAGCTTAACAGACCGGGATCACGAGATCAGGGATTTGAAACTAGCAGTATCCGATGCTGAGCAGAAGATATTTCCTGAAAAAGCACAAGTCAAGGCTGAAATATCTAAACTGCTCGAGGAACGAATTCATTTCGAACAACAGCTTAAGGATTTAGAAAATCAAGGACGTTGTTTGGAGGAGGAGATTAGAAAGATCAAGGCCGAAAAATCAGAGACGGAGGAGAGACTTAACGGTGTAATTGAGCATTTGAAGGCAGAAGTGAATGAGAGAGGCAACTCCATTGAAACTTTGAACAAGATCCTTGATTCTCTGAAAACCGAAAGAGATGGTTTAAATGCAAGAGTTTCAACGCTTAAAGCAGATGTTAGCACTAGAGATGATCACATCGATCAATTAAATGAGCAATTGATCGAAGCGCAGAAGGAGCGGATAGAACTGATAGCGGAGGCCCAAGGGGCACAGAAACTGGTGAAGGATCTGAAATCAAGAACCCGGGAATTAGAGGAGGAAGTTGAGAGGCAAAGAGTTGTAATTTTGGAAGGAGCGGAAGAAAAGCGAGAAGCCATTCGGCAGCTGTGCTTCTCTATTGAACACTACAGGAACGGATATCACAGGCTTCGGAATGCTGTTATAGGTCACAAGCGAGTCCCAGTTTTGGCGTCGTAAATTATTTGATCTTTGTCTCATATGTTTTCTAGAGTGCTTGTTTTGTTATTGGGTCGAGCCTTGTGACAGTGTCGTGGCCGTATAAGAGTTTTGGTTTGTTTTACTATGCATATAGGATGCAAGAGAACCCCCCCATCTTGGGGGGCATTTGAGTGCCTAGAATAGGCTGTATGTTCTGGACAAAGGCATAATGTTCTGTTGCCTTGGCTAGTGGCACCGGTGCTTGTGTTTGGCAAATATATAAGTCGACACATTTTAGTTTTACTTTGTCGCTTTATTTCAATGCTGTTTTTATTCATGCATATTAAGGCTTTTAAAGGACAAAAGGAAAAGAAAAAACGATGGAGAACCGTGTTAACTGTCGCGCCAGGTAGGGGTCGAACCTACGACTTTCTGCTTAGGAAACAGACGCTCTATCCACTGAGCTACAGGCGCTGTTTGATGTTTAATGGGTGAAATATTTAAATGATTTTTCTCTATGGTAGCACTACAAACATGACGATTTAATCTCTCTCACTTTCTTTACCTAAAAATCGAACGGCTTTTGCGAAATAATTTTAAGAATAACACTTGTAAATTGAGACTGCAAAAATTATTTATTTGCAAAATAACCTTTCGAGGGACCAAAATGATTTTTAGCGACTGTCGTTTTACACGTTTTACACTAGGCGATCATCGTGATAAAAAGAGTTCCAGGAAGGTCATTAGTTTCTCACGTCGTCATTTTGCCTGAATCCTAAAAAGTGA
>JXTC01000483.1:98487-133082 GCA_002914845.1 Trema orientale
GAGGAGCCTTAAGGCTAGCCTTCGGATGTGAGCGAATAAAAGGGTGCCGTACCGGATTGCCCAGGCCATAAAGTTAGACCGAAACTTCATTAGTGCCTGAATATGGGAGCTCATTTTGAAACTCAAATTAGACACATTGTCAATCCAAAGGTGGTAATAGCCTATATGACCCTCTTCTGGGTCTTCCCATGTCGAAGCTTTAATTCCATGAGCAGCACCATTCATTCTTTCGAATTCGAAGATAATTTCACCAGTTCACAGAAATGAGCATAAATAAGAGAGAGAGAGAGAGAGAGAGAGAGAGAGAGAGAAGAAAGAAAGAAACTACCACCTTCGTGGTTATACCAATAACACAAGTTGAAAATATTAATGTATGTCACATAAAAATGTGTCAAGTAAACGTTCAATGAAGAGATTTTTCTTTTTTGCAATTTATTTAAAACGCTAGCTCATGGAGGTAGAAACAAAATGTATGAACAAGCATATTATTGAAACAGACAAGAATCCCTGTGATGTTGAACGACTATAAAAAGCTCTATAGCTGCATCCTACATCGTAAATTACTGCCCTTCAGCCTGAGCTTTCTCCAAAAATGTCTTCTTCAACCAATCAAACGGCTGTTACACATTGATCAAAACAGTTGGTGAATAAGCCAGAAAGATAGTTCATAAGGGTTCAAAAGGAAATAAATTTGACAACAAAATAAAGACGAAAGTGATAAATGCATGCATAGGTAACTTGGAGAATGTTCAGAGAGTAAGATCCACTCATAACCTAAAGTATGTGAAACTAGAACAATCTGTTGAGTGCTAATAATAAATGCACATCCCAAGTTTCTCAAAATATTACGTTAAAAGATCTCAATTCTCATTCCTTGCTGAAAAATGGGACTAGAGGGTATCAAGTAAAATGAATGGAAGCCCCAGTAGGGAGAAGAATTTTCCTGCATAGCTTATTCATATATTAAGATAAGACTGATTTATACAATTGCCCTTTTTTCTTTTTCTTAAGATAAGACTGATTTATACAATTGCCCTTTTTCTTTTTCTTTTCTTTTTTTTTTTTTTCCGAAGGAACTAATGTATACAATTTCACTATAACACTTTCAAATCCTGATTTAAATTGTTTGTAGAAGTACAAATAACATTTGATTCCAAAAAATCTTAGGACATGATTACTAACCCTAATGAATTTTAATGGGAAAAAAAAATTTACTATTTGAGGGATTCACTGAAATTTATGTTATAAATATTCAAAAAAAAAAAAAAAATGACTTGGATAGTCCCTTATTTCCATTCTCATTACAGCCCATCACGGATTAGTAAACATGACTTGATTAAGTTTAGAGAAGACATGACATAACCCACAAGCAATTATTCAAAGATTGGTCTTTTGCCGTAACTTTTATATTGGAAAACAATCAGAACGCCGCACATAAATAAGTCTGTTAGATTGCTCCAATGTGGTAATCATATACAAAACGACAGTACAATATAGAAAAACTAGGCAGATACCCTTTGAGTACTGTTTTACATCACTTGGGTCCAAAGAATATTTGAAGACTGAATCCATTACAAGAAGCCTAGAAGAGCCCAATATCCATGAATGTGAACACCAAAATTACCAACTCCACGTACCTAGATCTTATTCTAAACGTCTCTAAAACCATCTTGGAGGCCAAATTAAGAAACATAGAAAAGGCAAGGTAACATGAAAAAAAAAAAAAAGAAAGAAAGAAATTTATGGAGTTGATCTATGGCGGTGGAGAACATAATAGTTGAGGTTTCAAAAATAAATCGGAGAAGAGGGATGGAGATTAGAGATTGGGAAACCTGGATGAGCCAGAGTGCACCGGTGGTGGCGGCGACACCCCACATGGCGGCGGCCTGAACGTCTGTGGATTGAGGCCTCAGAAACTTGGAGAAAAGTCTCGATCCCGATGCGATCCCTCCTCCTGCCATTTTCCGAGAGAGAAATGCAAATTGAGGATGTGCGATCTTGAATTTTGAGATGAAGGCCCAGATGCTCAATTCCGTATAAACTTTCAATTTTCACTTTACCCCCCTAAAGTTTTTGAAATGACACTTTTTAACTCCTGATTCTTATTTCCTTTCGCAGCCCATGCCCTCGAAATAAAAAGAAAAGGCCTTATTGAGGGGGTTGGAAGGGAGGGAAACGGCGAATTTAGGGTGGGTGTCCTTTTTTACACTTCTTTTTAATGAATATACGTTTTCCTCTTTTTCATTGCTAAGTGTACACGAGTATATTTTGGATCCATAGGTAAACGTACGAGAAAAATGACACTGTACGACCTTTTAAAAAATAATACCAACTATATGATATTTTCAAAATAAATTCATGACTTTTAGCCTTTTAGTGAAAAAAACTCACACTTTTTTATTAATATCAAATAAACCAGGTTAAGTAGACAATTACCACTTTTTTCAAATGTTTTACTAAATTTACCACCACTATTAGATTCTACCACTTTTGGGAGGGAATTAGTCAAGAATCTGTCAAGAATTCATCAAGAATCAGTCAAGAATCCATCAAGAATCTGTCAAGATTACCACTTACGTCAAGAATCTGTCAAGAATCGGTCAAGATTGTCAAGAATTCATTTAAAAAAGTGGTATGGTGGTAGATTTAATTAATAAGGAAAAAAAAAAGTGGTACTTACCTAATTTATTTAAATAAAACATTCTATTTGTGTTTTTTTTTTTTTAAATCAAATTTCACAAGATTTACATTTACAATCAAAATTAAAATTTAGAATTGCTGTAGAAATGTCTTTATTTTTTAAAACTGTCGATTGGCATCCACAAAAATAGCTGAAAGTCAACTATTTAGACCAAAAAAATGATATGTAAATCTCTTAGGAATTCAACTGTATCAACCTCCAAATACACAAAAAATTTATTTTTAGAATTCTGTTATCTGATTTCGAAAGTTAAAAACATTCACTTTCAACAATTTAATTCCAACTTTGATTATATATGTAGATTTAGTGAATTTGACAAAACATAAAAATAAAATTTTTGTTTGATATTAGTAAAAAAAAAAAAAGTGGATTTTTTTTTTCGAAAAAAGACAAAACATGATGAATTTACTTTTATTGTATTTCTGTAAAATAATAACCATTTTGTCGCATAAATCTGTGTAAAAGTATGGTTCGACTAACCAATCCAATGCACAATTAGTATAAAAAGTTCGATAAAATAGTTGATATGTCTAAAAGAGAGGTAAGGAGTGCCAGAACTACTTTCTTTTTCACTCTCTTGTTTCACTAATTGCTTTATTTTTCACTCTCTTGTTTCACTAATTGCCATGTAGATTCCATTATGCTTTATAATATTATTAAAATGTGTTATTTTTTAGGGCGCGTCTACAGTAGGGGCGCCCCTACGTAGGACCCGGTCTATTCACCGTTGGATGGGAATCTGTATATAAATAGATTCCCCACAGATATTCCCCACAGATTCCCATCCAACGATAATTAAGGCATGACCCTACGTAGGGACGCCCCTACCGTAGCCATCCCCTATTTTTTAATACACTTCACATGTCAAACAGTAAGACAATAATAGAAAAGAGAATAGTCCTAAATTGTAGAGTTTTTCATCCTCTAATAACGCTGGCAAGCTGCTTGGGTTTACATTTGTTTAAGAGTTTTCTTTTTGTCTGCTAAGCAATCAAATTTTGTTTGTGCAATATGTCTTGCGGATGCGAAATCCACACCAGTTACATGGCTTAAATACTAATATCGGGCTCAATTTTCTCCCATGCTCTCTTACCTTCAAGATTCTTGACAACCATAATTTGTTGCTTGTTGCCGCAAAAATTCTACTGTAGGATATAAAATCGTCCAACTAAATTCTTCAATTATTTTCCAGCAAACCAAAGAACTTACACTCTTCTCTCAGCCCAACCAAACATATGTCCGCATTTTTCCTTTAAAACACCAGCCAACTGAAAATTACAGCAAATCTTCCAAAAGTTTAGGAGGCTATAAAGTCGAACAGATACTTTAGCTAGTATATGTATTCTTTTTTCAAAGAAAAAGAAAGAAGTTAACTCAGAAACGCCTGAGTATCTGCAAGAAATTTCATTTCAATGCCACCAACCAGTATAGTAGTAAACTTCATTTTGAGATGTACAATATGCATAGCCTACAAACTTCTAAGGAGATCGACCAGTTAGTCCCTGTTACGGTCACTGATTACATCAATCATGTAAAGCAAGAGAACAGATACAAAGACAAACTTACAGAAAACCTCAGCATCTCCAGTACATTTTGCGCTTCAAGCCCAATTAGAAAGCAGCCTAGAGAAGCATTTCTTTCCATCGGCACAGAATGAGCAAAAAGCACCACGGAGGAGAGACAAAGAGGAGTGTTTAACTGCACCAATCAGTAGGACTTTAAAAGTTACAGACAGATTCAGTATACTCAAAACAAATGCACAAGCCATTACCAACCTTTGAAGCTTAGAGCCCTAACTGTGGCTCATCAGTTGTACTTAATGAGGCATTGAGGTGGACTTTATCAATCATCCCAAGCACTATCAGCTGCTCCTTCTCTTTTGATGTTTGATGAGGCAATCATGAACCTATACTTGTCCTCGATGTTTATGGAATTCGGTCCCATCATTGAAAGCTTAGAAAGAGCAACCCTAGCTTCTCTCTGAGCCGCTGCGGCTTCTCTCTCTTTCCTTCTTGCAACCTAACAGTAAAAACAGCGGTTTAAAGCTAAATTAAAAAAATAAAAAAAAAATAAAAAAAAAAAAGGAAAAGGGTCCTGGGATCCACAGGTATGGCATACAAGTAGTCTTAGATGGAATAAACTTGTACCTTCCCTGTGGCAAATGTAACAACATTGCCAGACTCAACATCTGCTATTGCTTTCTTTATATGTGCAACTAGGAACTGAACATAATGTCAACAATGGAAGAAAGACATGGTCAGAATTGAATGAGAGTAGGCATAAGAAAAAAGAATAAGAATGTAGAGATGTACCATATCACGATCAGTGTAAAAGGAAGTAGCTTGACCCATTGATCCTGCTCTACCTGTCCTTCCAATTCGATGTACATAATCTTCCATGCTCTATAAATTGGAGGCAGCCACAACTAAAGCTTCAGAATTGCTATTGACAAGTAAATTAATGGCTACTGAAAATACTAAGCTAACAAGGTGCTAAACTATGTTTTAGGGAAAAAATTTATGACCACAAGGTGAGATTTGCATTGCCTGATAATTGTAATTGAAGATCACCACCCAGGATAATTTAAATTGGTGGAATGACAAGTCCACAAAGAAAGTGAGTTCCCAAATTTTCAAGTAACCGTTGGGTAAGTGGATTTTGTGTCTAAGTATGACTCAACAAGGAAGCTTAGTTTACAGCTCAATATACCTTTGGAAGATCTAGATTGATGACATGAGCAACTCCGGTGACATCCAAACCACGAGATGCAACATCAGTGGCAACCTGCAACAAGGATGCCGAGTAACTTACAAACTCCAATTGATATATGATGTTGCCTAAATCTATTTAAGAGCAATCACAAGAAACAAATTTGGGGTGGAGGACAGGGGAAAGAATATAAAAGGGAAATCCACGAAGTTCTCTGATCCACAAAGTTGTAATTGAACAGCATATTGTAAAATTTCAAAAATGTCATGTTACAAATCAAAAGAAAGTAGAAAGTTGTGGCAGTAGAAGCATCAATTCTCTGTAAAAGGTAATAATACCAAAATATTAGTAGCGCCATTCCTAAAATCACGTAGAGCAGCCTCTCTTTCATTCTGTGAGCGGCCTCCATGAAGAGCAACCGCATGCAAACCTTGTGCCACCAAAGCTTCGGCAACTTCATCACATCTTGTCTACATGAAGGACACAAATTGATTTAATTAGTCTCAGAATGCAGACATCTGAAACACCTCATAAATTAAATACACACAAAAATGGAATTATTTTTTAGGCTAAACATGATGCTAACCTATAAGGCAACACATAAATAGGTACTAAAGTTGTCTTGCATCTAAACAATTTTCAGATTGGATGTGGTAACCATTAACTAGAGATGTCAAATGGGCTGGGATGCCAATTTGGCACGAGAGCATGGTACGAAAAAATCCGTGCCGAGTACGGCATAGTTGACTTTGGGCCGTGTCAAGCACGGCACGAGATATTGGACCGTGCCGAGCTTTAGTTTTTGGGTACTATAGGTTGGCACGGGATGACACGACCTTAGGCACGAGCACAACACAAGCACAGCACGACCCAAAAAGCACGAAAAGCACGACCCTGAATACTTTAAAAAATATTTATTTTTATTTGTTATATTATTTATATATGCAAATTTTGTATGTCTTTTTGGTTTTTGCTTATTAATAAACTCACTTTTTTTGTTTTTTCTTTTAAAAATAATTTTGGATTAGTAATTTTTAATTGAATATTTTCTTTTCAAATAATTATGAGTATATTACATATTTTGATTATTATTTTAAATAAAAAAAATGCATAAAATATTAACTGTCACAACAATTTAATAGGTCGACCGAAGATGAGCACAAAGATATGCTAGCACGTTTGGCACACTACGTTCGGCACGATAAAGGCCTAGCACAAGCACGAGCATGGCACGAGATGTGCATGTGCCTGTGAACCGTGCCGAGCCTAGAGTTTTGAAACTTGGGCCAGCACGAGTATGGCACGATATTTTGTTGGGCCATGTCAAGCACGACATGAGGCACGAGCAGACTTAGCTTTCACGGCCGGCCTGGCCCATTTGACATCTCTACCATTAACCAAGAGACTAAATTAAAAGATTACAATAATAGTAGGTAACAAAAATGATGACTGGTACGTATAGTCGCAATATACCTTCCTCTCCACAAAGACGATAGTTAAGGGAAAGGGATGACCAGATCTTTCAGCATGAGATGCTTCCTCTACAAGAATAGCTAGAAGCCGATCAAGCTACAACAGATTAAGAAGCACACATAAATTGTATGCAATAACCAAGAGGTAAACAAACGAAGAACTAGAAAATATCAGATAACATTTTTAAGTACATAAAATAGCTGAAGAAAAAAAATTCTGCTAGAAAATACACATAAACCAAGCTTAAGTCTATAAGCAGCAACCTCTTCGATTTAAATGAAATCAAAGTTAGAACTTAGCATGATCATTCCATTCAAAAGATGTGAAACTTTTCAATATAAAAACCAAGTGTATGATATAAGCCAAATGCTTACCCACCCCTTGAAAATCCTCAGACATCAAAACAAGGATGAATAGAAAAATAATCTAATACACAAGAAAGCTTTTAACATAATCTCTTCTTGTCCTCTTGCCTAAGGAAACGTACCTTCTCACTCTCACAAACCTTCTGCAGAGTTTGACTTACATTTGCTGTTGGGCTACTAACTTTTCCTACCTTCACTTGCACTGGGCTAGATAAGTACTCCTGAAATAAAATTCTTATTTTTAATACAAGTCAATATGAAGAAATTGAGACTGGTGCCTCAATGTTGGAAAACAGAACTTCACAACAGAAACAAAATTATTTCAGACCTGCATAAAGAAAACAGATTCATTGACGAATTCTTCTACAAAAGGACTGAGCTATAACATCAAATTCTGACACCAACTTGTCAGCTTGACTAGAACAAAGAAAAAGTAACGATCACCCTTCTTGATGAAAGATATGTGCTATATTGTTATCTAATACCTCAATTAGCATTCAATCAAAGGTTTGCAAGTTTGAAACCTTTCGAAAAAGGTCTGGACCAACCATATGCATCCAAATATAAACAATTACTCAACAAGAAAACTTTCTAAACACTAATTCTAGGCCTCACTTCAGGGTGGGGCGGCATGGAGAAGAGCCACCTGGTAGAAGGAATGGGAGAAATGTATTTTACAGCAAATGATGTGGAATTAGAAGATTCCAATCATTTATTGCAGTTTTATCAAAAGTAACAAGACACAAATATTTAAGGGCTTTAGCAACTGCTTTTCACACAAATATGCACAAATAAAAATAAATCAATAAATAAATAACAGAGTAAATAAAAATTAACTGTAGGAGAAAATCATTACTCGGAAGTCCTAACCTGTGCTAGTGCTTCAATCTCCACAGGCATAGTTGCACTAAACAGCAAAGTCTGATGCTTTTCAGGAAGACTGCGCATCACCTGAGACGGAATCATCATATAAATCTAAATTTTTTCCAGAAGAGAGCTAAATATATTGGACATTCAGCAAAAAAAGATTGGTTTGGAGTCGGGGCATGAAATTGCTGGGCTTCAATATGACAGTTAAATGGTACAGAAAAAATCTCAAGGGTAAAAAGAAAGTATAAATATTTGAGGTGAGAAAGGAGCCATTTACCTCCCTTATCTGGGGTTCAAATCCCATGTCAAGCATTCTGTCAGCCTCATCTAGAACAACAAATGAAACTCTTGAGAGTGAACTGTTCCCCTGCTGCAAATGATCAATAAATCTTCCAGGAGTAGCAACAACAATGTCCACTCCTGCTCGTAGCTCAGACCTCTGTTTTGGCATCCAGCAGCAAAGATAGTCAAACACGTATTGAAGTGACTTTTCCTTAGGGGCAAAAAGTTATTAACCATACAAACTCAGAGAAAGGTGTATTTCAGCCTTAGGATAGAAGAAAAGAAAGTGCTGATATTAAGGGTTCAGAAAACACCACAAATGAAAAGAAATATTCAAGGGAAATTACCACAACGGATGAGAAGTACCGTCAATTTATCTTAAACATGGTATCAAGTATCAACAATATAAACAACAATAATAGTTCAACAAACAAAAGAGTGTTCCCCTTGACTGTAGTTAGAGAGATTAAACAACCATTATACAATAAAATTATGACGCCATATCGGTCACCTGCTCAGCTATGTTCGTTCCACCAACAACAATGGCGGTTTTAAATGACTCGAGAGATTTGCTAAAAGCCTTAACCTGTAAAACAAAAAGTAGAGACTCATCATGATGACACAGAACATATGAACGGCTCAAAAATTTCCATTATCTTGAATAGTATGTAACATTTTCAGGAAATTTAACAATCTAAAAAGGGAAACAAAAAAGTGCTTGAGACTGAAAAACGAAGAGAATCTATAAAGAGTAAAACAGGAATTCCGCTTGAAAACAGTAAGTACCATAGTGCAAACTGGAAAAAGTTCTACTCACAGAAGATACATAAAAAATTAAAATAAAATAGAAAATAAAAAAGGAATACTCATCCATGTTTTCTCTCAAATTAGATGATTCTAAACAGGTCCAAGCATACAACTTTCAAAGACTGCTTTAAAACACCATGAATGATTAACCAATTGCAAACCATTAATGCCACTCATAGTTGCATTATTTTGAAAACTATGGAGTAACAAAAATAATTATGATCAAACAATTGTAATATCTCATTGATTTGCTACAACTGAAAGTCAGCAATATATACCTCCTTCTCTATTTGTTGAGCAAGCTCTCTAGTTGGAGCTAATACCAATGCTAGAGGACCATCACCACGACGTACAGGAGATTGAGCCAAGCAATGCTGCATAAATTAAACAAAAAATAAATAGAAGACGTTCAGGCTCTGTTTGGAACCTAGATTTTTGGAAGGAAAGAAAAAAAAAATTCCAAAGGATTACTCTTGTTTGGATCCAAACAAAATACGTTAGAATTTTTTTTTTTCAAGAAAACTAAAAGTTAGATTTAATGTCATTTTTTAGCATATAGAATTTTGACACGTTAATTAGTAAAGCCAGAAGTTTCAAAATAAATTTCTCTAAAATTTTGGGAAAAGTATTTTCCTCTTTATTTTTCCTTGATTTTTTCCTCACAATTTTTTTCTCTCCAAAATCTAGGTTCCAAACGAAACCTAAAATCTTTACTATGTAAGAAACAAATACAACATAATAAAACCATATAGAATATTATAACCACGTACCTGTATCATTGGAATGGCGAATGCAGCAGTTTTACCACTACCAGTTTCAGCGCAACCCAGCAAATCCCTACCACTGAGGGCAACTGGCATTGCTTGAGCCTGAATAGATGTTGGCCTGGTATACTCATGAAACGCTATATCCTTCATTATGCTTGTGTGCAAACACTGAAAACACAAAAGGCCATTATTTCATGAAACCCAACGAGCTAAACCAATCAAACTAGCATAAGTAATAACACGAATAAGACACAAAGCTCAACCATATCTTCAAAAGACTCGATTGGTGCAGGGGGAAGCTCAGAGTCTGGGGCAGAAGTAACATCAACATTGAGCCGCAAGCGAATCTCTTCTATCTGCACAAAAATCAATTATAACCAATATTTTTTAATGTGTACTTGTCAATATTTGAGAAGCAAGGAACTCTAGCATAATGTTAGGCATGTCCTATGAGGAATTGAACCTCGTTCCTCACGGGAGCAAACCATGTGCTGACCACTCGACCTACTGCTCACGAGTAACAATGATAAAAGCAAGCAAACAAGTTTCAAATCTTAAATGATTAAACAAGCAAATGAGCCATTAAAAATTATGCGCCAAGACAAATTACCAGAAAATTTGCAATGTAAAGCATAAATTTCAAACAAAATAATCAGTATATATATATAGATAGATAAATGTAAGTAATTGAAACGCAGTGAAACAATGCAGATACACAACATTCATAACCAAACCATAGAAGCAAGGAATAAAGTGTAACGCAGTACACCGATTAAAAGTTTAAAACACCTCGAAAATTCCATACAAGAAGTGCGAAAGTAGCCATAGAAAAAACCCTAAGAAAAAGGAAAAAAAATTCAAATCAAAACGTGAAATAGGCAACATTGAGTTGAAAGAACCAGGCATCAATTTGGCTAAAATTTCCAATAAAGAAGAACCAGATTGCAATGTGCGAAGTTAGATGCAAAGCAATGAGAAAAAACGCGAGCAGGAGCGGTGAAACGAAGGAACGAACCTGTTCGGGGTTCATAGCGAGGACGCGCTGGGAGGGCTTCCAGAGAGGGAAAACGGGGTCGGGAACGGCGAGAGGTTTGAGCGACGAAGGCGGCAGAGTGGCGGAGGTCCGACGGAAGCCATTGTTGGAGGCGGAGTAAGAATTGGAGGTGTAAGAGAGCTTGGTGCAGTCAGTGGCGAAGGTTACTGGTGGCGCTGAGGTTTTGGAGGAGGTGGTAGTAGTGGTGCTTGAGCTCGAGTTTCTCAGGTGTGGAGGTACATACGACATCGTTTTCACCAGAAAGGAGAGAGAAAGAGGGAGTAGCAGAGCAGATAGAGTAGACTGGAATTTTTTTAGAAGACTGAAGAAGAAGAGGAAGAGGAAGTGGAAGAATTGTGCGCTTGCTTTCTGTTCTGCTAATTTGAGCTTTAGAAGATGCCTTGCGGGGATCACCAAACATATGTGGGCTACCAGATGTGGAGCCTTTTCGACGTCGTTTTGGGCTTCAACATTGGGCTCCGGTATGGGCCTATTTATAAGCCTACCTCTGCTAGTTAGTTTAACGAAGCTTAGAGTACCGGGGCTGTTTGGTACGAGTTAAAAGTCTGGGTAGGAGGGGGAATCTTGGATATTCTCATATTTGGTATAGGGTATTGAGCTTTTTTAAAACTTAAGTAAGTGAATGCATCGGGGCTCACTTTGCTGGGGAAGGGGGTAGTATGAAAGTAATCTGAAGTAGTGAATTTCATAAAGGAAACTACAAAATAAATTAGCTAAACGCTATTTTTTTAATCATTAATTAAATTTACCACCATACAACTTTTTTAAAATAAATTCTTGACAATCTTGATGAATTCTTGAACGATTCTTGATGTCGGCGGTAATATTGACGGATTCTTGATAAAATGTTGACGAATTCTTGACGATCTCAACGGATTCTTGACATCGGCGGCGATCATGATGAATTCTTGATAAATTCTTGACGGATTCTTGACAATCTTGATAGATTCTTGATGGATTCTTGACGTTAGTGGTGATGTTGACAGATTCTTGAGGGATTCTTGACGCATTCTTGATGAATTTTTGATAAATTATTGACTAATTCCCTCCCAAAAGTGGTAGAATCTAATGGTGGTGGTAAATTTAGTTAAACATTTAAAAAAAAGTAATAATTGCCTACTTAACCTGAAACTACATGGGATGCCCATTTTTGATATTCTGTGTAAGTATATGCCTTTTTTTAAAAGTTTTAACTTCTATATCCTTTTTCTAAAATCATTAGAATTGCTTTTACCAATTTACCCTTATGTTCTTAACCGGAAAAGGGAGGGAAAAAGGCATTGAATGCATATTTTATATATCTACATAATTATTCTCCCTTTTGATTTGACGATTTTTTCCCTTTTCCTGACTGATGATTCTTCTTCCCTCTCTTTCTCTCTTTTAAAATTTATTTCAAGATTCTTCCTCTCCAGATTACTAGCAAAAATTCAGAACAAAAATCTTAAAAAGAAAAAAAAAACGTATATGAAAATACAAAAAAGATACATAAATTCGAATTTACCAGATAAACTCAGCTTCCACCATGGATTGGTGCTGGAGATTGCTTGTCTTCATCGTAGCCAGGGAGATTGGAGCGACACCACCACCCACTGGTATTGGAGATCGGTCATCTTCATCGTCACTGGTGAGATAACACGCCCAGGTAGAATGAATAGGAGGAAGAAGAATTTATGAAGGCTAATATGAGGGCAAAGTTGGAATATGAATACAAATTATCTGAAAAAAGGGATATGTTTATCAAAGTTAATTAAAAGGGACATGAACTGAAATAGAGCACCCAAAACAGGGCATTAGTGTACAAATCCTAATTTCATATATTCTGTAAACTCAAAATTGTGGGTTCCTCACTCGATTCCAGAAAATAACACATAAAACCGTATCCAACCTAAAAAAATACACGATTCCAGAAAATAACACATAAAACCATATACGATCTAAAGAAGTACACGATTCCAAAAAATAACACATTAAACCGTATACGATATAAAAAGTACACGATTCCAGAAGATAACACATCAAACCATAAACGACCTAAGAGTGTTTTGAAAATTTTACAATTATTTTAAATAAAAATATTTTTTATTTTGCGAAAACTTAATATTATTCTTAAAAAAAAAATATGTATATTCATTATTTTTAAAAAAGGCCAAAAATAATTATTTCAATTATTTTGGACAAAATACAAAAAATCAGTATATTCCCGTGTCCAACCAAACATAGTTTTCTGGTATTCTTAGGAATCATGAAAAGGATTTCAGTACACAACTAAACACAGTTATTCAGATTTCTAGACAATTATATTACCCTCCTCAGCTTTAATCTGAAAACTTGGAACTCCTCATATAAAATAGCCCCTAATTAGTATAGAGTATGGACGGGGATTTGGATCTTATAGCTAAATGACCGAATTTTGTGTCATTTTAAGTAAATATCAGTTTTTAAATATTGTAGCAAAATGATTGGTATATTAGTTTATATACCAAATATAAAAGATATGTACTTAGTATATATATGTTAATATATTTAGTACGTAAATTAAAGCCGATATATAAGTAAATATGCCAAGTGTAAAAATTTATATACTCGGTTGTTTAGTAATAAAGGAGGAAAATAGACATTATTATATATAACTAAAGTGGAGGAGTTTGTATTTATATCTAAAACTGGCTAGCACTACAAAAAAAAAAAAAAGGACTTTTAACGACAAATTATTAACGGTGGTTGAAGTAGAACCACCGTTAATAGTCAATTTTAATATTTCTCAGCGGTTTCGGTACAATCGCAGGGAAAAGTTTAAAATCTTTTAAACCTTTAACGGCGGTTGCATCAGATTCACCATTAATACTCAAATTTTAACTTTTCATGGCAGTCACTACAAGAAAATCAACTTTTCCCGACGGACTAAGGTTAGCTCGTCGGAGAAAGTGACGTTTACTGACGGTCTAACCGAATCCCGTCGGCAAATAATGGCCTAAAAAATCAATTTTTGGGACCTTTATACCGACGGGCTACTCGTCGGTATATGGAACATATACCGACACATGATTAACTTTTCGTCAGCAAAAAGTACATAAAAAAAAACCTGGGTTTTTTTCCCGCGAATATTAATTTTTGGGCGTCAGTATTTTTTTACCCCAAAAATAGTCATTTTATAAAAATACATTTACCAACGGATTTGTGTTATCCGTTGGTAAAAGTCTTCCTTTAAAGTTAAAACACGGTCGTTTTTAAAAAAATATTCACCAACGGAAAATATTGACCCGTCGGTAAATTTTATCTTATTAACTAAACCTAAATCACACTTCTCTCGCTTCATTCTCAGCCGCTGTCTCCCTCTCTCTCTCGTTTCATTCTCAGCTGCTGTCTCTCTCTCTCTCTTAAAAATCCTTTCAACCTCTCTCTTAAAAAAAATCATAGATCTCATCACTCACTCATCTTCCTTCACTCCTTCATCTCTCGGCAGGAATCTCACTCTCTTTTTTTTTTTGTAATTTTTGTTTTTTCCATTATTATTTTTTTTTTTTCATTGTTAGGGTAATAAAACCCCTCAATCTTCTCTCTCGCATTTTTCAGTTTCCTGGTATTGTTGTTGTTTTAATTTTTTTTTTTTGACTTTAATCTTATGGCTTTGAATTTGTGCTTGGTTTCATGGTTTTGGGTTGTAAATGTTGTGATATTCTCTCTCTAGATCTGATGGGTTCTTTTATTTTATTAGTGATTTTGGATTTTTGGTGCAATTTTAGGCTTTGGATTCTTTGTTCTGCTTCATCTTCTCTTACTCCTCTTTATTTATTTATTTTTTGTTAGCGTTGGAAAATTTTGGTGTTTGAGGACGCGGCTGGTTGTGACAAATTCTCTCTTATTATGTTGTAGAGTTAGGCCTTGTTTTCTAATTATGTCATTTTGGAATATAAAAGTGCCTACTTACATACAAGGTGAGAGGAAGGACGGCCATGGCGTCTTCTTTTTTTTAAAAAAAAAAATTACTTTTTCACTTTTGTTTTTCCTCCCAATGCTAAGAATCACATACAGGAAGGTACACGATTACTATTTCTTAAGTGGGACATGTGTTTCCTGAGACTCATTCTGAACCTTTAAAAAGGAAGGTGCATCCTTTTTTAGGGGTTGTTTACTAGGCACTCCCAATTTGTTATATTATCATAATATTCATTACTCGAAAATACTTTAGTGGAATCTATATCTATACAGTGAGACATAAGAATACGAAAGATGGTAAGAAATGAGCTCATCTTCTTTAGTTTATCTGTTTCCTTGTCATTCATTTGTTTCTGGAATATAAAAGTGGAATAATTCTGTGATTAGTGTCCTGCTTGATGCCATTCATTGTGGCTAAATTATTGGTGTTTGGGAATTTTCGAGTCAAGCACTTTTTAGTTAAAGCTACATAGCATATATCTGAATTTCCTTGAAATATAATTAAATTGGGTGTCTTTTTTTTTCTTTTTTTTTTCCCCGACTGATCTCAAATCTCAACCTAGAGCGGTCTTAATTCTTTCATGTGATTTTAGGCTGAAGCATGATCAGTTTTGTCTCTTCTTTTGTTGCGGATTAAGGTTTTTGCTTATTTAGGTTGATTTTGTGAGACTTTTGTGGTTTTCTTCTATATCTAAAATTATGATTAATGATTTCTTTGAAACTAAGATTTGTAAGTTGTGTATCAGTCCAAAGAGTTAAGTTTTTTGTGATACAAAATAATTTTAAAATGCTAATAAGATATCATTTGTGATTTGTCGAAGTATTATATATCTAATAAAATAAAATTGGAAAGATTTAGCTGTTTTTCCTTTTTTTTCTCTAGGAAAAGATTTAGCTGTTGATTGCTGTCCATGTCGACATGTCACCAAACGCCTTATATCAATACATCTAGGAAATTGATATTTTGAGTAGCTATTATATTAACTTGGTTTCATTAATTTTTTGACTGGCTAGGTTGTGATTTATTATTTATGATTAATAGAACATGTCACTGATCTATAAATCTTTTTTCTCTGTTTTCTCTTTTTCTTTTTTTCAATGTAGTGATTTTGTTATAGTAATATGCACACACTTAGTAGCTAACGCCGTGTGTGCATATATATGCACACACTTGGTAACAAGTGCCGTGTGTGCACTATGCACATACTTGGTACCAAGTGCCAAGTGTGCACACATGCCTCTTGGTACTTGGTGCTGTGTGTGCACACATGCCTCTTAGTACTTGGTGCTGTGTGTGCATATAATTAAAAAAAATATTTAGAAAAGAGTGTTCATCATGTTGGTACACTAAAATGTGTAATAAAATGTTGAACATAAAAAAAAAAAGGAGAACTTGCACCATCTTTTGGGGGATACTTAGTGGTTAGGATCCTCCAAAATTGGTGCAAGTTCCCCTTTTTTTTTGGCACTTAAAATAATTTTTGGTAAAACAACAAAATAACGTTAATAAATAATTAAAAACCCAAAATACCCTAAGAGACATAAAATACCCAAAGTACTTTGAATACCCCTACTAGAGATAGAATACCCAAAATACCCTTAGGAGCCCCAGAATACCTAAAATACCCCTAGTGGAGATAAAATACCAAAAATACTCCTAGTAGATCGTAAATATGCAAAATATTCCTAATAGACAATAAATACACAAAATATCCCTACAAGATATAAAAATATTCAAAATACTCTTAATAGATCGAAAATACCCCTAATAAAGAAAAATTACCCCTAACAAACTAAAAATACCGAAAATATTCCTAAAAAATTATAAATACCCCTAAATACCCTTACGAGACCCAAATACCCTAAATACTCCTAGTAGAGATAAAATACCCAAAATACCCTTAGGAGGCCCAAAATACCCCTAGTAGACTGTAAATACGCAAAATATCCCTAACAAACAAAATTTACCCAAAATACTCCTACATGAGAAAAATATCGAAAATACCCTTAATTGACCCAAAATAATCATAGTAGAGATAAACCACCAAAAATACATTTAGGAGATCAAAAATGTGCAAAATACCCCTAATGCACAAAAAATACCGAAAATACCCTTAGTAGAGATTAAAATACCTGAAATACCCCCAGTAGACAATAAATACACAAAATATCCCTAATAGACAAAAAATACCCTAGGCAGGAATTTCCTATTAGATTAAAGTATTGGTTATCGTATACACATGCATGCATTATTTTATTTTATAGGTGGAGATGGTTATGTCTAGGGCAGAGGCACTCACTCAAACTCAGGCCCGTGCTCAGTCTGAGCTTGGGGATGCTGCCTCGTCTGCTGAGTCCGTGGTAGGGTCAGAACAGGTCAATGAGTTTCAGATCACGTCCCAGGCTCTAGGGACTAGATCTAGGTGGCAGAAAGGGTTGGGAGCGCTTCCTTGACTGAAGAGTATAAGAGGACCGAGGGCTGCCAGCACGAGACAAGTCACTGAGACCATCACAACCTTGAAGCAATAGCTGGCCGAGAAGGACGCAGAGTATGCACGGCGGATCGATGAGACTCGACGACAGATGGTTGAGAAGGAAGCGGAGAACCAACGCTGGCTCGAGGAGACTCAGCAGCAACTCAACGAGCAAAATCGGATGCTTCAAACCTTGATTGTAAAACTCGGCATCGAGATGCCACCTCCTCCGCCTCGAGAAATGTAGACGTTTTTTATTTTTCCTCTGTTGTAATTTTAGAAACAGTTTATACATTTTTTTTAGTTAATAAAATTTGTATTATTAATTTATCTCCTTTTGATTTTTTATATTAATCAAAAAAATTGTCTATTTATTCAATTATTAATTAATAATACTTTTATTAATTAATAATTAGTTAAATAATTAATTTTTTTTAAATAATTAAAACTTTTGCTGACATAAAAACGTGTCAGTAAAAGTTTTTTTAAATTCTTGAAAACACCTTCATCGACGCATTTTGTCGTCGGAAAATGTATTTTCATTTTTTCTAGATTTTGAAAAATACCTTTGCCGACGTGTTTTTAGGTCGGTAAATGTATTTTTATTTATTTTTTTAATTTAGAAAATATCTTTACCGACGCATTATTTCGTCAGTAAATGTATTTTTAATTTATTTTAATCTTTTTGTAAAGACTTTCGCCTTCGCAAAAACTCGTCGGCAAAAATAGAACTTTTACCGACACATATTTTTCGTCGATGATTGGTTAACCAAAGTCAAATTTTCGGGATTATTTCGCCGACGGAAAACCTTCACCGACTATAACAGAGCATCAGAAAAAGTTAAACACATGTCGGTGAATATAATTTTTGCCGACGACTTTCAATTTTTATCGAAAGGTGACTTTTAGCGACGATCTTTTGCCGATGGTGATTACCGACAATAAAATACGTCGGCAAAAGTCAAATCACTTTTGCCGACGCATGTTCAACATTTTCGCCGACGCATTTGGTCTTCTTTCTTATATTGAGTTCTGATACAACCGCCATTAAAAGTTTAAAATCTTTTAGACCTTTAACGACGGTTGTAGTAGAACCACCGTAAAAAGTTAAATTTGAACATTAACGGTGGTTCTAGTACAATCGTCGTTAAAAGTCGTATTAATAAGGACTGAGATCAGCTCGACCCTCATTTTCTTTCTTCTCCCCAGTCGAGAGCTCATACACCATCCCTAACTTCATCTTTCTCATACACGGTCACCCTCATTCTAGCAATTTTGACCGTCAAAATCACTCTCATTTGGTTCAAATCACTCCATTCGACTTGGGTAAGCTTTATATACTTATAATTTTTAAGATTAGTTAGTATTTAATAATTGTTTGTACCCTAGAAAAGTTTAGGCTTTTGTACAATCAACAACTATAATTCTCGATGAGTATGTAATTTTATTTCTTTTTTTTGTTGATTTAGGTTTCAATTTGAATAGGTAAACTAATTTTGAGCTTAATTTTGGAGTATTGTAACATTTTTACTTAATTTGAGGTATTTTTCTTCACTAATTTTAATTAAATCTTCATAGTGTATATTATTTGATAATTTTATATTATTTTGATAATAGATATTAGCAATTATAGCTTATTAGTTTAATCACATTACTATAAATTAATTAGTGTTATGTGACTTTATAATATGTATACTTAGTATTTTTATTGACTTGAAATTATTTAGTTTATGAACTTTAGAATAGTCAAAAGTTTGTACTATATATGAATTGAGTTGAATTTGAAGGTTCATAATGATAAAATGGTAATACTTTGAGTTGGAATCGAAAGATTAGATTGGTGGTGTGCATCCTTATCTTTCCGGTGTTAAAAATGATAGTTGCTCACGTGATCTTACATATTATTTCTATGTAGTAACGTGTATCAAAAAATACTTATTTCTTGTATCCACTTGGACAATTCACCTCTTAACATAGTTAGTATAATGTATAGTATAATATATAGAACATACGTTTTATTTATTTGATCCACTAGTTTTTATAACACATGCTTTTATTTAGTGCATTCAAAATATTTCATACGGACATGGAAAGAAGGAGATAGTCCAACTTAGTATCATATTAAGGTATGAGATACAGTTTGTTCGTATGGGATACCTTTATTTACCTTTCATCTTTATATATTTTAACTACAGTTCTATTGTAATTATAGTATCCATCTCAAGTCAATTATGTGGAATACGGTGTTTATATTAGAGTGTATCTTGGTTCGCTCACTTTATCTATGTTAGAGTTATTAATATAACTTTCGATAAGTTTAGGTTGCAAGTGTTAGTGATATGTATCTAGAAACTCATTATTAGTTCTTAAATGTGTTTATGCTAGAGTATATTGTCTATATAGTAGAAACTTTTTAGTTATATGTACTAGATTTTAACTATGTTTATTATATATACTTTATTACAGTTATATCTAGGTTTGTCTATTTTTGAATTGATTTGAAATCCTTTTTAAGCAGGTTTAATATTATAGTGTTGTATATAGTACCCTGGGGAAGGAAAAAAAATTTCCCCTAGAAAAGGCTTTTAACGTGGAACCACCGTTAAAAATCTCCCCACTAATAACGGCAGTTCCGTTATTGGTCAAGTTTTAACGTTGGTTAATAACCGCCGTTAAAGATATCACTTTCAACGGCACCTGCATTAACGGTGGTTAAAAATCACCGTTAATTACTATAATGTTGTAGTGGAGCTAGCTTTGGGTTCTTGCAGCATCTGGCTTAATATGGTTAGGAACAATCGTGGTTGAATTCAGCTCAATAATTTTGACTGTCCTTCCTCGGCACATAAACTGGTGTGCCTTTTTATATACGTATACCTTTGTTTGGTACGAAAAGTACTTATATATATATGGGTGAGGTTTCAATGGTTACTACTATATTTACCCATCGATGGTTACTGTTTTTCTAACCGTTGGATGAAAATCTAATGGTTGTAATTAAATTAGTAGTTGTGCAACAAAATTTATTATAATTAATTATCTTTAATATTATAATTCTTTTTTAGAAAGTCAACTTAGTAGTACTCTAATTTAAATAATAAATTTATTATTACACGTATTTTAATGATGGTTACTCATGGAGACGTAACCATTGAAACCTCCTCCATATATATATATGTTGTGTTGCGTTTTCATATTGCTATAATATATCGTGTTATATGTATTATTATGTGAACGTATCTCTCATCTAACATTATTGTGTAAACCTCATCATAAAAATAATTATTTTCTTTCATTATGTTTTTCATATAAATAGTGATTTAACACAACATTATCACCAAAAAAAAAAAAAATTCCAGATGTGAACTTATACTCTTTGAAAAAGATTCATAATTAACAATCGTCGCAAGTTAATCAAGATATCACTCCTCTAAAAATTTTCTAGATGTCACTAATAAGTCCACCAAAGCTACAATACAATTCAGTGAGAGTTTTGCCAGTATTTGTTCTAAAATGAGCAATATTACAAGATATTTGTGGTACTCAGCAATATTATTAATAATAGAATTGTAAGTATATGGATCTCATAGCTATTAATATACGATGTTAAGCATCACTTATACCTTTTAAAACTTTTCAGTAAAAAATAGGTGCAATGCAAGTGACATTTACAAGGAAAAGAAAAGGTGACATGTTGGTGGCGTGGATGAACGTGATGAGTTGAAATTGGGGAGTGGAAGAGGTAGATAGAAGCTTTGAGCGTAGCAAAAATATGGACATTGGTGGTGGCTTTAATTTGTTGGGAGAGGTAGGTGTGCCGATATTGATCCTCACATCATTTTCAACGGTAGTAGGTGAGCCTTAGAACTGGTCTTTTTATATTAATTTTGTCACCATTTATTTGCGTATTAATTTATTACTTATTCAATCATTTATATTTTAAATGGGATAATGTTGAAAAACGACCCACCAGGCCATGTTTAAAAAACCATACATCTTTTCACTAATATCAAATAAAATATTTTATTTATATTTTCTTTTTATCAAATTTCACCAAATTTATAAATATAGTCAAAATGATTTTTATATATAATTAAAATTAGAATTTAAAATTTTGCAAAAACTTATTTATTCTTTTTTTTTTTTAAAAAAAAAAGTGGGGCTTAACTAATGACCACCACTTGCTACAAATTAAAGGAAAATGACACACACACACACTACCAAGGTTTGAACCCCTGACCCTCCCAAACACACACACACAACCCTCAAACTTTGGACCAACTGAGCTAACCCCAGTTGGCAAAAAAAAAAAACTTATTTATTCTTTAAAATTGTCTATTAGCATATATATAAAATAGTTAGAAAGTAACTATTTAAACCAAAAAATTATCTATATTTAATATCTTAGAAATCTAACAGAACACACAAATTTTTTTTTTTGAATTCTGTTATTTGAATTTAAAAATTAAAAATATTCCTTTAAAATAATTTTAATTCTAATTTTGACTATATACATGGACACAGTGAATTTTGAAAAAAAAAAAACAAATAAAATATTTTATTTGATAACAGCAAAAAGATAGTTAGATTTTTTTTTAATAAAAGCTACAAGCTGTGATTTTTTTTTTTTTTCGATATTATTCCTATTTTATATCAATAGTTGAGCTTTCCTTTCTCTTTTTCTTTTGTATATAAATAACTTTTTGCCACTCTTATGGCTCCCTAATTCTTTTGTATAATTTCATTTTCTTTATCATGTGGGACACACAAGAATATGGCCAAGTTAGTAATCTAAAATAATAGTGTAAACATTAATATATAGGATTATCATGAATAGACTTGGTTATCGAAAGTGTAAGATGAAAGCAACACAGTAGATACCTTACACATATATATAGAATTATTTTATTTATTCGAGGGTGAAGAAAAGGAGAGCAAGATTGCGTGGTACTGTGGTAGATGGGTGAGCACGGGAGCATGTGGGGTCAGCTTTGAGAATTGAATGTCAGACGAATTCACAGTCTAAATTAACGTCGTTAAATTTAACGCCACTTTTAGGCCGCAAGAAAAAAGGTACGGAAAGAGTAAAATATACAATATTTTATTTTAATTTACTTTTTATTTTGAGATTCCATCACCACGTACGTGTGATTATTTTTGTTTTTCGGCTTATTTTCTCTGTTTCTCATATTCTGCATGTTCGTTAGTTCTCCATTTTCTTTTTTTTTTTAAAATTATATTTGTAATTATTATTTAGACTTTTCGTACATATATGGACCAAATCATGACTTGGATTTAAAAAGATGATAATAGTGGGAATTTTGAGCTGTCTGGGTTGTCCAGATCAGTTACTCTTGGTTCGTGTGAACGGGTGTGATTTTCTCTCGAGTTGACTTCCTATTTTTAAAGATTAAATATACCCGATATTATTTGAATACATTACTTAATTTTTGAGTAATTTGTTTCAACTAATTCGATATTTTTTTCGCCTGACTGGGTGCACGTCCTATTCCACTTCTAATTCCATAATTAATTGAAAGCAAAAGCAAATGACTTTGCTTTACCAGATAATTTGCAATATCTCAATAAGTCTAAACACTTATTATCGAATTATCGAAATAGATCTCTCTACCATGTGTTAAATAAGAATCTTCACAAAATAATTTAGTTCAATTATTATTAGTTTTTTATTTTTGCTACAATGAGCTTAGTCCAATACAAATAATTAGAAATAAATAAATGAACTCTCTAGCAGAATGTGAATTATATATTCTTAACTAGATTATTATAACTTAATTATATATAAGCCAGATCGAGAAAAAGTGATGCAGGAGCTAGCTGTGTCGTACATTGCTTTGTGTCATTTTTATTTTTGGATGTAATAAATGAACCTTGCGTCGTTTTTAATTACTCTATGTTGTTGCTTTTGCTCGGTTTGGCCTTGAGGCCGTTAGCCTCTTTTGTCCTTTTGCGAGTTCGGGTCTCGAGTATTTGAGCCCAGAAGCCAGGAGAAAGTGAGGCAGCTTGGATGGTATTGTTTTGGTGGTACATATAGTTAAAGGAAATTCCTGATCTGAGAGAGTGTTTCTCTTGGTCCTCTAGCTTGGAGAGTTTCTATTAATAGAGACCCCTTGCATAAAAAAGAAAGGACATTTTACTAGTTTTTGTCTTTTCAGAGGTACTAGTGGCTAGCGTTAAGGGATGGAAGTGTCCAAGCACAATTATATCAGATGCGAACAATATAAAAATGGCTATCACTAATACTTGTTTCTCTTGCCAACGAAACATTTTCTTGTTTTCTTTGTCCACCTGAGAATTGTAATATTATGCTTCCTCAATGAAATTAATTTTGATAGAAAAAGCAAAGAAGTAGTTGTCTTTCTCATTTGGAATACATAAATACCACAAATATGCTACCAACATTACAATCACGGACCTTATTGTCATGATCATTATATACAGGCATTAGCAATGAGAATTTTAACATAAAGAGGTTAATGTCCAAATTTCATAGAAATTGAGAAATTATTAACCAAATCTATTTGCTATCCTATGTATGCAATCCCTATAAGGAAAAAAAAAAACCAAATATCCTCCTTGTATTTTAGCAAAATACCAGTTTCAACATTGTACTTTTTAGGAATGAGAGTATATCTCATAAGTTTATAATATCACATTAAAATTTTCTATTATGACACACTTTAAATTGACTTTTGTTGAATTTTCATTTGAAAATGGCATAAACATTATTGGTCAAATAGTAAATTATCTATTAACTTAAAACCAAACAACTAAAATGCAAGGGCCCAAATTTATTTTTAATTTTTTCTTACTTTTTTTTGGGTGTTTGGTTAGTGTTAAGGAGGTAGTTTAACTATTTGATTAATTTTAACCTAAAGTATTAGTGTCAGGTGAAAACATCTTTTTGACAAAATTTGACTCAAGAGTTAACGCTGGTCGATTTAACAAATTGAAGAGATCCATTATGCTTTTATAAAACAAGTTTAATATGATGTCAATTTTACTAAACATCCTAATACAGTTTTTCCAACTCACAATTCTTTTAAAATTATAATTTACCAAGCATTCAGCTGCTTTACACTCCATCAAAATTTTCTTTCAACATAGCTAACAATCATTCTTTAATAATCCATGATAATATCAAATTGTCCCCTTAGTGAAGAAAAGTCTCGGACAATTTTATTTTTCAGTTTTTGCATTTTTCAGTTAATTAATTGCGTGGGAAGGGTAAATATTAGTCATATATATGTAAGGCTTACTTAATTTTCACCAAACTAGATGGAGAAGAGTAATTTGTACTCATTTGACAATTCAAATAAATATTTTTATTATTTATAAAAATTAGGAGGATAATTTAAACATTTTACTCAATGAGACATTTCTATATTGGTCGTATAATATTCTAGCTCGGCTCCACATCTAGTTAATATATGTGGTTGTACGAAATACTAACATTAACCACTAGTGAAGACAAATAGGCAATGATTGACCGTACAAACAGGCAATGATTGGACCTCACAGAGGCTCGGGATAGAAACTCCTCTATTGTGTGGTGGAGGGAGAATCTCAGATAACTATTTACAACTTAAACTCAGAGTCCTCAAACTGAGAAATTGCGAGTTCTGTGGCTATGGACAAGGAAATTGGTGACAGCTTTTTGGGTTTATCTTTTAATTGTATTAGTAGGAAGTTTAACTTTTATGCCCATAACTTAGCTAAACTGGCTCTCTGGTGTATTGTTAATGGGATTCCAACTCTGTTTTTGGTAACCTTTCAGAGTGGGTTTCCAACTAGGTGGTCCCCCTCTCTTGCTTAATCAAAGACGATGTTTAACACCACCCCCCCCAAAGAAAAAAAAAAGGATTGACCGTACAAGTACTTGTTGAGCCTTAACTTACAGTTCCGGACATCTTAAGAGTAGAGTAGCAATGCCTAACTTATTGGTGAATTTACAAAAATGTGGTCATTTTTCACCTACGTTGTTGATCACGTGATCATAATAGGGTTACAATACTTAATTTGGTGGACCCACTTCACACGAAGCAGTGCCGCAATAATAGCATAGTTT
Organism: Trema orientale; assembly: GCA_002914845.1. Classification (NCBI taxonomy): domain Eukaryota; kingdom Viridiplantae; phylum Streptophyta; class Magnoliopsida; order Rosales; family Cannabaceae; genus Trema; species Trema orientale. The sequence goes on from JXTC01000483.1 coordinate 124,018, forward strand.
AAGCCAATTGAGTTCCAATTAAGCAAAGATTACACTCTTATGAAAACTTGCCAGTATGGCGTATTGGCATGTGATGTGCTCTGATCTCTGATCTTTTCTTTTCTTTTTTTTTTTTTTTTCAACTGTTAATTTGTTTTAGGTGTCACAAAATTAAATATAGCAAAAATGCTATCGTCTTTTAGTTGACCTTCATATCAAGTTGAATTAGCTTAATGCAGGTCTTACAAAATTAAAGACATAAACCGATATATCATGTTTTAGTTGACCTTCATACATACCACCCATTACTCCTATGTATTTATTTATTTAATTGTATAATATTGCATTTTATATCGATACTCTCATTTGTTATTAAGCATGTCAAAGGTACTCCTCATATGGTTGTGTGATAAATCAACTTTGTCATTTATAAAAGAACAATGCTATACCGTTCTAAATTTTTTTTTTTGAAAAGCAAAATAATTTTATTAAACTTATATAAAGGTTACAATAGCCAATCGAGTTACTTGTAAGAATCGAGTTACTTATAACTCTTACAATGAGAATTAAAAAATCGATTCAAAAGCTTGAAAATGACAATACCCTTGTAGATCTCGGAGTACCGGTGGTCACCGACGATAATCTTGGAGAAAATCTTCAAAGATAAAATAGAGCACTTCAATGGCTCTACTTGATTCTTCCCAATTCGAATTCGTAACTCTGATTGATTTTCTGGTAGAGATTCTGCCAACTCTGATATGCTACAGTAACTAATTCTCCAGATCTGAATTAAAATTGATACAAATCTGGAGAATAACCAAACAAAAATTAAAAAATAAGCTAGAAATAGCACAAACCACCACAGATCTAGATATGAGTATACTAAGCCCACAAGATCTAAATCTAGATGAGAAACTATCCTCCCAAAAGGGAGAATTATTAGACAAAAAAACTAAAAAAAAAAAAAGGAGAAAAGCCTATACCAAAGAGAGGGAAGGACCCCCTCCCCAGTAGAGAGAGGCACCTGTGGAAGAGGGAACTTGTTGTGGCCTTGCGTCTACTACAGAGAGGAGAATGATGGGGAAGAGAAAAGAGGAGCAGATTGGAACTCCTCTCTCTATACCGTTCTAAATTATTGACTTGTGGCTTAAATACTTCCTAATCTAAAAAATAAAAGTAGAAAAGAGTTGTAACCTAAATAATTTGCTACTAATTAAGTTTCCATTTCTAGAAATTAGATAATTCCTCATCAGTATTTGCAGCCCAATAGGACTCCTTGAACTTTTTACATCATAGAACAACTTAAGATCAATACTGATTACACAGAGTCAAGAGTAACCCTCTTTGTCTTTCCAAAAAAAAAAAAAAGAGTAACCCTCTTTGAACACGTGTATTGTCAAAAACATAAATCTCTAGTTTCGTTTCTTGGTCCACCAAATAATGTTGCCATATCATTTATAAGATCAGATACAAACTACAAAGCATACAATAAATTAACTGCTTTTATTTTTTGAATTAACACCTCAAAATAATTAGACATAAAAAAAAAAGAAAAAAAAAACCAAATAAAATAGACGGAGAATACGGATGCAGCATCCTAAAAACATAGATCATTAAAAGAAAAATGAGAGAGTACAATGCAATGTATTTTATTTTCCGACAGGATCGAGTGTCGTTTATCGCCACGTTATCAGAGAATATTCTAATTCAATACGACGCTACGGCAGTCGACGACCAAATTCTCCAATACCAAAGCAATTCTGATGACGTGGCGCAATCACAGTCGTTAATCCCCACAGAAAAATGTGGTAGCTTCCACAGGAGATGAATACGTCCTTAAAATGACATTTCCACCCACCAACCCGCTTAACTTACCTACTCCCTCATGCCCAAAAGAGAGAGGAAAAACTAAAATTAAATTAAAGCTTGAAAAGTCCGACTCTCTCCCCCATCGAAACCGCCGTCAGACACATTATTAACGCCGTCAAGTCCAGACTGACGGCTTCGCCCTCACCCACTCCCCGCGTCAACACACGACACCACACGATTCACCTAACGCTTAGCCGTCAAAAGTTCAAACCCCCACCCCAACCTTTACTATAAAAACCCGTACCCACCAAACCCAAAACCCAAACCCAAAAACCAACTGCCTCCACCACCTCTTATCGTGCGCCAGCATTCCTTATCCTGCGCCAAACCGCCATGGATCTCCTCCTACTGGAGAAGACCCTCATAGCTCTCTTCGTCGCGGTGGTTCTCGCCATAGCCATCGCGAAGCTCCGGGGCAGGAAATTCAAGCTCCCGCCCGGACCCATACCCGTGCCCGTATTCGGGAACTGGCTCCAGGTCGGGGATGACCTGAACCACCGCAACCTGACCGACCTGGCCAAGAAGTTCGGCGACATTTTACTGCTCCGGATGGGCCAGAGGAACCTCGTGGTGGTCTCCTCGCCCGAGCTGGCCAAGGAGGTGCTCCACACCCAGGGCGTCGAGTTCGGGTCGAGGACCCGAAACGTGGTGTTCGACATCTTCACGGGCAAGGGCCAGGACATGGTGTTCACGGTGTACGGAGAGCACTGGAGGAAGATGAGGCGAATCATGACCGTCCCTTTCTTCACCAACAAGGTGGTCCAGCAGTACCGGTTCGGGTGGGAGGCCGAGGCCGCCAGCGTGGTCGAGGACGTGAAGAAGAACCCCGAGTCCGCCAGGAACGGCATCGTTTTGAGGAGGCGGCTGCAGCTCATGATGTACAACAACATGTACCGGATCATGTTTGACAGGAGGTTTGACAGCGAGGAGGACCCACTTTTTGTGAAGCTCAAGGCGTTGAATGGAGAGAGGAGTCGGCTGGCTCAGAGCTTTGAGTACAATTATGGTGACTTTATTCCCATTTTGAGACCCTTCTTACGAGGCTACTTGAAGATTTGTAAGGAAGTCAAAGAGAGGAGGCTACAGCTCTTTAAGGAATATTTCGTTGATGAGAGGAAGTAAGTAGTATTTTTTCCTTTTTATGGAAAAATTTTGGTGTTATAATGTACAAAAGAAAAAAAAAATTGAAAAACAAATTAGGCAGATGATCTGAGTTTAGTTTCGACTTTCATTTAGAATTAGACATTAGTTGTGTTGTTAATTGTGTGTTGTGGTTATATTTGGTTGATAGGAAATTGGGGAGCACGAAGAGTTCTACGGACCACGACGGATTGAAATGCGCCATTGATCATATTCTTGAAGCTCAACAAAAGGGAGAAATCAACGAGGATAACGTCCTTTACATTGTGGAGAACATTAATGTTGCTGGTAAGTACATTATTACTTAAAAACAAGTTTCATTCTATTTAACGTTTTTAAGATGGTAACTTTTTAAGTTTCATTCTATTTAACGTTTTTAAGATGGTAACTTTTTTTTATTTAATTAGAGCATTAACTTTATATAATTGGTAACATTCTACTAAAAGAAAATGGGTGTTAAAATGTTGATACTTAAGGCATAAGAAGATTCATACATTCGAATTAGTAGATTTTGAGTCAAATCTATGGGCACATGTGATGTTTTCAGTTTATTTAGTTAAATATAGTTTACGGTAGATTTAAAGTAATTACTCAATTGTTACTGAGAGTTAGGTGAGTGTCTTTAAAGGTACACATCTTTTTAGTGTTAGCTCACTTAGTCATATCTGACGATTTCTTTAGCTGAAAACTGCCTGCTGCCAACGTGACATCACAATATATTTTATTTCCATCCTTACTTTATTAGTTTATTTAGAAAATTTAGATTTTTTTTTTGGGTACCAAATTATTGGACTTTGTCTTAATTCTTAAATGCTAGACAAATCTTCTGAAGAAGGCATAAAATCTATTTAATTTATTCATTTATAGCGTAATAATATTACACATACAACTAAGTTCCTTCGGGAAAAAAAAATTGTATGTTAATGACGAGAGAGTTGTTAACTTGAAAGGCTAAAATTGATAACAACTGATGGTTGACCAATAAGGATGAGACGAATAGCGTTTTGAATTAGTCATCTCGTTTACGTCCTTGTCATTTGACAAATCGAAACTGGGTTTTTGGCCCCGGAGCGTTTGAGCCAGTTTGTTTAGATTACCTAATACGGTCATTCACGACACTACCTACCAATCCTAAAGTTAAAATTTAATTGCATAAATATAAAATAAAATAAAACCAAAGTTCCTCCCCTAACCCATTTTTCATAAAGACCCTTTTTTTCATCTTTAGTTCAGAAAGGGCATATTTATTTATAATTAAAAATCTAGAAATGCTGTACGTTGTCTAGTTGTTTTTCCTAAATTTTAATAGAGAAATTCAGGTAGTGCTTACTTTATGGACTTTAATTAACATTAATAGGATTATAATTTTTTTTGAATAAATTAATAGTATTATATTAATACTGAATGCTGATCCAGTATTTATGGACTTCGGTTATTATATATGATATTTATTACGGCATACATTTTTTTTTGCTGGATTAATTATTATGGCATTCTAAGAGGATTATTTTCAATATATATTCCACCAATTCGGTAGGTATTTTTTTATTATCATTTTAGTCACTTAAATTCTAGTGCATATTTTTTTATAGTATAAAATAAGAGGGAAAAATAACATTAATAATCTATATTTTTTCATACATATTATTATAGTCTTTATATCACCGTTAGATAATAATACAATAACTAGAAAAAAAATATCTACATCAGACCATATATACATATATTACATTAATATATACTCAATGATGGATAAATATATGTTATATTTATATATACTCAATGATCAACTTGCGATGACTATTTATGGCCTTGTAGTTATCACTTTCACATCTTATCCACCTCAATCCTTATGGACTGTAGCGCCCCTCATCGGCTCCCCTGCTTTTATTTTCGTGAACTCCATATTTTTTAAGCCCATACTTTTTTTTTTTTTTAAAAAGAAGCCCATACTTACTCAATACATGATCTTTTAATCAATTAAAAAATTGCCATGTGTGAATATTTAAGTATAAATTTTGTGAGGTCTTAAAAGTTATTATGTGGCATTCAAATGAAAAAAAGTTATGTGTAAAGTATAATTTGATAAAACCTGAAGAAAGATAGTGATATACGTAATATATTTCTTTCGTGGCCAAACAGAGACAGAGAGTGCCAACAGACTTTTTGTACCGTTCTATTTTATCACGTCTTCTTCCTTTTTTCTTTTTTTTTTTTTTGCCCTAATAGCTTTATTTAAATTCAGAGGAAAAAAGGTAAATTCAGGAAGGATAGAAGCTAATTTTGGAGAAAATTTCATGATTTAAAACAAAAATTAAAAGGAGGTTGAGCACTAATTAAAAGGTACCAGCTACCAACTCCACCACCTGTAGGTGGGTCAGCAACTCGTGAAAGTGTGTATCTCACTAAGATTAGCTTTTCATAGGTATAAACTATAATAGGGTCGCTTACATGGTTTTAGACACTTCCTGGCCATGGAAATCCACGTCACCAACAATTCTTTCGGTTCACTCCATCTTTGAGACGTTCTTTTTTGTTTTTGTCGACCTTTTTTCCCATTAGACATGCCAACAAGACCATATATCACTATAGTCAACATTAATATGCTCAAACGGTACTGATCGTAAATCAAAACTTTTTGGTTGTGACAGCAATCGAAACAACATTGTGGTCCATCGAGTGGGGAATCGCGGAGCTTGTGAACCACCCCGAAATCCAGAGGAAGCTAAGGCAAGAGCTCGACACGGTGCTCGGACCCGGCGTCCAGGTAACCGAGCCCGACATGCAGAAGCTGCCCTACCTTCAGGCCGTGATCAAGGAGACACTCCGGCTCCGCATGGCAATCCCTCTCCTCGTCCCCCACATGAACCTCCACGAGGCGAAACTCGGCGGCTACGACATTCCAGCGGAGAGCAAGATACTGGTGAACGCGTGGTGGCTCGCCAACAACCCGGCCAACTGGAAGAAGCCGGAGGAGTTCAGGCCCGAGAGGTTCTTGCAGGAGGAGTCCAAGGTGGAGGCCAATGGCAATGACTTCAGGTATCTTCCCTTCGGGGTCGGGAGAAGGAGCTGCCCCGGGATCATCCTCGCCTTGCCGATCCTTGGCATCACTTTGGGACGTTTGGTGCAGAACTTCGAGCTCTTGCCTCCCCCGGGACAGTCCCAGATTGATACCGCGGAGAAAGGTGGACAGTTCAGCCTGCACATATTGAAGCACTCCACCATTGTTTTGAAGCCGAGATCGTTTTAGATTTATTAATACTCACGTCGACTCTTCCTGTCTCTCTCTTCTTAAGTTTCCTTGTGTGTTTTTTAAGTGAAACAATTGATTTCGCAAAGTGAAACAAGTTTTCTGAGCCGATCAACGTTGTGGAATATTGAATGTGACATATTTGGGCTGTTGGGCTGTGACTCTATAAATTTGTTGAACTCAAAACAAATTGTACTTGCAATTAATTAATAAGTGATCATTTTTTTTTTTTTTTTTGTTGTTGTTAATTTAAAGTATTTGTTGCAATTTTAAGTACTCATAGCATGAGTTGGCTGTGAGATTGAGATTTGAAGAAAGTCTCACATTCATAACTGGCAAGTTTCAGCCTTTATGTAGATCACCGAAGTTGAGGAATGTGGTCATTATCATGTAAACCTAATAATAATTTTTTTTTTAGAAGGAAAAAAAAAAAAAAACTAGAGAGGAATGAGTAGATGATGAGTAGTGATGAAAAGGCAAAGTTTCAATGAAAAACCTTGATGAAGCCCTTCCCCGCACTTTATCAAAGAAAAGATCATGAGATAAATCTCATTCTGAATTCAAATAATGTCCGGTGGTTCCATCTAGTTGTTGGAGCATTCCCAAATAAATTAAAAACATATGAATGTGGGATCCGTTGAGCTGAAAGTGTCTAAAATCTGAGTGAACGTGCATACAACAACATCATATACATCCATAGTCCATCTGAACTCGGAGGCTTGAAAAGGTGAAGTGTGTGTTGGAAAATAGGTTAAGAAATGGGTTTAGTTATTGGGCTTGGAAGCCCATGTATATTGTAAAGTCTAATTTTGTATTATAGAACTCATTTTCATGAACCATTTTAAAACCAAAATTGAGTAGGACCCACGTCTTGTTAATGATAGATATTGATGAATTCTTGTTCTCCTCCGCAAGGATATCGATTTTGTATATTCAAACATTCAAAATGGTGCACGTATGAATATGAAATTATTGCTCAAAAGTGCACCATTGAAATGGAAAAATGAAAGAAAAATATTAGAATCCTACATTAATGGGAAATGCATGGAGCAAGTGGCATATATAGGCTCATGTTTTGTGATAGTGATGGGGTGCAAATCTTCGGGCTTGGGCCTGAATTTAAATGGGTGAGGAAGTGCAAATCTTCGGGTTTGGCCCTGAATTTGCATGGAGCTTGGCTCTGAATTTGTATGGGCTCGTGTGCGTCTGTACCTGCAGACATGAATACCGGGCCGAAACTAGTAAGCCCAACTTTTTGTATACCGTTTATATTTTACACACTCATAGGAGTTTTCCAAAGAGTATTTAGAGTAAGTGACCCTCTTTTTTTTTTTTTTTTAGAAGTAATTACTAGGGATAATGCCAATCCATTCCCACCTATTTCAACCGAATACCATATTTAACTATTTGTTATCATAAAATCCAAAAATTTTTCATCTTTCTAAAAACAAGAAAAAAAAAAAGTAATCCTTCTCTTTTTGGTAAAATTCTTGTCTTGTCTTCCTTTTTTTTTTTTTTTTTCAAATGACAATTATCCTTAGTATATTGATATCCAAAGAACCTTTTTTTTCCCCCAAAAAGAAATCTTAAAAAAGTTATCACAAAAAATTTTAAAAAACGGGTATTAGGCGTAATTTCTTATTAAACTGGGCTTGCATAGTAAGTAACTAGGGAATTGGACCTGACTAGAAGTAGTTTCTACGTTAATAAGTTTTCTAGAGAGTATTTAGAGTAAGTGACCCTCTCTTTTTAAAGAAGTAATTACTAGGGATAGTGCCAATCTATTTCCATCTATTTTAACTAAATATCACATTTAATTATTTGTTCTCACAAAATCCAAAAATTTCCCATCTTTCTAAAAACAGGAAATAAAAAAGTAATCCTTCTCTTTTTGGTAAAATTCTTATCTTGTCCTCTTTTTTTTTTTTTTTTTAATAAATGACAATTATCCTTAGCATATTGATATCCAAAGAACCTTTTTTTTTTCCTAAAAAAAAAAATCTTAAAAAAGTTATTACAAAAAAGTTCTAGAAAAAACGTTATTCAACAGTATTCTATAATACGGGAAAAAATATATTTTATTTAAAACTAATAATTAGATAATGGAGGAGTTTTTAGTTATAGATTTTTGAAACATATATAAAGGTATTTTAGATAGTTTTACATTCAAATTTGATCAAAAAATTACACATGGTATATATATTCCCATTTATTTTTCAAAAGATCGAGATAAATGTGATATTTAGCCATAATAGAGAGAATATTTTTGGGATTCTTCCTTTCTAATAAATGCGAGCAATTATATGAAAAATATGACCTATTATATTTGTAAATTAATGTCCCATTATATTGTATAATCAGCCCTATTATATACATAAATTTAAAATAAAATGCGTGTAAGAAAATATGTGAAAATTCATATATATTATTTTTCTTTGAGTTAAAATATAGATTATGTCAATTACATGCAGATGAGATCCACTGTTCTAAAAGGTTATCTTATATCAGTGCAGGAAAAACTACTGGCGACATTTGTCATTCCCAAATAGACCTTAATGTCACCCCAATAGTATATTGAGACATAATGGGTTGTCCTATATCTTTGTCCCAATAGACACCTACTAGAATAGATTTTTTTAAAATAAAAAAAAATATAACTTGGGGCGATATTTAGGGCCTATTGGGGCGACATTTAGGTCATTTAAATTTTTTAAAACAAATTATTTAGATGTATTATTTAAAAAATATTCATACATATGTTGTTCTATTTTTTTTATCTACATGTTATTTATTAATTAACTTAATTAATACTATTCACTTATTATTC
>JXTC01000483.1:133591-157076 GCA_002914845.1 Trema orientale
GATAATATAATCACAACAATAACAAATTAACCAAAACTAATATCATTACATAAATATATCTACACAGCTAAACCAATACAAATACATATCAAATTCTCCAATTTAAAATCGAGTCAGTCTTTCCATTAAGGGGAAATTAGAAAGTATACGGTATTTAAGAAAAGAATTTGAAAAATACGGTGGTTTTGTATTTTTCAAAATGCGGTACGATTTTTATTAGAAAAATATCACTTTTAAAAAAATATTTAGAAAAATATCATTTTTTAAAATAGTAACTAGTTTCTGGTAATCAGTTTCTAGAAACTAGTAACTAGTAACCAAAAATATTTATAACTGGTATATAACTGGTAACCAGTAACCAGTTTCCAGAAACTGGTAACCAGTGACTATTTTAAAAATGGTACTTTTCTAAATATTTTTTAAAAAGTGATATTTTCCTAATTAAAACCGTACAAAAATTGGAAAAAAACTTGACTTCCGTATTTTTGTAATTTTTTTCAATTTTTGTAGGTATAAGTGTTAGAAACCCTTCTATTAAACCTAATCTAACTCAATATTCTTCAAATTCAAACAATCAAAAGTTTAGGATATTCCACAATATCCATAAATAAATCACAATCACAATCACAAATTCCATAATAATAATTCCAAATATTAAACACATACATAAATTAACATAAACCAAAAATAAACACAATATTCCAAACATTTATTAGTAAAAATCCCAAATGGATTTACGGTAAGAACTTAAAAATGGAAAAATCCAGCCCAATATTCCAAACATTTGATTTTTTTATGGTAATTTAAAAAAAAAATTAAAAATCCCGGATTTTGAAATTGTTTGGAAAATCTTAGATTTTAATTATAAAACTGCCACTTTATAGAGTGTTTAGAAAAATACTACTTTTTATTTATTGATGAGATATTTGAGGTAACCGGTCAAGTTACCTACCTGAGATAACTTGACCGGTTACTTCAACTAACTAGATTGGTTATCCCAAGTAATCCAACTAGTTACCTTGAATACCGTTAAAAATACCAATTTTGAAGAAAAAATGACTTTTGTCTAAATTTTTTTCAAAAGTGTTATGTTTCTAAAAGAACTTTTAAAAAGTAATTTTTTTCTAAATCAATTAAGGATTTATCGAAAAAATTTGGCCATCCAGAATCTTTCAATTTTTGGTATTTGGAAGCCCAAATTTGAATAGTCTAGTTGGCTTTAACTGGAATATATTTTGAATTAAACTTTAGGAAAAAGACACCTAGTACTACCTTTTGATAAATGATACCAAGAATACTATGTCCAAACTTTTACTTATTTTTGTACTATTTTTTTTTCAGAAAAATAACAAATTCTTGCTAAGAAAGAACAAATAACGTCTTAGAATTTTCATTTATTTCTTGTTTCTTTTTGCTATTAGTCTACTTGTAGCTGACCACTATTAAAACTATTTACCAATTTATTATTAGAAATTATAGGGCTAATTGATTTTTTGAAACTAGAAACCAAATTGGTTACTAAAAACCAACAACCATATTAGTTTCCACCATAAATATTATAACTATTTAGTTAATAAAAACTGAAAACCAAATTAGTTTCTATCTTAAACAGTAGAATTATTTGGTTAATTCAATTATTGATTACTATAAACCATTTTGGTTATTGGAAACCAGTTGCCAGAATGCAAAAACTAATATATATTTCTGTAGCTTTTACTTCAAAAATATAATTATTTAATTTGAGAACTTGATCATATTTTTCAGTATCCTTGTTCAGTGCCTCACCTAATTCTTACTACAGGGAATTCTGCAAAAAAGAAATCACAATAGTTTTAAAGAAATTTTCATTGTTTCCTATGATTTGAAAAAGAAACCATAATGGTTTCTAGGAAACTTTCGTGGTTTCCTATGATTTACTTAGCTACAGGGTATTCTACTAAAAGGAAACCATGATAGTTTCTAGGAAACCTTTATTTATTTAGCTAGAGGATATTCTGCAAAAAGAAAACTACAATAGTTTCCAGGAAATGTTCGTAGTTTCATATGATTTACTTACGTATAGGACATTCGGTTAAAGGAAACCAAACTGGTTTCCAGGAAATCTTTGTGCTTCCTTGTGATTTACTTACTTACAGAACATTCCCCTAATAGGAAACTAAATTAAATCAAATTAGTTTCCAGGAAACCTTTGTGGTTTCCTATAAAAAAAAAAGATGACTTATTTACTAAAATGCCACTGCATTTTCTAACTTCCAAATTATTTAGAAAAATGCTATAAAAAAGTCGTACGGAATTTTATTATTTTTGAAAGGTCATAAATTTAGTAAAATTTTTTGAAAAATAGGTATAAGTATCCAAAACTCTTAAAATTTTGTCGAGTTGGTCAGGGTCAGGTTATTAAAATTTGGGACTTATAGAAATATGACCAAAATTTGGGCCAAATTTAAGTAAATATCACTTTGTCAAACATTATAGCAAAATATCCGGTATATATGTTTATATACCAAGTGTAAAATTTTATATACTAAATACAGAAAATTATATATCCAGTACATTTCAGTACAGTAACTGAAATTAGTAGATAAATATATCTACCAAGTGTAAAAATATATATACCTGGACATTTAGCTATAAAATTTTAAAAAGTGGATATCTACTTAATCAAATTTAAAATATTGGTCATCCACCTAAATTTCTCTTAAAATTTTTGCACAACCCATGAGAATGGTAAAAAAGAAAACTAAAATTTTTTAGCTAAAAAATGGACGTAATCTAAAAAAGTGTTATTAAACTATAAATCGTAAATAGAACCATTCACTATCACCTTTTTTTGAAAAAAAAAAAAAAAAACTCACCCTAAGTACTCTATGGCATATGCTTCTGAAAATTTACTTATTTTTTAGTAACTGAAACTTGCTTCATGCAAAAAAGACGAAAAAAAATATAATGATAAAAAAAAACATGAAAATTGGCTTAAAGAAAAAAAAAACACGAAAATTATGTATCGCAAATAAAAAAAATAGAGAATTTGTAAAAAATAAATGTCTGTTTTTTCATCTTCTTTTAAGAAATGGCATTTTATGACTTATTTACTAAATGCCAGTTTTTTTTTTAATTTTCATTTTTTTGGGGCAAAATGACTCTTTTTTACAACATCAACTTTAAGGTTAATTAGAGAAAAAAAAGGCCTGAAGTACGCACTTTCTACGGTATTTTTGAGTTCTAAAAAATTATATCTTTAAGTTTCGAATTTTCAATCAATTTTGAGTGATTTATGCAATTGAAAGACAAAATTACCCTTCATACCTTGTAACTAAACAAATATATAAAAAAAAAAACACCACGACTTTTAGCTTTGTAGCAAAAAAACTCATATTTTTTCATTAATATCAAATAAAATCTTCTATTTGTATTTTTCTATCAAATTTCGTCGGATTCAATTATACGGTCAAATATAGAGCTTAAAATTATTGCTGAAGTGTCTTTATTATTTAAAATTATTGATTAGCATCCATAGAATTATCCAAAAGGTAACCGTCTAGACAAAAAAATGATCTATAATCTCTTAGGAATCTAACTGTAATAGTCTTTAAACACACAAAAATTTATTTTTTGAATTCTATTATTTGTTTGATATTAATAAAGAGTGTTATTATTATTATTATTTTTTTACAAAAAGGAAACATGTGGTGGTTTTAATTTTTATATTATCCCAAAATAATGAAAAATTGATTAAACCAAAAACAAAATAAGATAAAACTAGAAAAGAAAACGAATAAATTGTATAAAGAGTGATGTTCATGAATGAAATATAAATTTGTATTACAATTTTCATATCTGTAAATAAGAATAAACAAACCTCAATTCAATTTAAGTATCTAACAAGCTATAAATTCATCATTTCTTATGCAGATGGTATGATTTTCTGAAAATTTTAAATTTGGAAGTATAATTTTGCAAAACTATAAACAGAGTTTAAGTTGCAGAAATTGCATACTTGCATTTTTCTTTTGCATTTAGCCCTTAGTTTTATTAGTAAAACGGTATGTAATATTGATATATCAGTTTATTTTATATTAATTTTATATGCAGCTTATCAATGTACGAGGTTTCTTTTTTCATAAACCAATAAATAAAAATGGGCTATTTACAAAATTCCAGGTCCAAGACACCAAAAATTGAAAAATCTCGGATGGACTGATTTTTTTTGAAAAATTCCGGATTGATTTAGAAAAATATCACTTTTTAAAAGTATTACTAGAAAAATAACACTTTGAAAAAATATGTAGAAAAATACCATTTATTCTTTAAATTTGGTATTTTTCAATGATACTCGAGGAAACCAGTTAGGTTACTTAGAGTAACCAATCCTGTTACTTGAAGTAACTGTTCAAGTTACCTCAAGTAACTCGACTAGTTACCTTAAGTATCTCATCAATCACTAAAAAATGGTATTTTTCTAAATACTTTTATAAGTGGTATTTTTATAATTAAATCCGAGATTTTTCAGAATAATTTCAAATTTCGGGACTTTTCAATTTTTTTGGAAAAAAATCATAAAAAATCAAATTTCCTCAATAAAAATTGTCATCGCTTAAACTTAACCTAAAATTAGCCCATTTGAATAAAAAAAAACCCTAAAAAATATCTATAACATTATCGTTTTTGTCGTGATTTTCTCCCCGACAAGGCCTCACCCATCTTATCCTCTTTGAAAGTCCCACGAAGGCCAAAAAAGAAATATTAGCCCATGCACCACACACTATTATTATTATGGAGACGGCTATAGTAGGGGCGCCCCTACGTAAGGCCCCTGTTTATACACCGTTTGATGGGAATCTGTGGGGAATCTGTATATACACAGATTCCCATCAAACGATGTATAAACAGGGCCTTACGTAGGGACGCCCCTACTGTAGACGTGCCCTATTATTATTAGTATTACATTTCTATTTTTTATTTTTTGTTTTTAGGTTGTATCATCACGAACCCACGACAATGATGACAATAATTGTCGTGATAAACATATAATTCGTGATTAGTAAAAGAGAAAAAAAAAAGTAGACCTTTGTAATTAGAGATGTCAATATGGGCCGGGCTTTGTGAGCCAGTCCACATTCCGAAGAAAAAAGTATAGTAATGTGGGCCTGAGCAGCTCGTTACATATAGTAGGGGTCGAGTTCGGCCTTAGTCGTAGGCCCACGAGCCCGGCCTGGCACGTCCCGCATTTTTATCGGCCCATATTAGGCCCATATTTAGTCCTTCTGTATATAGTTTAAAATATATTTATTAATTAAAATTTTAAAAAATCTTAGTTAAATATTTTCATTTATATGCTTTTAATGTTATTTATTTACTAGTTTTTATTTATTTTTAATTTATTCAAATTTTAAAAGAATATGAATGGGTTTTAAGCCCATATTTGATATTTTAAAGCATAAAATAACAACGAAATTAGGCTCACATCGTGGCTTATATTTGGCTTGCATAGGTAGAGTCTACTGGATTAAGTAGATAATTACCACTTTTTTCAAATGATTAACTAAATTTACCACCACTATTAGATTCTACCACTTTTGGGAGAGAATTAGTTAAGAATCTGTCAAGAGTTCAATAAGAATCTGTCAAGAATCTATCAAGAATCTGCCAAGATTACTACTGACATCAAGAATCTGTTAAGAATCCGTCAAGATCGACAAGAATTCGTCAAGAATTCATTTAAAAAAGTGGCATGGTAGTAGATTTAATTAATGGGGAAAAAAAATGGTATTCACCTAATTTATTCCAGCCCACTTAGGCCAGTATAAAATATGGGCTAAGCTTGTTGGCCGTCCCGGCCCATATTTTAGGCGGACAGGGCCTAAACACGGTACAAAGCCCATATGAACTTATCAAATGTGGGCAGACCCGGCTCGACCCAGCCCACTTTACATCTCTATTTGTAATGAACAAGGAAAAAAAGAATAAAAAAGCGAGAGGTTAAATAACAATATACATTACACATAGGTATTTTTTTTAAATCTACAGATAGGTATTGTTGTGACCGATTAAAATTGATTACGCATATCTTTTAATGGTAAAATGTGAAGAGATAAAATCATTAAATAATAGATTTTTATTTTTATTTTTATTTTTTTCAACTACCCAAATTATGATAGTTGTTGGATAATAATCTAACGGCTAAAAAAAGAAATACCTATGAATAGGTAAAAAAAAAAATTTATTGGATTGACAATATATATATAAATATATATTATATTTATTTTACAGTAAAACCCTCCATAGTCCACTTCATTCTACCGTGGATATCCTCATTTGGAAGAAGACCCTCTTAGGCCATCTCCAACATAAAACTTTAAAAAAGAGTAACTTTTGCTCTATATTTTTTTCATCTCTAACCTATTACTCTAAATACTACTCCATAAAAAATATTCCCTGCATAAAAAAAATATTCTTTATCTTTTACCCAAAATTTCTCAATATATAATTTTTATTAACTTTTAAAGTGGGGATATTTTTGGAAATTCGCCAAAAGAAAAAAGAAGAAAAGAGAAAAAAAAATAGAGTAGTGCTATTTGTTATAGTGCCACGCCAGATATGGCGCATCACTATAGATATACCCTATTTTAGTGCTTAAATTAGTGCTAGGTTGGAGGCCCTCTTTACTCTAAATTAGCATTTTACTCTATTTCAGAGTAGGATTTGAGTTGCTTAGCCCTCTTATTTGCCGTTGGCACCGCCGTCGTCATATCTAAACTCCTTGGAAAGCGATTCAAACTCCCTCTGGGTCCCGTACCCGTGCCCATATTCAGAAACTGGCTCCAACTCAGCGACAACCTGAACCACCACATCCTCGCATAGCTAGCGAAGAAATATGGCGATGATTTCATGCTGTGGATGGGTAAGCGCAACCTCGTGATATTTCTTCCTCGGAGCTTGCGAAAGAGGTCCTCCAGACCCGAGGCATCGACTTCGGGTCGAGGACCCGAAACGTGGTGTTCAACATCTTCATGTACAAAGGACAAGACATGATCTTTACCGTCTGCGGCAATCACTAGAAGCCAGGGCCGTCTCAAGCTCTTTTGGGGCCCTAGCAAATTTTCTAAAAAGAGTCTTTTCCCAACCAAAAAAAAAAAAAAAATGAAAAAAAAAGAATTCGAGAGAATTTGGAGATTTTTTTTGAGATCTCCTTCTGGTGATTAAACCAAATTTTCTATTATCATCTTTTCTCTTCTTCTTTTTTTTTTTTTTTCTTTCTTTATAGTTTCTTCATATCCAATGTATGTTTTCTATTAAATATAATTGTTCCTAACTAATTTAGGTATAAAAACCAAATAAATGAAGACAAGTAAACAACACAAAATAACAAAACATAGTATAACTAATGTAAAATTCAAAAAACAATAATCAAGAAATTGATAACAAAAAAAAAAAAAAACAAGTATGAAGATATAACTTGGAGATCTTTAAACTCTTTCCATGGTTGAATCTTTTTTCTCCTCTATTTCATTGCTTGTAAAAAACTTATTAGGAGCACCTTTTTGAGAATCAATCAGTTTTTCTGCTCTTCTTTTTTTCTTAAGTTTCTCAGAACTGGATTCATATTAGATATTCTAATTATTATTGATAATTAAACTATGTAGAAGATAAATACCCTAATAACAAAAATTAGTATCTTACAAAGAACAACTACAATGAGAAACGTAATTACTAATTTAAATTTCACAAATAAAATAGACAACAACAATTGAATATTGAACTTGGAACTAAAAGTAAAAGGGCCGGTTGATCCTCTTTTACACTCTAAAAATGTTGATAGAATTTGAGAAAGACAGAGAGAAACGGAGAATAAGAGAGATCAATAACAGAGGGAGTTTGAAGGTCGGTTGGCTAAACATGTTAATGCCACGTTGATCTTGTTTTTGGTGATGGTGAGTGTTGTATGGGTCACATGTTTATTAAGAAATTTTTTTTATGTAGACATATCACATACATATGGCCGACAAAATTATGAGTGTTGTAGCTTAAGAAAATAAAAAAAAAAATTGTGAGTGTTGTATGGTTGGCTCACTTTCCCTTTGGCTGACTTTTTTTTTTTTTTTTTTAAATTTTATAAGTAATAGTTAAGGCAAAAAAAAACCTAATAGCTAAGGCCTTTTATAAACCCCAAAATTAGGTGTTATCATGTATTTTTTTTTTCTGTTAGTGGCCCTAAGCGATGGCCTTAGTCGCCTACCTTGGAGCCGGCCCTAAGAGGAGCCCTCAGCTGGCATCGACCAATAGGATTGGTAGTCAACGGTTGCAGCTCCTGATGCACAACAACTTGTACATGATCATCTTTGACAAGAGGTTCGAGTGTGAAGATGATCCCTTATTTCTTAATCTATAGGATTTGAATGTGAAGAGAGGTGTTTTGGCTCAGAGCCTTGGGTATAACTATGGTGATTTCATTCCCATTTTGAGACCCTTCTTAAGAGGCTACCTTAATATTAATAGGGAAGCTTGTGAGAAGAGGCTGTAACTATTTGACTACTTTATCCAAGAGACGAAGCAAGTTCTTTATTAACATGCATGCTTTAGTAATTTCATTTGAAGTTATAAACCCAAGTACTTTTTTTAAATTATTTATTTTTGTTAATTACTATAATTAATAGGAGTACTAAATTGATCACAAACACTAATAAGAGCAAGAACAAGGAGAAATTGGGATTTGCCGGCATAGGCCATATCCTTGAAGCTCAACAGATGGGTGAAATCACCAAGGATAATGTGCATTACTTGATTGAGAACATGAACGTCGCCGCTAAAAATAGCCATTTTATAGTCGACTGTACGTTAGTATTTATTATTCATATATATGGCTGTGATATAACTTTATGTGTTTATTTTAGTCCACAAATTGTTTGTTCATATGGAATTAAGTAAACTAAACACATCTAATATAGTTGGTAACGACACTATAAAAAACTCTATGGAAGAATTAGAAATTCTGAAATGTCTTCATGTGAAGTTAAAACCTCCAAAATCGCAAAAAATTGTCCAAGTTTCTTAGCGTGTTCCTCCCTAGGCCTGGTTAAAAGTCATTATGGATGGTGCTGCTCATAGTTGTCCTAGTTTGGCGGGGGTTATGGTGGAGTTTTTAGGACTTTTCAGGGTTTCTTTAGAGGTAGTTTTACCATTCCTACTGGTAAAGCTTATGCTTTTGATGTGGAGCTGGCGGCCGCTATTCATGCCATCATGCCATCTCTTATGCATGGGAGTTTGGGTAGTAAAATATTTGGCTTTAGAGTGACTCGCGGCTTATCTGGTCATGCTTTTTAAGACTCGTTCTATATCTGTTCTTTAGCATTAGAAGCCGCTATGGATCCGTTGTATTGGGCTACTTTCTAACTTGAACTTTCATGTTTCCCACATCTATCGCGAAGGGAATTCTATTGCAGACATTTTAGCTTCTAGAGCTACGGGTATTCAAGCTCCAACTTGGTGGTATACTGCTCCTACCTTCATCCATGCAGCAATCAATAAAGACTTTTCCGAGCTATGTAATTTTCGTTTTTCTTAATGGCTCACATTGTAACACAATGTGCTCTTTTTCTTTTTTGTGATTTTTTCCTTTGGATTTTACACAAAAATTTTTTTTTTACTGAGGCATTGTTAGGAGGTAAAGGCAATAACTTTGTTTCGGCATAGCTATTTGGCTCCTCCTAGGACTTTTCTTTTCTGTTTTTCAGTTACTATCTTAATCCTTCTCGAGGATTGTTTCTTTCTTAACGTTATGTATCTTTCTTTCTATTTAATTTTAATAAATTGCCAGAGGGTTTCTTAATTTTCTGTCGTGACAAGTTTCTATGTTACTTCCTCTAGGTACTATTTTATGAAAAAATAAGCAAACTAAACATATCCTAGCAAGAAGTAAATGAATGAACAAATAAATACAAAATTAATCATACAAGCAGTGACGGAGCCAAGAAATTGTTTTAGGTGGGCATATACTAATTTTTTTTTTTTGCTAATTTTAAAATACATTAGTTAATATAGACCAATATAGAATTAAAAAAGTATCTAGAGTAAGGCCAAAGAAAAATTATCTTAGGTAAAATTTAATATTTCAAAATAATACGAGTAAAATTCAGAAATTTAAAAAAAGAATTAATTAGTCATATTAGGAGTACTATTGAAATTTTTTATAAAATAAGGAAAAAACTAGAATTATAAAAATTTAATGGGACAAATAAAGGGTAAAAATCAAATTTAAGATAAAACTGAGGTTAAAAGTATAATCTTTTAAAAAAATGAGGGGCATTGCAAACAAGTCAACAGGCCGGGGCCAAGGCCATAATAATAAAAGGTAACCAAATCAAGCCAGAAATCTAATGGATTGGGATGGCTTAACTAGTTGATTCTTACGTTTAAAATTAATTATCTTATACAGGGATATAAAAATAGGGCTTATAGAAATATGATCAAATTTTGGGTCCAATTTCAGTAAATGTCCATTTGTCAAATGTTATAGAAAAATGTCCGGTATATATGCTTATATACCAAGTGTAAAATTTTATATACTAAGTATAAAAAATGATATACTAAATGCATTTCAGTACAGTAACTAAAATTGGTACATATATATATGTACCAAGTGTAAAAATATATATACCTGGACATTTAGCTATAAAATTTTAAAAGTGGATATCTATTTAATCAAATTTAAAATTTTGATCATTCACCTAAATTTTTCTATAAAAATCGTTTCATAGAAATATAAAAAAAAAATATAAAGAATTCTCTTATAATCTTGGACGTGCGCCCCTACGTAGGCCCTGTCTATTCACTTTTGAATGTGAATCTGTATATAAATAGATTCTCCACAGATTCCCGTTATTCTCCACAAATTCTCATCTCTACGTAGGACGCCCCTACCGTGACGATCCCCTTTCGTTATATGTTATTTTACGTGTTAAAAATTCTATACTTTTATTCACTTGTGGGACACAGGAATTGATACGGTAGCGCCTTCATTGGAGTGGGCCATTGCAGACGTGGCAAACCACCCGGAAGTCCAGAAAAGGATCCAGATCGAGCTGGACACTGTACTCGGACCCGGTATCCAAATAACCGAACGCGACATCCAAAAACTTCTGTACCTTCAAGCGGTGATTGAAGAGGTTCTTAAGGCTCGGCATGGCGGCTCCTCTCCTGGTCCCTCATCTGAACATAAACGACGCAAAGATAGGATCATACGACATCCCAGCCGAGAGCAGGATAACGATAAATACGTGGTGGTTGGCCAACAACCCGACCCATTGGAAGAACCCGGAAGAGTTTCGACCCCAGAAATTCGTGGAGGAGGAGTCCCGTGTGGAGGTCAACGACAATGACTTTCGGTACATTCCCTTTGGTGTTGGGAGAAGAAGCTCCCCGGGAATGACTCTGGCCATGCCCTTGTTTTGTATCACTTTGGGACGTTTAGTTCAGAATTTTGACGTGTTAGTTCTGCTGGGTCAAACCAATATGAGAAAAGGACATGTATAGGAGTATTTGCCACCATTTTGACTTTTTTAGGACTAAGAGTTTGAATGAATTTTCTTAGGAGCAAAATTTGGGCCTCACTTTGGTTCAAAGACAAAAATATCCTTCTGACATAAGATTTCTCAAATATTACCTACTCGTCTATTAACTACGAAAGTCTCTCATTTCACTTCTCAAAAATCAAATGGAGGAGAGAGAGAGAAAAAGCTTGAGAGAACCTTTCAAAACAATTACAAGTCAACTTCTAAATTTGAAAATCTGGCAAAAAATCTTC
This sequence comes from Trema orientale, assembly GCA_002914845.1. NCBI lineage: Eukaryota > Viridiplantae > Streptophyta > Magnoliopsida > Rosales > Cannabaceae > Trema > Trema orientale. Next base: position 145,392 of record JXTC01000483.1, read on the forward strand.
CTCCAAGCCCTATAAAATCACTCTTTGCTCCTCGTAAGCTTTCCATCAACCTCCATTTTCTTCTATGTAAGGTGAAAAAGCGAAGATCCTTTCCTTGCAAAGTTGCGGGAGGGGAAGAGGAACCATCTCTATAGAAATAGAACTCCGTCAAAGTCCCCTTCAATGTTGCCAGTGTCCTTGTTCAAGAGCCAAGGACAAAAACCTCGATTAAGAGGGCAAGTGAGATATAAAAGTGAAAGGTGAAGCAAAAAATGTGTCCTTTACAAAATTATTTTTTCGAGAAAAATTAAAACTTTGTTTGTAGACATTGGTGCTAGATTCCTTGCTAGTATTTTTTTTCTCATAGATTTTGTTTCTTTGATGTAGGGGTGCAGAAAAACCGTTAAACTAACTAAATCGAAAAAACCGACCGACCGAAAAATGAAAAAATTAAAAAAATCGAAAACTGAAAAACTGACGTTAGTTTAGTCGGTTTCCCCTTCAACTTCAAATCGACCGGTATAAAATTGACCGAACCGATGCTTTAATTTGTATTTTTTTTATTTAATTATTTACATATTTAAAATGTTGAAATATTATATAACATTACAAAAATTTCCTAAAACTAATATTTGATAATCTTTTAAAATTTTTCTTAAACCTAAATGCTATTATTTATTAACTCCTTATAGACCCAACAATATTTTATTTTGTAATTATCTAATACCTAAATTATTATATTTATTTTTGATTTATATATCTTAATATATATTTATCCATTTAAATTTTTATATTTATGATTTTATGGTTGTTTTGACTAATATTTCACAAGTAGTTGTAGTTTAAAGTTAGAACATTCTTTAAAAGAAAGAAAGAAAAAAGAAACATAATACTTTTTTTTTATAAAAAAAATTGTTCTTTTTTCCGGTTTAAACCAAAAAACTGACCAATCAAACCAAAAAACCGACCGATCAAACCAAAAAACCGACCGAACGAGCCAAAAAAATGGAAAAACTACCAAACAAGTAAAAAAAACCGAAAAACTGGCCGACGTTTTCAAAATCAAAATATTCGATTTTTTCGGTTAAAAACCGACCGAACCAACTAAATAATCGGTTGATTTTTTTTATATATTTTTCTTAGTCGGTCGATTTTCAATTTGAGTTCCAAAAGTCGAAAACTGACCGGTCGGTTTGATAAGTCTAAAAGAACGACTAAACCGATCGATGCTTACCCCTACTTTGATGATTTCAATTTGAGTTTGATTTGATTGATAAGGATGAACTGGTATGCAAAAAAGAAAAAGAAAACAAAAGAATTGGGAATGGATTTATAGGTTTTACTTTTTTTTTAATAATTTTGTTACTCAGGTATACTCTTTTATGGGTTTTGTTTAAAATTTGATTTAGTTTGATTTGTTTAATAATAATATGTTGATGAGGAGGAACTGAGCAAAAATTGATAATTGAGAATGGATTTGAGATTTTACTTAGTTCTGTCCTATTATATATGATTTGAAGGATTTTTTTTTCACTCAAAATTATGATTTGATGTATTACTCAATTTTTATTTCTTTAGCTAAAAAATATACAGATCAGTTATATATATGTTGTGTATGTATCTCATGCCCATTTATGTTTACGAATATTATCTTAGCTTAAATAGTCTCATATACTATACTTACTTTCTTATGCATGCAGAATGCACAAGTACTTATTTCGTGTAGCTTAATTTTCATTTTGTTTGAGAATTTATAAGATCATTTGTTTGGTATGTTGCATCATTAACCATTTTTCAAGTCTTGTTTTAAAAGATAGAGCATATTTAACCTAATTTGAATGAAAGAATTGTTGTTTTTATGCGAATGTATTTGATCCTTTTTTGTTATGTTTTTGGGTAAAAAATAATGGAAAGATTTTGATGTATAATCAGAGAAAACTTTTTACAGTTTAGAATTTTTGAGTTGGGATCAAGAACCTTGCGATCTTGAGTCAAGAGTTTTTTACCGCAAGTCAAGAGCTTTTTGACCTCTAGTCAAATACGTGTTGACCTTAAATCAAGAATGATAAGAATATTTTGACTTATTGGTAGATTATTTTTCTCTTTTTTAAGCAGAATTTGGCATATTAGTTCCTTAAATGAGATAAGCCAGTGTCCGAGGTTATTCGGGAGAGGAAGTAATACATCCATCACAAGCTTTTTCTATGAGTTTTATTATCATGCACAGAAGCATGAAGATAATGCATAAACTAATCTAGGGAACTTTGCCATTTAGTTTTCTAGCAAGAGGATTACTTGGTATATCCTTTAGCACTAACGCTAAAATTGCTTGCAAATGTAATGTTGCTGGAAGTGTATTCCTTAGTTGTTGATGTTGAGTAGCATATAGGAGTCTATATTTAAAATCAAAATAGAAGAGAAAAGAGAAGAAAATTGTGTACTCTCTAAACCCCCTAAGTTGCCCCTAAGCTAGGTGAGAATATTTTTTTTTACCTCAAGTCAAATACATTTTGCCCTTAAGAAAATATTTCTTGACCTCTAGTAATAATCTTTTTTTACCTCAAATACTATAATTTTGACAAAAATTTGTTATACATCCAGTTAATATTTTTTTGATCTTAAGTCAAGAGTTTTTTGACCTTTAGTCAAATATGTTTTGATCAAAATTAAGTCAAAAACTTTTTGATTTAAGGTCAAAAACTTTTTTTTTACTCTATTTGACTCGGCCAAAGTCAAGAAGCTCTTGACCTTAAGTCAAGAACTTTTGACCTCACTTATATTATTACTTTCTAACCTAGTACTAATATATATATTTGTCTTTATTTTACAGGTAAGGAGATGTTACATTAGAGAAAAGGACATGCATATAGGAAAAGGTTAAATTCTATAAAATCGTTTATAAGATAATTAGAACTATAAAGGATAAGTTAACTGAAGAACCTAGAAAACTTTGCCATTAAGAGGAATAAAGATATATAGACTTTTTTTGTATGTAGGTCATATACGTTGTACAAATTATATGAATTTTGAACTATTTTGATGGTTATTTATTGTCTGTTATTGGCATAGCTATCGTTATATCTTCAAATTTTCTAATGGCTAGACTCCAAGTCATTTTAGCAGGATCAGTAATTTGACCCTTCATAATTTTTCCAATTAAATATTTTACATAGGATCAATAGCATGTCTACATTCCATTGAAAGCCAATTGGCTATGAGTAATAGAAAAAAAAAAAAAGAAAACTTAATTGAAATAAACTTTTTGCTAATAATAGTAAAAAATAATAGGAAAACATATTTCGTACTTCAGGTCAAGAATATCTTGACCATAGGTCATGTAGGTAGGTCAAATAATTCTTACCTTGAAGTCAAGAAGTTGTTGACCATAACTCAAAATGACCACAGGTCAAAAACTTAATGACCATAAGAAGAACTCCATGGTCAAGGTCAAAAACTTCATGACCATGGTCAAGGTTCACTTGACATGGTCAATTCTTGCCCTGAGTCAAGGTTTACTCGACCTTAGGTCAAGTCTCACTTGACCCTTACTTGATATTATTGCTTTACTTAATTTAATGTTTTACTATCTTTTAGCGGGGACTGTGGTATGTTTATTATCAAGTATGTTGAGTTCTTGATGTCTGATAAACTAGTTGCTAATATCAATACCCAGATGATAGAATACTTCTGTCATAAGTTTGCGTGCGAGTTGTATTATCATGGATTGCAAAAATGCGAGGACTATGTCGAAACTGATAAAGAAGATCCAATTTAGAGAAGTAAAGACAACATACAATTTTCTTTTTTCCGCTTATGGTTTCTATGGTTGTTGAACAATATGTAGTTTTTATTTATATTTGTAGGTATCAATATAATTATCATTTTGCCAAAACTCATCTATTCAATAGATGTTTCAATGAAATTCATCTCATTTGAAAAAGACTTTATCTATTACCCTAGGTCAAGAACAACTTGCCCCACAGTTAAGGCTATCTCGACCCTAGGTCAGGAAGAAATTGACTTCAGGTCAAAAACAACTTGACCCCTGGTTAAGGTGTCAAATATCACACGAGTCTAGATCACATACAACTTGACCTAAGGTCAAGTAAAATTTCGGCCCAGGTGTCTATGCTCAAAATATACTAGCGGCTATCACAGTATAGATTAAGGTATTGATCCCATAGAGAAGTTGAATCAACAATAAAAAGAAAACAAGATATAAAAAGAAAAAAATTGAAAAAAAATTAAAAAATAAATTATTAACTAATTAATAAATTAAAATAATCACAGAATAATAAATAAAAATACCAATATGAAAAAGACAAGGTTTCAAGATTCACTTAATTATTCGTTTAACTATTACCAACTTTGATGCCTATTTATTACTCAATTACATATTTCACATCCCAAATACATAACCGGAAAATATAGCATTGAAGAACAAATATTAACAAAAAGTATTTAATATGACAAATTCTTCCAATTAACACCAAAATAATTTATCTTATTAGTTATCTAAGATCGATAATATATCAATGTGACAATACTACAGTAAAAGATCAACTAATAAAATAATAATTATAATCTAGTTTAAATTACCACATAAAGAAAGCATGACTGAATTTATATGAGAAACTAAAAAATAATATATAGAAACTAAAAATATTGAAGAATTTAACAAAGCATATATATAAGCATTGAAGAACTCTCAGGAAATCAAAACTGGAAAACAGAAAAACTAAGTAATTAAGATTCTTTCTAGCATCTCTAAAAACTAGCCTAATCTCTCACTCATCTCTTATACTCTCTTTAGAGAAAGTGGAATTTTCTTTCTCAAAATTTGTATGTATTTTTCTCCTCACATTCTGGCTATTTATAGCTGAGTTTAGAGTGTTGTACAAGTCTCCGCATTTCTAAAGATGGCTTCTGATTGGTCAGATGATGTGTCACACTCCCACAATTTTCTCTTTCTCTTTCTCTCTCTTCCTTACATTTCTCTCTCTTATCTCCACATTTCTGAGCCTTAGGAAATGATCCAATGTGGCATAAATATGTAAACTCTACACTTAAATAGCTCCTCATTGGTTGAAGAGAAACATCAAAGAAAATAGCTGAAGTGGCGACTTGTAAATAGCTTCAGAATTGGTTGCATGATGAGTGTCTATTTTACTCACAAATCAAGTGTTGTCCAATTTCAAATAATTGTAAGTTCTCAATCATTTGTGTTGTTTTAATGTTGTTTTGTATTTTTGTGATAAAAAATAAGAAATTGAGGCTTAGTATATATTTGGCACTAAAAAGGAGAAGTTTATGAAGCCATTAATAGCCAAAATGAGGCCAGAAGCATCGAAGTGAGCTAAAAAGCTCAACTGGACCAGCAGCTAGGCGCTGCGGTGCCCAGAAAGTGGCTCCAAGATGCCTCAGCACCAGAAATGCTGGCACTGCGGTACTACTGCAATTTCAGCACGCGCACAAACTGAATTTTCTCCATTTCGCAGCCACGTGTCTACTCATTTTTGATAGATTTTAAGGGCTATTTTTAGTCCTTGATCTAATACCAATGGATAGTTAGATTTTTTCCTTTCTTAGGTCATCTTAGTGCTCTTTAAATACACACTTTAGCCTCTATTTCAAGGTATAGAGAGTTGGAGAGTTGGCAAACCGTTGAGAGCTAAAAAAATCCTAGAGAGAGAGAGCTTTGGAGCTGAAATTTGGAGAGGATGCTTGAGAGAGATGCTTGATGAATTGAAAGCTTGAAGTTCTACTTCCACAAAAGTGTTTTCTCTTCCACTTTTTCAATCTAATCTCATTTGAATTTTGTATTGGACATATTGTATAATTTGTTTGGAATTATGAAATTCTTTATGAGATTAACTATGGATTCTATTATGCTTGGATTAATTCTCTATCTTAGGATTTGGTGTACCTTTTTTATATTTTATTTTACATATTTTATTAATTATTGGCTTATTTTTCATTGTTAATTCATTTATGTTTCTCCTTGCTTATTGCCTCTAATTTATGTGGCCAATGAATTAGTTGAACTTAGATTACGATTTTGATACTTGAGAGAGTTTGATTTCATAAACCGGAATTAGGAAACATAGTTTAGGTTGTTGTGATACCGAGAGGAGATCAACACCTAGATAATCAAATTAGAAAGTTCTTAAGGGCTAAAACTTAATGAGTGCTTAGAGAATCGGGTTAGATAGAGATATCAACTTCGGTACTTAGGCATATTATCTCATTCGGCAACTGAGAGAGGGAATGAGGTTAGATTGAGTCTCTTGATTAGTAAATTTAGTGGAATTAGTCTAATAATACTTAATTTGACGAATTTAGGAATAAATAGGGGAAATCATGTCTTTGGTACATTAGTGCATAGTAATTTTCATATTTTATTTACGTAATTTTTTTATCTTTGTTTTTATTCATTTTATTTTAAATTTATTTAGTTTTGATGCCTAGATAAAATTAGGTTATGACAATTTTAGTACTTAACAACTAATCTAAAATTCAGTCTCTATGGGATCGACCCTTTTTGCCACTTCACTCGTTAATTCTAGATTTTATTAGACTTGCTAGGTTAGGTAATAGAAGGTAATTATAAATTTTAATTTGGTATTGGACGTTTATTTCTAACAACTAAAATTTTTTTTTACCATTACCAAAATTTTGGCGCTGTTGCTTGGCATCTGTAGATTGTTATTAATATCGAAAATAAGTAGCTTAATTTTAATTTAGGCATTTATTTTTATTTTTTATTTTTTATTTCTATTTTTTTATTATTTATTTTGAGAGGTACTTAGAGATGATAGATCGACAAGCCATCTTGCGATTTGCTAAACGAGACCACGAGCTATTTCATTATCCATGGTGGAGATATAAGGAGTTACTCACGACATTTCCTCATCATAGCTTCTCTCGAGAGTATCAACTACAAATTTTCCTCGACAACTTATGACACGAAATAAGAATGTGGATAGAAAGAGGAGATGGCACCATATATTTCCATCAATTATCCTCCAACAAAGCCTATTACATGTTGGAAGACATGGCCGATTGTGATTATCGAAGTTGGAACTAATCACCAAACTACCTTAATTTGGTAGATAATTCTAAAATTTTGATGCCATAGTTTGACACTCTGCAACACCAAGAGGAGTTTTCTCTTAGCCTTGAAGAGCTAGTTACACAATTTGCGGAGGACTCAAGGGTTGTCATAGAGAGGTTAGAGAGGATGGAGACCGTTCATAACGTACAAGCCGAATCTCTATCCTACTTCATTGAAGCCATGACAAGGATAGTGGCAAGGGATACTCAAGTTACTTACATGAATGAAAGCCAGCATGAGGAGACGGGCACAAACAGGAGGATCCGGGCACAAACAGGAGGATCTTTGGGTTGTTCGATGATGACTACTCAAGTAAAAAGGAGGTTCAAGACAATACTTATGAATCTCAATCTTTTAAGATCCAAGTTATTATGCTACTGACTATCAAAGCTCATATTTATGACGATCGTATATGGCCAAAATCTCCTCCACCGCCTCTAACTTTGGTCATTGAAGCCCACTATGCACATGTACTGGAGCCAAATCAAGTTGAGCATACATGCCAAACAATGTTATACATTGCCAAGCTTGAGGGCATTTGAAACTAAGTCCCATATGTCGTGTTATACGGCACGTATTATGGACGGAGGCCGATCTTTGACGAGCTTCTAATTTGTATATAGTTGAGCATACAGACGCGAGGCATGGATGAATATCCCACCACCCTGAGTTAGAGCCACTATGCCAGGAGCACCGCTGTTGCCGCCACACTTCGAGGCGAGATATCTCGCATCCTAGGTACATTTTCTCACTCCCTTGTGCTTAATTAGATTAAATATTGTTGATTGTGAGTTTGGGAGTGGAGACACTTATTGGTTGATTATTTGTTGGCTTTTGGCTTTATCTATTTATTGGTGGCTATGACTTTTCCTTCCATGATTTGTGTCTTTTATAAATAATTTTACTTGCTTTACTTTAGTTATTTTGAATAAGTTGTGAATTTTGATAAGATGAGATGACTTGATATTGATGATGAGTATACTCACTTAGTGTCCTTTAGGTCTTTTAGAATGTAATTCATTGAATTATCTATGTACTTGACTTACATTGGTTGAATTTCACTTTTGACTCTCTACATTTGAGCACCATGAATCATGTTCACTTGACTAATTTGAGCTTTAGAGAACACTTATGTGTATTAGTTAGGCTTTGATATCTCATGAGCTCTAGTTCCCATTTCAGTGTTACTTGAGGCGAAATCTTAGGTTAAGTGTCATTAAAGAGAGGATTTAGGCATTTGTTTGGATCGTTTGAGCTTTTGAAGCTAATCCTTGAAAGTTTTATCCCTAGTTAACCCCTATAGAGCCGATTTGACCTATTTCCTTCATCACTTTCACAAGTGCATCCAAACCATCAAATTAATTCTCATTTCTTAAACTTATCACTAATAGGCATAATTGTATTGCACTCTTGCATGATTCATTGAGCATAAATAAAAATTTGGATTGTGCTTGGAGAATTGTTGGTGGATTAATTTGATATTAATAAAAGAAAAGAGAGTTGGTATAAATTGTGCATTATCTTCTATTCTTTTCAATATTGAAGATAATGTTAATTTTGAGTTTAGGAGTGAGATTTATGTTTCTCTTCTTTTTATCACAATCCTTATCTTGTTAAAAAAAATAAAAGAGAAAAATATAAAAAAAAAGAAAAAAAAAGAAAAGAAAAGAGAAAAATGAATAAAGGATTGTGATTGATTATGTGGTTTTGATGAATAAACTTGTTGTGGGAAGAATTAAAGGAAGAAAAATAATACAATAAGGGTTTAGTGAGTGAATTTTCTTGAGAATTATGCAAGATCCTTGAGTTGTAATATATGCTTAGAGTGATATGAGCCGAAAATTATCCTTCTCATCTACCTTTCACCCCAACCGTATAATACAACTCTTGAAAGATCTCTTGATCTTCAATGATACTATAACCTACCTTAGTGGAGAGTCACTTGAAAAATAGGCTTATGGTAGTTTTAAATTGTATTATCTAGAGATAACTCATAGTCTCTTACGCACATAAGTTTATCTGGAGTTCATTTGGTTAAGTGAGATTGATTATTGTAGCACGTTGCTTTGTACAAAATATAGTATGATTTAGTGTGTGCACAAAGTAAATAATCACAAGTGAACGATATCGCAACAATTAATAAAGTGCGAAGTGGGTTGTCGTACCACAGGGATTGTTATTTCCACCTAAACTAAATACTATGATGTTTGTGACTTAATTTTATCTAAGCTAGCACTATTTCAATAAGAAGGGACAATAAAGAAAATAAATAAATGCAAAAATAAGAATTAAATGAAAATTAAATGACCACAAGGTACCACTTAAGGAAGAAACCAAGATTAACTAGTCTAGAGGGTTGATTTCACCAAGCTATTCCCTATGCCTTTCAATTCCACTCAATTTCTATTCAAATTCTATTGATTTGTAAGCTAGAACCTAAATTATACCTACCCGCTCTCTCAAGTGCCAAATAGATACTATCCTTAATTCTCAATATCAATATCTCTATTCAAAATCAAGAATAAAAGGATTCATTATACTCAAGGTTCTATTAAGAGATGCTTCATAAACTCTCTAGGTTCTCTCAAACTCTATTGAGCCTATGTTGAGTTATTTTTGGTCTAAAATCTAAAAATTCCTCTCTCAAGTATCAATTTCAAGAAACCCATTCATTCAATTAAAGGCAAATTAATTGAAAGCATCAATAACAAAATAACACAAACAAATCAAGAGAAACTTCATGAGAAATTCATTGGAATCAAGACATAGGTGCAAGCAAGGTATACATCAATCTTCTAGATACAAAAGTTTAGTTCATAGTAGAAATAAACAAAAATAAACTCAAAACTATTGACATCATAAAGAAAAGAAAAGAAGAACTCTATTAATTTGATGAAAATCCCCAAGGTTGTCCTCCTCCTTCTTTCTCCTTGTTCTTCTCTTGATTCCTCCTTTGTGCTACCCTTTAGAGGCTGAAAAAGTCCCTCAATCTATCTTGGGAATCGTTCCTTATAGTCCTTTGGCGGCTAGGGCATCAAAAAAGGTAAGAAAGAGGTGAAAAAGTGATGATGTGGCAGGCCGAGGGCGCCGCGGTGCCGCAAAACAAGCACCGCGGTGCTTGTTCGAACTTACTATCTTGCAAGACAGTGGCACCGTGGTGCCAGTAGTCTGTTTTTGACACGGTACTACGGTGCTCTAATAGTGGCACCGCGGCGCCTCAGGTCTATCCAATAATTCCTGATTCGCATTTTTCAACTCGTTTCTCTCCTTTTTGGGCACAGTAGCGCCTCGATGCGGCACCTAGGTGCCATAACTTCTATTTTTAAGCTTCCAAAAGGTTCTTTATCTCTTCCATGAGCACTCCAAGCTTACATTAACCATTAAACCTGAAAATAATAGATGAAGCTAATAAAAAGTCTTGAAAACTTAGCAAAAAATAAGCTTAATAACAACCAAGTAAGTAAATAAAATTCACTTATCAAATTTCCTCAAACTTAATAATTTGCTAGTCCTCGAGCAAAGTAAAACCAAAAAGAAAAGAAAAGAAAAGAAAAGAAACAAAGCACACAAATCAAGTATTAATTTAATTCGAACATCAACTGGCCTCAAAGATTGCTCAAGATTGTAGCTCTAGAAAAATTAACAGATATTGACAACATCTAGAATTTCAACTTCAATAATGATGTTACTCTCTTTCTGACTCTCTGCGTATGTGTAAGTAAATAACCAAACACATCAAATTATTTTGAACCCGGATTAGTTTATGCAAATCTCGTGAGATGGGATTTTCGATCTCTTACACAAGACTTGTTCGATCTCCATATGCTTATTTTTCCAACCATTATCCACTAATGTAGACTAACACATTACTAAAGATCATTAGGACTTTAAAAGCTTGTAATGTAAGGCCAAGGTGAAGGCATGATAAAGAGAGAATTTATTAGCTCAAACACCTTAAGCACACACATATTCCATTCTAAGATTCTTTCTATTTTCACAACCTTCGACTATGAACTTCTAACACTCCCCCAAACTTGCTTTTCATTCTTTTGATTCACAAATGAACCTTGTACATGTGACTATACCCTCTAACTTAATAATGACAAATATTTCTCTATCTTCCTCATTTTCTCCTTTTTTTTTTAAGAGAAATATCATCAATGATTGATATGCAAGGGTATAGCACTTTTTTTTTTTTTTCAAGAAAAACATCATAAGATTTCTTCTACAATTATTTTCAAACACTACCAATTTTTGTCATATGACATCCAAAATATTGTACTATATGTCTATGTGCTTAAAGTGTAGGGTGAAGTTTTTGGACAATATTTAGAGGCTGGGTTCATAATGTGGGAATCAAAGAAAAAATTTATAAGCTCAAAGGGGTAGGCTAGAGTCAATCAATCATCAAAGGTAGGCTTGACGGCTCAATCGATCCAAGAACGGCCTAAGTCATTTCTCTAGTAATGTGTTGTCTAGGATTTCGCCTCAAATGGTCTTCAAACAAGTTCTAGAGTTCGATGAGATCCTAATAAAACACTAAATTCACATAAACTTTTTCTAAGTATCCAACAATTCAAATGTGCATGGTT
>JXTC01000483.1:160441-177398 GCA_002914845.1 Trema orientale
TTGAGGAGTTTTTCCTCCTCTTCTCGACTCAAGGATGAAGAAATAATGACTGGTGACTTCGAATCGTCTCCCAAGAACGCATACCGAAGGTGATCCGGTAATGGTTTCAACACTAGCCCATCTTTAACCGGATTGCAAATTTCACCGCCCATCTTAGATTCTTCAATGGCAAAAACGAGCTTATATACATCATCATGGCCACTATGATTTACCCCAATAGGCAAAGAGTCAAGATTAAGCATACAATCAATAAGATCTTCATCAATAATATAACAAGAATCACCAAATTCTGTAGTAGGGAGTGCCTTTTTCCGAAAATGAGAATTAATAAGACAATGCTTCAATGGGTCGCAGGATAATACATCTTAAATAATATTTTTCACACAAGTGCCAACCATATCAACTCGGTTACATGAATGTGCCTAATCCAGAAATTTTAAAGTACGATAGAGATTGAATTGTACCTCTTCGTCATTGACCCGAAGTGTTAATTTCCCACTATGAACATCAATAAGTGCTCTCCCCGTAGCTAGGAATGGGCGACCAAGAATAATGGGAATCTCACGGTCCTCTTCCATATTAAGCACTACAAAATCAACCGGGAAGATAAACTTGTCAACCTTTACCAAAACGTCCTCAATGATGCCCCTTGGGTAAGTAAGAGAACGGTCCGCCATTTGTAGAGAAATAGTGGTAGGCTTTATCTCACCAAGACCCAACTTCTTGAAAACAGACAAAGGCATGAGATTAATACTAGCACCAAGGTCACACAAAGCTTTTTCAAAAGTAGAACTTCCAATGGTGCAAGGAATAGTAAAACTCCCCGGATCTTTCAACTTTTAGGGCAACTTTCTTTGGAGGATAGCACTACACTCCTTAGTAAGCTTGACCGTTTCATAATCCTCCAATCTACGCTTCTTTGACATCACATCCTTCATAAATTTCACATAGTTCGGCATTTGCTCTAAAGCATCGGCGAAAGGAATGTTGATATATAACTTCTTGAAAATCTCAAGGACCTTTGCAAATTGGGCATCCAACTTCTTCTTTTGAAATCTTTGGGGATATGGCAAAGGTGTGGTGATAATTGGTGGATTATCCAGAAATGAAATAGAACTTGGTTTCGAAATCACCTTTGGTGGCTCTTCAACAACATTTTCTTTAGTCATGTCACCCACATTCTCCTTGAGTCTTGAAACTTCAACTTCTTTCCCATTTCTAAGTGTGATTGCCTTGCAATGATCCTTGGGATTGGTCTCCGTATCGCTAGGGAATTTGCCGGATTGTTGCCCTTTGATTGAATTAGCAAGTTGGCCAATTTGCACCTCCAAGGACTTCATAGTGGCATTCATATTGTTGCAATGAGTCTCAATGTTATCAAGACGAGCCTCATCCTTGTTGAACTTTCTCCTAGTCTCCACAATAAAAGTGCTCAAAAGATCCTCCAAAGAAGATTTCTTCTCTGACACCGGTGGATTGAATCCCGGTGGTGGTTGCAAGACATTTCTAGTATTCCCATAAGAGAAATTCTCATGGTTGCGAAGGCCGGGATAATAATGAGTGGGCAAATTACTATACATGTTGTTCCCCCGGTAGTTAAAATTTCGGTTATTCAAGTAGTTCACTTGTTCAAAATCGCTCCCATCATTCCCAAAGGAAGCACTAGACACTCCCATTGGCTCCTTGCTTGATTGTGCCTCTCTAGTAGTTAATGCAGAAATTTGACTTTTCAAAGCCAACACTTGAGCAGTGAGGTTGGCTATTGGATCAACATCATTCACATTGGCCACCCTCTTCAAGATTGACCACTCATTAGGCCATTGGTAATTGTTGGAAGCTATTTCCTCTAATAACAGTTGAGCTTCCTCGGCGGTTTTAGATAGAAGAGTACCACTAGCTGCCGCATCCACAATGGTCTTTGTTTGGCCATTTAATCCATTATAGAACAATTGGATTTAGAACCAATCTTGGTATCCATGTTGTGGGCATTTCCGGATAAGATCTTTGAATCGCTCCCATGCTTCATAAAGCGGCTCAAAGTCCAATTGTCTAAATTGAACTATCTCTCCACGGAGTTGAGAGGTCTTCGATGGCGGGAAGAATTTCGAAAGGAACTTTGATGCTAAGTCCTCCCAAGTGCCAACACTCCCAGCTTGCAACGACTGAATAGCATCATCCGATGCTCCGTTCGCCTCGATTGTATCACATATCTCCAAAAACATAGCAAGGTGAACGTTGGGGTCTTCATGGGGCATACTCCCATATTGGTTTTGTTGCACCATATTAATGAGAGCTGGCTTCAATTCAAAATTATTAGCATTGATGGTTTGCCGCCGGATCCCCAAGTAGTTATCATTCACAACGGGTTTAAAATAATCACGCAAAGCCCGTTGTTGTTGTTGTTGTGCCTCACCCTCCGCCATAGTGAGAGTAGCTTGTCTTTTCTCTTTTCTCAACCTTCGAAGAGTTCTTTCAATCTCAAGATCAAGTGGTAATAATTCTCGATTATGGGCTCTTTGCATAAACCTTCAAAACAAGCAAGTGAAACAACAACTTAGGAAAATTAAAAGAAAAATGCTCAAATTAAGATCAACTCACTTAATCACAATATTAGCACAAATTAAAAATTGAACAATTCCCCAGCAACGGCGCCAAAAATTTATAGCACATTGCTTTGTGCAAAATATAGTATGATTTAGTGTGTGCACAAAGTAAATAATCGCAAGTGAAAGATATCGCAACAAGTAATAAAGTGGGAAGTGGGTTGTCGTACTACAGGGATTGTTATTTCCACCTAAACTAAATACTATGATGTTTGTGACTTAATTTTATCTAAGCTAGCACTATTTCAATAAGAAGGGACAATAAAGAAAATAAATAAATACAAAAATAAGAATTAAATGAAAATTAAATGAGCACAAGGTACCACTTAAGGAAGAAACCAAGATTAACCTAGTCTAGAGGGTTGATTTCATCAAGCTATTCCCTATGCCTTTCAATTCCACTCAATTTCTATTCAAATTCTATTGATTTATAAGCTAGAACCTAAATTATACCTACCCACTCTCTTAAGTGCCAAATAGATACTATCCCTAATTCTCAATATCAATATCTTTATTCAAAATCAAGAATAAAAGGATTCATTATGCTCAAGGTTCTATTAAGAGATACTTTATAAACTCTCTAGGTTCTCTCAAACTCTATTGAGCCTATGTTGAGTTATTTTTGGTTTAAAATCTAAAAATTCCTCTCTCAAGTGTCAATTTCAAGAAACCTATTCATTCAATTAAAGGCAAATTAATTGAAAGCATCAATAACAGAATAACACAAACAAATCAAGAGAAACTTCATGAGAAATTCATTGGAATCAAGACATAGGTGCAAGCAAGGTATACATCAATCCTCTAGATACAAAAGTTTAGTTCGTAGTAGAAATAAACAAAAATAAACTCAAAACTATTGACATCATAAAGAAAAGAGAAGAAGAACTCTATTAATTTGATGAAAATTCCCAAGGTTGTCCTCCTCCTTCTTTCTCCTTGTTCTTCTCTTGATTCCTCCTTTGTGCTACCCTTTGGAGGCTAAAAAAGTCCCTCAATCTATCTTGGGAATCGTTCCTTATAGTCCTTTGGCGGCTAGGGCATCAAAAGAGGTAAGAAAGAGGTGAAAAAGTGATGATGTGGCAGGCCGAGGGCGCCGCGGTACCGCAAAACAAGCACCGCAGCGCTTGTTCGAACTTACTATCTTGCAAGACAGTGGCACCGCGGTGCTCTAATAGTGACACCGCGGCGCCAGTCTGTTTTTGACACGGCATCGCGGTGCTCTAATAGTGACACCGCGGCGCCTCAGGTCTGTCCAATAATTCCTTATTCGTATTTTTCAACTCGTTTCTCTCTTTTTTAGGCACCGTAGTGCCTCGATGCGGCACCTAGGTACCATAACTTCTATTTTTAAACTTCCAAAAGGTTCTTTATCTCTTCTATGAGCACTCCAAGCTTCCATTATCCACTAAACCTGAAAATAATAGATGAAGCTAATAAAAAGTCTTGAAAACTTAGCAAAAATCAAGCTTAATAACAACCAAGTAAGTGAATAAAATTCACTTATCAATTATGCATATAATTTCACGAGAGTGTCTTGAGTGGAATAAAACTGATACTTGATGTTGAAATTTTAGATACTTTCAATGGTTGCTTTTCATTTAAACTTAGAGCATTTTGTGACTTCGGAAATATTTGCATTGTTATTGATTTAATGCAAAACTCACACTTTGTCATTTGTATTTTTAATACATGATTTATGCTCGTTTTCTTCTTTCTTTAGTTTTGCTTGAGGATAAGCAAATGTTTGATTTTGGAAGTATTTGATGAGTGTGTATTTAACTCACAAATCAAGTGTTGTCCAAGTTTAAATAATTGTAAGTTCTCAAATATTTGTATTGTTTTAATGTTATTTTGTGTTTTTGTGGTAGAAATAAAAAATTGAGGCTTAATATATATTTGACACCAAAAAGAAGAAGTTTATGAAGCCGTTAATGGCCAACTTGGGTATTTAGGCATATTATCTCCTTTGGCACTCGAGAGAAGGAATGAGGTTAGATTAAATCCTTTGATTAGTGAATTTAGTGGAATTAGTCTAATAATTGCTTAATTTGACGAATTTATGAATAATTAGGGGAAATCATGTCTTTAGTATATTAGTGCATAGTAATTTCCATATTTTATTTACGTAATTCTTTTTATCTTTATTTTTATTCATTTTATTTTAAATTTATTTAGTTTTGATGCCTAGATAAAATTAGGTTATGATAATTTTGGTACTTAACAACTAATCTAAAATCTAATCTCTATGGGATTGACCTTTCTTGTCACTTTACTAGTTAATTCTAGATTTTATTAGACTTGCTAGGTTAGGTAATAGAAGGTAATTAAAAATTTTAATTTGGTATTAGGCGTTTATTTCCACGACTAAACATTTTTTCACCATTAGCACGCTCCTTCTCCTGCGTGTACCGTTGGGATATTTGCCCTAACAGATTTCCAATTTTACTCTTTTAGTGTAAACAACTTTCTCTTACATGCAATTATAATATTTGCTATATTAAACTATCTCAGTTGAATAGTTTATTTATCTAAAAAAGATTCTATAACTTTATTTGTGTATAAAGAAATAAACATAATTAAGTGTTAATTATTGGAAGACTTGTTTCTTTATCTAAGTCTAAATTAAATAGTTCACAATCTATAAATAAAGATGGAATACTTTATCTACTATAGGTTGTAGTATTTATTTACATCAACGGGAATGATGTGTCTCAGATCATTAAAGTGTTTGACTTCTGATAGAAACACTAATATAACATAAACAAGTTATATATATTGAACTGGACTAGGTAATATAAAGAGTTGGAGTGCCGTAACTCAATTCTTAATATTATCACAAACTAGCTCTTAGCATGTAGATCTTAATCCCTGATATTTGAGTAGACTTACTTTCATAGGTTATAACCTTCTGATTTATTAAAAGACTAGCCTTTGTGAAATTAGAGGTAAATTTTGGCATATTAAAGGTTATGGTTTATGAATTGATAGGAATACCAAATAGTTAAGGACACTATACATTAATGCCACTTTAGGGTCTTTCAATATTTATAGAATAATTAAATCTAAGATCTTAGCATTCATTTCGTGAATTGGTTGATAATTTTGTCTAAATAGCCATTAAGAACAAAATTAATGATAACATTATTCCTTGACAGAAAGATGGTAACCTAAAGATAAATATGTGTTAGAGGGGTATTATGGTAATTTCACCTATCCAACTACGACATTGTATAGGCATTTTACATGTGGTATAGAATATGCTAGATGGATCGATTAATCAAGACTAGTTGGTTAAATCTCTATAAAAGGCATGACATTTAATCTAAGATTATAATATTGGGCCTTTAGTGGAGTGTCCCCTTTACTAATAGTATTTATATAAATACCATAATAAGAGCTATTATGTATTTATCATACTATTGGAACTTAAGTTATTTGGATCCATTAGGTCTTTTATCTAGCTCAACAAACCTCATTAATTGGTTGGTGATATTTGTGAAATTAGTTTCATAAAATTGTATAAAATAATGATTCGACACAGAAGTTAGCATTTTTATAAATAAATTACATGGGTTGGACATATTTATAAAAATACACCCAAAACCTAAATTGGAGAAGAAGCTCAATTCTAATTGGACTAGGATTAGCAGTTTTTGGACCCATTTATATAAGCTATATGAGAGAAAGGACTGCACAATAATACTAGGAGTGCTACACGTGAAAGAGAGAGAGAGAGTGAAAATTTTGGCCACCATAGGCCAAGTGAGGAAGAAGCAATTTTTGACAATTTTACACTCTAATCTCAAGTCCCAATATTCTAGAAAATCAAGAAGATGTTCTTGATTATTCTTTAACGAAGGATACAACTTGGTGCCCACTCGCCTTATCAATCAAGAGTAGAAGCATAGACAAAAAGATCTAGGGTTGGAGATTTGATCACCATCAACAAGAAGAAGAAAGAAGAGCACACTACAAGAGGTAAACCCTAATCCCATCTCTAGGGTTTATGCATCTAGATTTAATTTATATTATACATGATCTTGTATATAATATATGTATGCTCTATGGTTATGAAAATATATTTTCATGTAAAAATTTTAAAACCTAAATCCGCTAAGTTTTTTGTTGCGTTCATGATGTGATCATGTATTTTCTATAGTTTTTTAATAAAATAATAAAATGACTATTACGAAAGAGAGAGCTGAAGAGAGAGAGAGAGAATATAAGAAAAAGAGAGAACCGTAGAAGAAGAAGAAGTGAGAAAAAGATTTTTAGAGGGAGAACCAAAGAAGAAGATTCATAGAGAAAGAGAAAGAGAGAGAAAATAAAAAATGAAGGGAAGGAGATAGAAAAATTGAGAAAATGAAATTAGAGAGAAAAGTCTACAGCCAAAATGGAGCATTTAATGCTCCTACCTACTAAGTGGTCGAGGGCAGAAATGGAATCCGATTTTTTCTCTATCTTCCAAGTCTTAACTTTTGGTACCAAAATTGACATTATTTCAACATAGTCCCAAAAAAGAATCATGGGGTTAAACTAGTCCTATTAGTGTCCTTTTCTCAACTAAGATTGATACAATGGAAAAGGCTGGCGTGTTTAGCCTTCACATATTGAATCCTTATAAAATTGTTTTGAATCCAAGATGAGTTTAGATTTTTGGCATATTTAGGTAGTGAATATATAAGTCATACACATACTGTAATGAAAATATATCTCACCTATGTAAGAGGGATAATGTTGGTGTGAAATTTCGTCTCAATACTATGGGAGAGTGTTAAAGTAAAATTAGTCACTGGATGTTACTGAAAACCTGGCCAAAACTCCCTCTCTGCAGGCCAGGTTCGAGTTTGAGCACATGGAAGTGGTCTCTCTCCTAACCTTGTGGTCCCAAGGTAGCAAATTAGGGAGGGGGGGTGCTAGGCACCGATGTGGTACCTGCTAAATGGACTTCGAAACTTAAGTTAGCAACTGAAGTTTCAGTGAGAGAAAATCTCTAATGGAGAACAATTAATAACGGAAATATAATTGAGGAGAGAAAAATACAGAGTTTCGACCTTCATTTTTAGCTTACCTGCAATGTGGTGGTTGAGGGCCTTAAATAGGCATTTAGCACAGATTCTTGAACGATTCTTGACATCGGTGGCGATGTTGGCAGATTCTTGATAAATTTTTGACAAATTCTGAACAATCTTGATGGATTTTTGACATCGACGACTATCTTGACGGGTTCTAGATGAATTCTTGACGGATTCTTGATAATCTTGATAGATTCTTAATAGATTCTTGATATATTTTTTATGAATTCTTGACAGATTCTACCACTTTTGGGAGGGAATTAGTCAAGAATTCATAAAAAATATATCAAGAATCCACCAAGATCGTCAAGAATCCGTCAAGAATTCGTCTAGAACCTGTCGAGATAGTCGCCTATATCAAAAATCTATCAAGATCGTCAATAATTTGTCAAAAATTTATCAAGATCGCCCCTGACGTCAAGAATCGTTAAAGAATCCATCAAGATCGTCATGAATTTATCAAGAATTTGTTTTAAAAAAGTGGTATGGTGGTAGGTTTAATTAATGAGGAAAAAAAAAGTGGCGTGTAGCTAATTTTTCCAATTTGTACTAATAAAATTTATATAAAAAAAGGGTGTACAAATTGAAATTGATGTGCTAATAAAATATTGATATGAAATAAAATTAAATTCAATTGTAAGACGCCATAACCAATAAAAATGCTGGACAATATCATAATTAATGAGAAATTGAAATTAATGTGCTAATAAAATACAAATTAAAATCAATGTACTAATAAAATTGAAATAAAATAAAGAGGAATAATGGTGATGTACTATTTTTCCCCTGTCATAGTTTTTATCTCACAGAATTTTTCCAGGCAGAGTTTTTAATGAGGTAGATCCTAAAGTGCAAATAGGTATTTAAGAAGAGTATTATAAACATATATGATTACCTATTAGTCTCCGAGGTACCGTCGGGTTAAGTAGGTAATTACTACTTTTTTTAAATGTTTAACTAAATTTACCACCACCATTAGATTCTACCACATTTGGGAGGGAATTAATCAAGAATTCATAAAAAATATATCAAGAATCCACCAAGATCGTCAAGAATCCGTCAAGAATTCGTCTAGAACCTGTCGAGATAGTCGCCTATATCAAAAATCTATCAAGATCGTCAATAATTTGTCAAAAATTTATTAAGATCGCCGCTGACGTCAAGAATCGTTCAAGAATCCATCAAGATCGTCATGAATTTATCAAGAATTCGTTTTAAAAAAGTGGTATGGTGGTAGGTTTAATTAATGAGGAAAAAAAAAGTGGCGTGTAGCTAATTTTTCCAATTTGTACTAATAAAATTTATATAAAAAAAGGGTGTACAAATTGAAATTGATGTCCTAATAAAATATTGATATGAAATAAAATTAAATTCAATTGTAGGACGTCATAACCAATAAAAATGCTGGACAATATCATAATTAATGAGAAATTGAAATTAATGTACTAATAAAATACAAATTAAAATTAATGAACTAATAAAATTGAAATAAAATAAAGAGGAATACTAGTTACAATCCCTCTTCTCCACTCTCTTTTGCACACTTTCGTGGTCTTATTATTTAACATGTGGATTCTATTATAATTTATTATATTATTAAAATATTAAACTACGTAGTGAAATTCACGTATCAGGTAAAAACTGAAAAATATAAAAAAAAAGTAAAAAAAAATGGTGTATTTAGCGTTCATCTAAACTAAAATTATGGGACATTATATTATGCGGATGTACAAATTGAAATTAATGTACTAATAAAATATTGATATAAAATTAAATTAAATTAAATTGTAGGATATCAAAACCAATAGGAGAGCTGAACAAAATGGTAATTACTGAGATGGCGAGTTCGTAACTTAAAAAGGGTAGCTCTACACTGACTTCAACAAGCGCCGAAGATGAAACCCTTGCCTTGCCTGTGGTCCCAATCTGTGGCGATGAGTTATAGACGAAACCCTTGTAGGCGTAATAATTGGTTTCCTGATCGGCGGAGATATGGCGGAAGGAATTCTGATCAGCAACCTCAACTTCAACCTGCACCCCCTCCTCCTCCTCCTCGTCGACGACGTCCTCAATATTCCACCGTTCCTCCTCGTCCTCCTTCAGGGACTGATTATGGCCCCTTCTCTTCTTACCCTTACTCACTTTCACCTATCTTGAGGGGTCCTTGGAAAGGACCTCGCCCCTGCATCAATAGTACATTTTCCTTCCCTTTTCCTTACATATAATTTATTTTATATGCTTAATTTCTTGGCGTTTTCTAGTATTCTTTTTTCTTTAAAATTTTTATTATTATTTTTTTTTGGTTTAAATCTGACATGAGTACTAATGTTGCTGCTGCCTCTTAATTTTCCAGAGCCGCCCAAGCCGTATCGCGATCAAGACTTCTACGAAAATGCACTAACCGGGCCATGTGAGGTACCTACCTACCCTATAAACTATATGAAAATTTTATCATTAATTATCATGCTAACTTTCACTACTCTTCTTGTTCGTCCAAATCCAATCAAGGGATTTTCAATTTTCGATTTAATTATTTTTTTCTGCATGTACTCTTTACAGCCAATTCACCTAGAAAACTACCACGAAGGAACAAAATTATTTGTTGCCTCTGAGGTACTTATTTTGAAAATTCGTTTCATTTTTTCTTGCGTATGTATCATGGGAAAAAATTGTTTTCACCCTCTGTTTGATCACTTTAAAATTGTGATGTTGTTTATTTGGTGATCAGGGTTTTCATTACGAAGAACTTGATCTAGATTCCACTTTCAGGGCTGGCGGTGCGATTCACCGCATTAATCCAGAGTCAGAATGTGCGTGGGGGTTAGCACAAACTGCAGCAGTATTTGCGATTGGAAGCCACAACAAAACTGAGGTTATTCTTTGTTTAGTATTCACTTCCATGATTTTTGTTTATGTGGATGTAGCTTTTGTCTCTAATCTGATCATACCTTAATGGAATAAAATGGAACAATAAATGTACACCAATTAATACTAGTTCAATATTCCATTCAGTTCCCTAATTTCTACGTTTCATACTCGTCCCTGCCTCTTATGTAACACAAACATTTTCATTGATTCAGGGCACCAACCTCACCCTTAGAAGGGTCGAAAGAGTAGTGGAGACTGTAGGACCATATGGAATCTTCTTTTTTATCACCTTGCAGGCTTCTGATGACTCCTTTTACGAAACCAAAGTTCACGGTGAATGTTTTCCGGCTTCCTCTGTGGAAGCCAGCGTTAATGCTCAACCCTATTGTGGCCTTTACTATGAATTCACTCTCAATTTCTTTAGGCGAGCAGTTCACCATCCTTCTGTTCAGTGGGATTATGCTAGGCGCATGGGGCTACTTGAAGACTTTAAGCCCCCTAACTTGTAGCATTATTTTATTCTCAACTTAATAAACTAAGTTTGTAGGACTAGTGTAAGATCCACCAAAACAAGTGAACAAGAACTATGGTTTATGCACTGATTAAGTTTGTGGATCCTATGTTTTTGTGTGAATCAGATAAATCACTTATCCTCTAAAACTAATTTTGTGGATGCTATGTTTTTGTGTTGGTCAGATATGTCATATATGTAAATCTGCTAAAACATGTACTGGCTTATGCAGTTATGTTTTCATATTAGTAAATGCTATGTTTTTGTGTTGATCAGATATAAGAACATATGTAAATGTAATACAGTTATGTTTTTTTCTATTTTTATTGACTGATTCTAATGAATAATGCTATTGGTGTCCAACATCACATGAGGTGGAATTATCTTAGCGATTAATTATAATCATTAAACCCCAATTAAAGTGTATTATAATTAACGTGAAACAGATTGACACATCATGTGGTATTGGGCATTATATGGTGCCGTGTCCCTAAGTATTACTTGATTCTAATACATCTAAGTATTACTTGATTCTAATACATGGATTCCTTAGCATTATATGTTGGAGTTGTCCTTACTATCTTAATGCTATTTATATATCTACGTTTTAATTGTTTTAGGTATTTATGAATACTCTTCTTGTGTCTTGTTTTGAAAGTTTGATTTTACATGTACCAGTTAGATTAATGTCGTTTGGGGCAATTGCACAAGTCTGATCGATGGCTTTTGGGTGTTTTCTTTAATTTTGAAGATTGTTGTCTCTTACCAAAGTATATATCTTTTTTAAAAGTCGTAACTTTCATATATCCTATTTTAAAACTCGTAACTTTCATATTTTTTTTTTAACATTGATTTTACTATTTTGCTGTCAATCGCTCAGATATACTGAAGCAATAATTTCATAATATGAAATTATTATGCTGATTGTGGCGAAAGAATCTGATACATGTACAAACACGATTCTTTGATTCTATTTAGTCTTTTATTTTTTCAATTTTGTGGGTGTAGTCGTTAAAATTTGAATATATGGATTAGTTCATTTTCTTCGATCCGTTTTTTCTTTACACATCTTTGGCCTTTTGTTTCGTTCGTATAAAAGACAAATTATAAACTCAATCCAGGTACTACTTATATGATTAGTTTTAATTTATCAATAAAAAATGATATATAAATGGTATATTAATCATCTTTCATTGCTTTACTTGGGGAAAAAAAATATTATAGTCAACTAAATTAAAAGTCAGTAATATTTCAGTATGTTTTTTAATTTACAAATTAAGAAAAAATGGTGGTAAATCAATCGTATAAAAGTGATTCAAGTAAAAGATGGTAGTAAATCAGTCATTGGTTCCAGTAATAGGAAAAAATGATGGTAAATCATAGGTATATCAATTATTTACTTGATTTAATTGGAGGGGAGAAAACAAATATGGTGATAAATCAATGGTATAAAAATGGTTTACTTAATTAAAAAATGATGTTAAAATTAGTGGTATATTAGTGGTTTACTTAAGGAAAAAATGGTTGCAAGTTAGAGGTATATAATTTTACTTGAGAAAAAAGAAATGGTGATAAGTTGATGATACATAAGTGATTTATTTAAGGAAAAACAATATATCTATGATTTACATGATTAAATTAAGGGAACATGTTAGTAAATCAATAGTATATGAACGACTTATTTCATTTAGTATTATTCACTTCCATGATTGTATTTTTGTCAATGTAGCTTTCGTTGGATTTTGCTCTCTTCTAATATCTTAATTGAATAAAATGGAACTCATATAATTTATCAATGGAACAATAAATGTATGCCTATTAGTTCAGTCAGTTAATCTCAGAGCACTTCTATTCAGTTACACGTTAGGTTCTATTTCATTCCTATTTTCTTTATTTCATTCTCATCCCTTCCTCATATATAACATACATATGTAACACAAACATTTGCATTGATTTCAGGACACCAACCTCATGCTTAAAAGGATCGAAAGAGTAAATGTGGCTGTAGGATGGGCTCTTCCTTTTTATCACCTTGGAGCTTCTGATGACTCTTTTTACGAAACAATATTTCACGGTAAATGTTTGTTATCTTCCTCTGCAAAGGCCGGCGTTCACGCTCAACCCTATGGTGGCTCTTCCTACAAATTCACTCTCAATTTTTTTAGGCATAGTTCACCACCTTTTGTTCAGTGGGGTTATGCTAGGACGTCACATGGGCTACTTGAAGACTTGAAGTCTCTCTAACTTGTAGAATTAGTTTAAAATTGACTTAATTAGTTTGTAGGATTAGTGTCAGATTTGCTAAAACAAATGAACAAGAACCGTAGTTATGTACTAAGTTTACAGATGCTATGTTTTTTGTGTTGATTAGATATATCGTTATACATGTTAAAATGCTAATTAAACCACATACTTACTTATGCAATTGTGTTTTCATATTAGTTTTGATTGATAAATATTTAGAAAATAAATTTAGGTGAATTGTTCTGCACAGATTTAGTTAAATTGGGTAAGAAGAACTCAATATTTATTCCTTCTCATTCTTCTCTAACTCTTACCTTTTTGTGATTCTTTTCCTTACATATTAGCAAACATATCCTTGATGTCTAAATAACTGATTTCAATATAGTTTCTCTCCTTCCTCTTGTGTTGGCTGTTTTTGCTTCCTTCTTTTCCTCCTAATTGCTCAGGTTGTGATTTTGTTTTTCAAATAAATTGCTCATTTGTCAAAGGAATATAGGTTTTCATCTACCCTTTTGTCGTTCTTATTTTTTTTTTGTCATTTCCTCTGTTGATCTGTGAACATATCTATGCAATATGGCACTAGAGCAAATAATTTACCAATAAAAGTTGGTATATTAATCGTATATCATTGATTTACTTGGAAAAGAAATAATAGTCAATTAAATTAAAATCAGTAATATATCAATATTATTTAATTTACTAATCAAGAAAAAATGGTGATAAATCAATCGTATATAAGTGATTTAAGTTATAAATTGTAGTAAAATTAGTCATTGGTAGCAATAATATGTTTGGTTTAATTGAGGAAAAAAATGATGGTAAATCATAGGTATATCAATTATTTACTTTGATTTAATTAGAAGAAAGAAAAAAACGGTGATAAATTAATGGTATAAAAATTATTTACTTAATTGAAAACTGATGTTAAATTAGTGGTATATTAGTGATTTAGATGAGTAAAAATGATTGCAAGTTAGAGGTATATAATTATTTTACTTGAAAAAAAAAATGATGGTAAGTTGATGATACATAAGTGATTTACTTGATGAAAAACTATGGAGATAAATTGGTGGTATATCAATGATTTACATGGTTTAATTAGGGAAGCATACTGGTAAATTAATAGTATATGAATAATTTTCTTCATTTACTTAGGGGGAAAAAAGAGAGAAAAATGGTAGTAAATTAATGACACATGAGTGATTTACTCGAAGAAAAACAATGGTGTCAAATTAGTAGTATATCATTGATTTACATGATTTAGTTGAAAATAAATAATAAGTCAATAGTATATGATTGATTTACTTAAGGAGAATAAAGAAAAAGAATGATGGTGAATAATTAGTACAATTATAAATGATCTACTTGAGAAAAACAATGTTGAATTGGTAACATAGAGGTAATTTACTTGAAAAAAAAATGAAGGATGAAAAAAGTTGTTGAATTCAATAGTATTATTATATTGACTTATTTAAGGAATAGGGATGTCAATGGGTGGGGCATGATCAGTTTTATATTAACTATCCCACAACACCATCCCCGTATCATTTGCGGGGCGTTTTCAGAGAATCCCCGTCGGGGAACAGTTTCCCTATCAGTGTATCGGGGTCCCCATTAAGTCCATTAAAAAATTTCTATGTTAGCCCAAATTCTTGGAAGTCTAAATACATCAAAAAAAATTGAAGTTAATTCCATCAATAATTCTAAAATTTTAACTTGAATCTATCGGAATTATAATTTTATAAAAGATATAAATATTGATAAATAAATATTCTAATTAAATTTTAACATATTAGAGTCGTCCAATATAAAATATTCAATCCGAACAATTATATAACTCATTCTTCATCTTAAAAGATAATATAATCCAAAATACTTTAAACACAAATAATATTATTCCAAATAATTGAATTGAAACATCAATGCCTAAAAGTAAGCCAAACATGCTTCTTTTCTCGATCCTCCAACGCTCAATCCAAAAAAATAGAAAATAGAAATAGAGCCTGTAAAGTAAACAAGATAAATAATATACATCAATTTAAATATTTATAAATTGAAAATATAGGATGGAAAGGAAAGTTAAGCCCGATAGGATTTATACCTCTCTAATACTTAAGGCTATGTTTGGCAGAGAGGAAAGAAAATAAGAGAGAAGGAAAAAATAGAATGGGAAAGAAAATATGTAGGATGGAAAGGAAAGTGTTTTTTTTCACATAGTTGTTTTGTATGTAGTGGAGAAAAAAAGTTAGATTAATTTATAATGACTATTTTACCCCTTTATAATTATTATTTAAAGTTAAGTATTCGAGGATATTTTAGTAATTTGACTTACTCATACACTATACAGCTTTTTCATTCCTATTCTCTCTCCATTTTTGTGGAGAAAAAATTATGTGGGCCCCACAACTTTTTTCCATCATCTTTTCTCTCCTATTTTCTCTTCCTTCCCTTTTTCCCTCCTACTAGACAACCCATTTTTTAATTTCTCTCCACTTTTCCCTCAGACTTTTTCTTTCCTCTCATTTTTCCTTCCTACTAAACATAGCCTAAGTGAAAAGTTCTCCTAAGCCTATGTACAATAGCCACACGCCTACTACAAGCATAGTAACTGTACTTCACGTAAAATATATAGAATAAGAGAGTGTGAGAGAACCGAGCTACTGTGGGAGAAATCTCGAGCTTGTTCATAGTCGTCGAGGGAAAGATACCCATGGTCGTAGACATGTAGTCAAGGATAAGGAAGAATGTCTTCCGCATCGTTCTGCTCATCTCTCGTTGAGAATAAAAAAAGCGCCCATACACCAGATCATTTAACGGACTCCACTAAATAGACGGGAAGACTCAATGGTTGTGATGCGTTTCTAAGTTTTATCTAAACTAAGATCTATGAATTGATTTATATTAAATCAATGATCCTATTTGTTAAATGGTTAAGAATTGATATCAAGAGATCATTTTTCTATTCGAATTTTTCGGAATTTATAATATTTGTGAAAAGTTCAAATGTGAATTAGTTTTTAAATATTTTTTTAGATCTTAAAAATATATTTTGTGAAACTTAGTAGTCAAAATTGGTTTTTAAACAAAGAGGGTATAAAAATTTGTCAGGAGCAATCAAAGAATAATATCAACGATAGCCAGAATGTAAGTTAAAATTGGACGTATAATTAAAGTGTAAAGTATGAAAGTATAACATTTATACAAGTAAATTAAGGGGCATCTATTAAAATAAGAAGCCCAAAATAGGGCATTCTTTTTCAGGCCCTCTTTTGACACTTCTCCACTTTTTCCCGTATTTGTATAAAAAGCCCGATGTGTTAGGGTAATCAGTTTTAAGCCCCTCAAGTCACTCCTACCCTTTCTATAAGGCCCTTTTATTTTCCTTCATTATGACCCGTTTGAAATTTGAGCATCAAAGATTAAAACTTGCCAGAGATCAAAATCAAGGAAACGATATAACTATAATAAAAACGATAATAAGAACAGAAAACATAGTAAGTTCATAAGCCTCAAAAGCTAAAGTAAGTGTATAAGCCTAAAAGCTTAAATGATACTACTGCAAGAAAAAAGACGCTAAATAAAGTAACAATACGAATAGAATGCCAATCTATATATATATTATATATAAAGTCACTATTCAATCAAAAAAAAAAAAA
>JXTC01000483.1:215982-231422 GCA_002914845.1 Trema orientale
GCTGCTGTTAACAAACTAGACGGCTCCATTTATTTCTCTTGACTCGATCCCATTCCCACCTGGTATTTGGAGGGACTACGAGGAGTGGCATCGTGAGGAGGAGTATCCTCACAACCTATCATTAGTTTTTCTCTAAGTTGTTTTCCCTTTCAAGACCAGGCACTTGTTGGCCTTTTGGTCATTTTTTCATTATTGCTTTTTTGTCTTTGTTGCTATTGTAACATTTATTTTTCCATAAATGGAGAAATTGCGTCCCATCAGTTTATTTAGAAGAAAGTGAAAGGGAAGACTTCACCTTTTTAATTAAAAAAAATCAGTGTGGCAAGTGGAAGATGTGGTCCTGTATTAGTAAGTTAGATGGAACGTTCCACCTAACTCGGGCTGAATAGAACTCCTCGTGTAAGTTATATGGCCTGTGATCAATGCCACAATCCATCTAACTCGGGCTAAATAGCAGTCCTCGTGTAAGTTAGATGGCCCGTGATCAATACCACGATCCACCTGACTCGGGCTGAATAGCACTCCTCGTGTAAGTTAGATAGCCCATAATAAATAACACAATCCATCTAACTCGGGCTGAATAGCAGTCCTTAAATACCACAATCTACCTAACTCGGACTGAATAGCAGTCCTCATGTGAGTTAGATGGCCCGTGATCAATATCACAATCCACCTAACTCGGACTGAATAGCACTCCTCGTATAAGTTAGATGGCCCGTGATCAATACCACGATCCACCTAACTCGGGCAGAATAGCACTCCTTGTGTAAGTTATATGGCCCGAAATCAATACCACGATCCACTAACTCGGGCTGAATAACACTCCTCGTGTAAGTTAGATAACCCGTGATCAATACCACGACCCACCTGACTCGGGCTGAATAGCACTCCTCGTGTAAGTTAGATGGCCCGTGATCAATATCACGATTCATCTAACTCGGACTGAATAGCAATTCTCGTGTAAGTTAGATGGCTCCATATTAATACCACGATCCACTTAACTCGTGCTGAATAGCAGTCCTCCAATAGAAAAGCCATAGATCTCCTTTTTCCTTGCATTTTTTTTTTGAAAAAAAAATTAAGCTGTGGCGGGCTAGGAGTTCAAACTCGGTCAATATTAGTGGATAATGTGATTATTTATCAGATAAAACCTAAAATTACAATCACATTTTCCTTGTGATGTCCATCACTACGAAATATGGCATCTAATCAATATTTTACTCTATAAAATAATATTCATATGACTTTTCACGTCTTATATACGTAGCGTGTTGATAATTAATTTGCCTCATGTGCTTATGCATCCTTACGGTGCAAATATCTCTTTGCAATAATGACAAATTGCTAAGTTTTCTTGTAGAACAATAAGTCAATTAATATGATATAGTTAACATCAACAGTGAAATTACATTCAAATTTTAAACACGAAAGTAATTCTCAAATAAAAAATATCTGTGAAATTAACATTTTTCTCCCCGAATAAACACTATTTACACTTAGCGGTCCTAATCTTTTATAAATAATAACTCCCCAGATCGAGTCCAAAAACTTATTAGTTGATCATATGCACCGCACCAATATTTATAACTAACCACCTTGTTTCGTTAAAAATTATTACTAACCTCCACTCATATATGAATGTGTGTTATTATAACTATATATCGAGTAATATCTCACGTAACAGTGCATGCATGCACCCAAGTTTTATCCTTTTTTTTTTTTATCAAATCTCGACGGAACAAGAAAAACTGAAATAAAATAGAAAGAAGAAAATAAAACACCTAGTCAGAGGGGGATATGAACCTGACCTCTCAAAAACTAAAAACAGGAACAAAACCCAAAAAAAGTAGAAAAATTAGCAAAATCTATAACTAAACTTCACAATACAATCGTCATAAACAAAAAAAGAAATTAAAAAAAGGAGGGGTCTACCACCAGGTAGGATAGATTATAAAAGGTGCTCGAGAAGCCAAAGAGTCAGTAACACGATTACCCTCACGATAAATATATGTCACGATGAGATCCATATGAGCAATGTACCCTCACCCAAGTTTCATCCATATCTCCATTGTTTTAGTAGTATATATAGCGGTGCTAGCTGCCTAGCTAGCTCGCTCTTATAATTAAATGTGCATGCGCAGACAAACTATAAACACTCTCGGTACTCTTCGTTTTCATGATCCCAACTTAAATTTGCCCATACAACTTAAATATTTATGTCGTGCTAAGTTAAAAATTTCTCACATGTTAAATGTTAGGTTATAAGCTTGTCAAATGCATTTTGGGTCGGTTTGGAAAGCTTTGTTTTAAGCTTTTGGTGAAAATCGAAATCTAGAATTTTTGGGTACATCAGTGTACAATTCCCATATTTTGCATGTTTCAACCTCTTAAACTTGTCCAAATGAGCTCAAATTTTAGTATGTTATAGTAGACCTCTAGCTCTGTCTGAATTAAACCTTATTTTTAAAATTTGGTTGGGAATTCGATTTTCTGAAAATTTTCTAATATAATTAAATAACAATGCTTGTGATAAGTTGTTACATGTAAACTCCAGTGATGCATGTGATGAGTCACTGTTGAGTTAGATTGGTGATGTTTGTGATGAGTTACCCAATATTGTATAAGAAAATAAAAAGGGTCTAGGATCTATTACTGTGTGTTATTATTGGCAAGCTTGTTATGCTTGTTTTTATAACTTTATTGTATGTTAAGTTTTGTTATTGTTTGGCTATTTTGGAGTTTGGAGTATAGTTTGTTCTGCCTTACTAAGCATTTTACTTATGTAGTTACTCTATGCTGTAGGTAAAAGAAAGAACAAGGTTAGCGAGTGAAGAACGGATCAGTCAGCGTGCGATATACATATGGCCTGACCGTGGGGAAATGAAATATTTTCATAGTGGCTCAAACTCTGTTATCTAGGTTTTGGAAGTTGGTTTGTATAATTAAGTTATGAATAAAAAGAACGTTTGTAGAAAAAGATTTTTAATGTAGTTGTATTTTAAGTTGGAAATTTATTAATATCTCAATGTTTTTGTTATATAAAATTTATGTATTTTTATGTGTTTTTAAGGCATACCTAGGAAAGAGAAATTGTATTAAAGTTTGTTTATTGGAGATTTCGAGGTTTTAAAGTTTAGAGGACTAAACTTCTTTTTGGAAGGGGAAAATATGACAAACCGTATTTAAAAAAAAATTATTTATATGATATAAATAATATAGGGATAAATAAAAAAAAATTAAAGAGCCTTATTTAAATAGAATATTTGGGGTTAATTTAATTATCAGTATTTGGTCCCTTATTTGATCTACATATCTAAGG
Source organism: Trema orientale (assembly GCA_002914845.1). NCBI lineage: Eukaryota > Viridiplantae > Streptophyta > Magnoliopsida > Rosales > Cannabaceae > Trema > Trema orientale. The sequence continues at coordinate 219,302 of JXTC01000483.1, forward strand.
TTAGGATTTTTTTTTCTCATTAAGATTGTATAAAGTTCTGGAGATTAAATAAATTGGGATAAACTCTCTCGATTTTAGAATTCAAACAAGACCAAAATTACATGATTGAGTTGTGTGGATTAAAAGTTACAAATTTTTAAGTTTGGGTAGGATAGAAAAATAGAGCAGAGGGTTACGACCTACTTTTTAGTATTCTTTAATTGTCTGATTGTACTATATTTGTTATGATTAAAAAGTTTATTCGATAAGCTTTCTAATAGTATATAATTTGTCAAAAACGGACTTATAACTAGAGATTTATAGCCTTTTAAAATGAGCACTATAAATCTGAAAAAATTTGAAATTTTAGACACTGTTAGCAAAACTTGGCAGCAACTTATCTCGCTGCATGTGGCCTACCTATAGACCCTACAACCATATTCTTGGCACTTTTAGGACTCTATCATTGGCAGAACTTGTCCCCTAATTTTGGTAATTTTTGGAAATAGGCCAGAATGGTTGTAAATTATGAGAAATTAACATTATCGGTGGAACTATAGAGTTGATCCTAATAGGTACTTGAAAGAATTTGTAGATTATTTGAGTTGATCAGGTAAAGTGAACGAGGTAAGTAACCTTTGGTCTTCTCTACTAGCTTTTTGTGCAAAAACTAAATATCTTATTATTTCTAATAAACTCGTGTTTATAAAGTATTTTATTAAAAAAAATATGATTTTAAGTGAAAAAATACTTTTTGCAAATAAGTTATTTATCGAAAGAAAATTGTTTTACTGAAACAATCACTTTGTCTAAAAAAGTATTATGATTCTATCTGATAATTATTTTGCACAAAAAATATGGATCAAGTATATGATATTGTTATTGAACATTATTGTATGAAAACTGTTTATAAATGATTACAATGATAAAATAAGAAAAGTGAAATTATTTTTGAACTATTATTGCATGTGAATGTATTTTGAAACTTTCTTCAGTGACTATGTAATATGGACTCATTTCACAGGGATTGTATATAGACAGTACGTACTGAATATAGACCTAGCTACAATAGTCAAATGTAGTGAATGTAAACCTAGCTACAAGAGTCTAATATAATAAATGTGGATTTAGTTATAGAGGTTAAGTATAGTAAATATGGATTTAGTCACAGGGGTTACGTGTAACCATAGTCGCTAAAAATTGTTGAGAAGTGATTTGAAAGTGTTACTGATTATCAAATGAGAATGAAACGAAAGATTTTGAAAACCTACTTTATATTTTTTACTAAAGTGACTTTCCAAATAATCTCACTTAATAATCTTGAAAATTATTACCGTAACGCCCTCGTTAACCATAAACTACTAGCAGGAATTTATTAGCTTTCCATCTACGAAGCGTTACTTTCTGAAAATATTTTTGTAACTACTTCTCAAAATACGGACCATTGTTTTTTCTTTTCTACTCTGTGAATAAGTGACTTTGTTTATAAACATAACTTTTACTTACAAACATAATGTGGATCAGTATATACATATATTACAAAACGAAAGGTAGTAAATAAATACCTAAAGAAACGAACTGAAAAAAAAAAAAAAAAAAAACTCTATTGAGAGACTACAGAACATCCCAAAATATACAAATTAGGCCTCCACATATGGTCAAAATATTCATATATATAACACCAAGGTTTGGCCTCTACTCCTTCAGTCATTACCTGCAACACAAGACTACAATGAGCTACAGCTCAGTAAGTAAAGTAATAGATGACATGTTGCTCAATAACATAAATTAAATGTATGGCCATGCTTGCATAAATGTTTCGGTATAAATATTTTCTTTTAGACCCTTTCCTGTCTTGTGCCCACTGTCCGGTTTGGCACCATGCCTGCAAGACTTTCTGTACTAATGATATTCCATAGGTTTCTCCTCCCACCAGCTCTTACCATAGTGGGGCTCGTTACTAACCTTATTCCATCGTTACCCCGTCTAGCTTAAGAGATAAGGTGACCTGAGACTGTAAATTAGTCTATTATATAACTTGGAGGAAGAATATTGTGGCAAACGCTCTGACTAATCTTGTCAAACTTACCCTTCTCCTGGGGCTACCACTCTGGAACTGTAAATATTTATTCCGCTTCCCCGTAATAGTGTCACAAAACCTTCTGAAAGTTACCTAATCTTAACTTTTTTTTTGTGATAATTAAAACGTAGCCTTGCACAATAATACTAAGGCATTTCAGAACTTTTCGTAAAACATGTATTGTCTAATGATGTACATGATGATACCATACTAGAAATATCAAATAAGTAAATTGAAATCGAAATGCTAGTGGTTATCCTCATAACTGGCATGAATGTAAAGCATAGAAACATAATAGACACTCATATAGCACATAATTCTTGTGTTACAGTTGAATACTTTTCTTACCTGACTTCTAAGCTTTCAAAATCTTTCCTTATGAAATACTCTTTACTCAAGATACAATTGACGTGTCTCCTAAATTTTTACTAGTAACAATTTTGTTTGATCATTAAACAAACAAAGCTACGAAAATTGGTAGTAAAGACTTGACTTAAAGTATGCTAGATATTCATAAATAAAAGAAATATAAGGTAAGTACAAACGATTAATTAACTATCCATACAGTGACCAATCAGACATTGATTCCATAGAACTTACAATCACATGATCAAAAGAAAGTGAAATAATATACCATTAATATCCATAAATTAGTGTGACTAATTGACTAAAGCATAAAAATATAAATAATACCATGTATGGCCTAGCCACAAAGTAAAAGTTCCTGGGACCGTTAGCTAACATATGAAGAGAATACTATAATGAGTATACAACTAACATAAGTTCTAAAATTACTTTTAAAATAATATCGAAAATAAATATACTTGATAAAACTATAACAGTGTCAAAAGCATGAGTACTATTCATCATTTTCTCCAAAATCTAACATTATTGATCTACTTTAAGAAAATCATTGAACTAGTCTAGCAATAAAACAAGCTTTGAAGAATTAATCAAAGTGGGTCGGAATAGAAATATTTATTATAACTACTAGAGTCCTTAATGAATAAAATTATACATAAGCAAGATGAGATATTAATTCAATTATATATGAAAGACACCAAGAACCGGTTCTACAAGGTACAAACACCAATTTAAGAGATTACAATCATACTAAAAGCAACTAAAAAATAGTTACCTACTACACAAATCAATTCAGTATGTTATTCATGAAAGTATAATATGCTTGAAGTCTCTTAACTATAACTTGGTGCAATTCTCAGATTAACTGGGAAGAACTTAGGAACAAGGAACATAGAAAACCGAAAAAGAAAAGTAGATAATTAATAAGCAGTTTCTGTTAGTGGAAAAAACATATATTGAGAAGATAAGGTAGACAATTTGCTTCCTTAAAGTTGCCGACATACAAAGTTGGTTTACCTCCTTGTACACTTGCAACTATATCTATATTATATATAGAGAAAACAACAAGTATAATAGGACTTATCCCATTTAATTAATATATTTACACATATAACAAAACATATACACAAAGATGGATACTAGAATAATAACAAAAATAAACTTAGAAGATTATTTGCCTATGATATTTAAATAAAATGACGGACTTAATTCTTGTTTCCATGTGTTAAAAAATTATAATTAGTGAGCTTACTTAAATACTATCTTTCAAAAATAATTGTAGTAGTAATCATGAAATGGTGAAATTAAACAATAATAATGATGGTAAACTCAAAAGCACAACACAATTGTAATTCACTTAATACATGTCAAGTTCGTACCGAAGAATGCATCTCGAGTATTTTACTGCAAAAAGAATTTATTTAAAGATCAAAGATCATTAACTATAATAACTAATAAGACAATGTCTCAGACTAATATGCACTCACAGTACTAATATTAAATATGATGCAATCCTGCTATTATTAGCTCATTAGCTTTTTGAGAAGCTGGATATCACAATTACATTCTGAAATCGATTTTGTTTTGAAATATATTATTGAACATTTTTAATGGATATATGCTTGATTTAGCTAGTTAAGACTACTGGTTACTTAATGGGCTGTCGAGCTTCCCTTTTTATTTTTCTCCCTAAGTTTTAAGGATCGTCAGTTACGAAGTTGACAGAAAGATAACTTATTTAGTGATAATTAGAATGCATTGAAGTTCTTGATTGGAAGAGAGAAAGTCATTCATATTTGTTAAGTAAATTTGAGAATTCAAAATATTGATTATTATGAATTTTTAGATTATAATTTGTATCTTTTATATTTGATTTCGGATATTGGTGTTTAATTAGCTTTTATTATTAAGGATTATAGATAGATTCCTTGCATGCTTATAGGACTTTACCTTTTAGGTATGCGCCAAAATTTTGGTAATAGAGAAAATGCTTAGTTGTTGGAAATAAACGTCCAGAGTACTAAATTAACATTTATAATTACCTCCTATTAACTAACCTAGCAAGTCTAATAAAACTTAGAATTAACTAGTATAGTGGCAAGAATGGTCGATTTACAGAGATTGAAATTTAGATTAGTTGTTAAATACTAAAATTATCATAACCTAATTTTATCTAGGCATCAAAATTAAATGAATTTAAAATAAATGAATAAAAATAAAGATAAAAGAATTACGTAAATAAAATATGAAAATTACTATGCACTAATGTACTAAAGACATGATTTCCCCTAATTATTCATAAATTCGTCAAATTAAGCAGTTATTAGACTATTTCTACTAAATTTACTAATCAAAAGACCTAATCTAACCTCATTCCCTTTCTCGAGTGCCGAATGAGACAATATGCCTAAGTACCCAAGTTGATATCTCTATCGAACTCGGTTCCCTAAGCACTCATTAAATCTAGCCTTTAAAAACTTCCTAATTTGATTACCTATGTGTTGATCTTCTCTCAGCCTCACAACAACCTAAACTATGTTTCTCAATTCCAGTTTATGAAATTAAACTTTCTCAAGTATCAAAATCACAACCTAAGTTCATCTAATTCATTGGCCACATAAATTAGATGTAATAAGTAAGGAAAAACACAAATGAATTAACAATGAAAAATAAGCCAACAATTAACAAAATAAGCAGAACAAAGTATAAAAAGGATACATCAAATCCTAAGATAGAGAATCAATTCAAGCATAATAAAATCCATGGCTAATCTCATAAAGAATTTTAATATTCTAAACAAATTATACAATATACCTAATACAAAATTCAAATGAGATTAGAGTGAGAAAGCGGAAGAGAAAACTCTTTTGTGGAGGTAGAACTTCAAGCCTTCAATTCTTCAAGCATCTCTCTCAAGCATTCTCTCCAAATTTCAACTTCAAAGCTCTTTCTCTCTCTCTAGGATTTTTAGCTCTCAAAAGTGTGCCTCTTCTTCCAACTCTCCACACCTTAAAATGGAGGCTAAAGTGTATATTTAAAGGGCACTAAGATGACCTAAGAAATGAAGAAATTTAACCATCTATTGGTGTTAGATCAAAGGCCAAAAATGGCTCTTAAAGTTGGCCAAAAATAAATGGACACGTGGCTACAAAATGGAGAAAATTTGACTTGTGTGCGTGCTGAAATCACAGTGGCACTGCGATACTCGTTTTTAGCACCACGGTGCTGGTGGTGAGGCACCGTGGTGCTATTTTCTAGGCACCACGACGCCAGTGTTCTGGAGCTGAGGCACCGCGGTGCCTAGTTGCTAGTCCAATTGAGCTTTTTAGCTCTCTTCGATGCTTCGGACCTCGTTTCAGCTATTAATAGTTTTATAAACTTCTCCTTTTTGGTGCTATATATACACTAAACCTCAATTTCTTATTTTTTACAATAAAAACATAAAACAACATTAAAACAACACAAATGCTTGAGAACTTATAATTATTTGAACTTAGAGAATACTTAATTTGTGAGTAAAATATACACTCATCAGTACGTCTTCGGGAGTGGGACGTAACAGAAACATTAGTTTAGTGGTTGCACAGAAAACTGAGAGAAAAGTGAGAGAGAAATTCTTGGAGCCACCGGTTAATGCCAGTAGAATTCTGGAGGTTGATCAAGATCGAGGTACCCACTCACCTCTACAGTTACAAGCTTGGTACATAGGATAGAAGACTCACTAGTTGAGGTATACAATCTCTTGTATATATTTAGATCATAACAAAGATTTTAAAAAGTTTAATGAAAACCTATAATCTAGAAAAAAATTTTGTTTTCCATGTTTCTGCTCATATTTGATTTGTCACGTTTTTCATAAATAAGTACTATCAGAAGGAATTATTTATAATGGCTTTGTAATTCTCAAAAAGTTAGAATTGATATCCACGTATCCCTAAAAAGATAGAAAGGAATCTCGCATACCCGCATGTACGGACAAGGATAAGTAATTGGGCTAGGTGTTAGCCTATCTGAAGGGTACGCAATCTTGTGTCTCAGTGACATGGTCAGAATTTTGTCATTGGTTAGTGGTTGGCCAATTAGTTGCTCGGCCATCTGCTCTTAGTCTTCCAATATAGGTGTTCAGGTGATTTGGGCGAGTTATAAATCTGACCAGGTGTTGGTCTTCTCACTCGGAGATTTGGCCTCTTTGGTAGCCAGACTAAGTTGCTAATGTTTTCAGGAGTTGCTTAGCTTGATTGCATGGGTTGTGACACCCGATTTGAACCTAGTTCCCAGGTTCGCAGACCTGGTCATCGCTATGATGTCGGAGCACGCCACTTATCTTAGCGATTGCTTTTTCTGTGCGTGATCAGGTTGCTCAATCTTCCATAATCTGCTCGGCTTATATAAAGATCAATGTTGTTGACTGTTAATTTCAACGTGTCATTCTTAAGCCTTTGTAGTGACTACGTGTCATGCTCTGGTTCGTCGGTAAGAAAAACCTCCAACAATTAGGACCCCAAGTATTATCCTTTTTATTTTCTTTATTTTTTTCTTTTTTTCATGTAATTATTGCTCCTTTTTTCTTTATTAGTTTATCTTTTTTCCTCTTTCTTAATTCCTTTTTTCCCTTTCACTTTCTTTAAAAAATAATAATAAATGAACCACAAACTATTTTTTCAACTATTTTTCTCCATTTTTTCTTTGTCTCTTTTTGTTTCACTTTTTTTTTTTCTTTTTTTCTTTTAACAAATAAGTTAATTCTTTATTTTTCCCCTTAGGACATATTAAACTACTTTTTTTTCTTTAATCTTTAGGAAATGATAAAAACATGTCTTCTCTTTTATTTTTCATTCTTTTTTAAATTCTTTTTATAATTTTACTCTTTAGGATTAGTTTTTTCTTTAACTTTTCGTTGTATTTTTTTCAATTATTGTTATAGAAAATGAGAAATTCTTAGGTTACTAATAATAATTTATTTTTTTTAGTTTAGTGACCTGAAGGTTTCTCTATCTACTAGTTATTAGTTTCTCTAGATTCTATGGAATGGTAATTACAAATTAATGGTAGGAACTAATTTAGTTTTTCACATCTAGTTACCAAATTAATAAAATTGGGTTCCTGTTTTTAGTAACCAATTTAGTTGCTAGTTTCAAGAGAGACCAATATAATAACTAAATTTATGACTAGTTGATAGTTGATAACTAAATTAGTTTCAGGTTTATCCTAATTACTAATTTGATTACTAGTTTCAAGAGTAATTAATAACCAATTCAGTTATTGGTTTCATAAGTGAGTTATAATACTAGTAACTGTATTCTATAAATCAAGTAGTTTCTAGTTTCCAAATTGGTTACTAATTTAAGAAAACTATATTTTATAACTCTTTCTAGTATACAATAATCAAATATTTCCAAGAATTTATTTTTGCTACCGGGTTCCAGTTTACAATATCCTATTGTGCTAGGATTTATCAAGCAATTTTACGTCTCCACTTTATGCTAGCGGTTAATCGGCCCCTTTCTTGTTTTCCTCGGATTTTCTTTTCTTTTTCCTTCTAATGACGATGTGGCGTTCCTTCGAAAGAGAAAAAAAGGGGAAAAAATTTGTGGCGGCCTGGGAGTTAGTGGATGATGCGACGAGGAAATTTGATTTTTTATGGTAATTTTTCAAAAAAATTGAAAATTTCCAGAATTTAAAATTGTTCTAAAAAATCTCGGATTTAATTATAAAAATATTACTTTTAAAAATATTTAGAAAAATACTATTTTTTATTAATTGATGAAATACTTAAGATAGCTAGTCGAGTTACCTGAGGTAGCTTGAACAGTTACTTCAAGTAACTGAATTGGTTACTCTAAGTAACCTAATTGGTCACCTCGAGTACCATTGAAAAATACCAATTTTGAAAAAAATGGCATTTTTCTAAATATTTTTTAAAAGTGTTATTTTTCTAATAATACTTTTAAAAAGTGATATTTTTCTAAATCAAACCAGGATTTTTCAAAAAAATCAGTCCATCCGGGATTATTCAAATTTTGGTACTTTGGGCCTAGATTTTTGTAATAAGCCCTATTTATCATATAAAGCCTAAAATTATAAATCACATCTTACTTGTGACGTCCATCTAGAGGTGGGAAGATGGGCGAGCCGGGCTGGCCCGCTTTGAGGGAAAACACCACCGGGCCGAGCTCGGAATGGGCCAAAACAGGCCGGCCAATACCGGTCCGTTCTTGGTCCAAATTAAAAAAAATAAAAAGAATAAGATTATTAGTTGTATAATTAGTTAAAAATATTAGAAATTTAAAAACAAAATTTATAAAAAATAAATAATTTATTATGTTTTCTTCCTATTAATAAAAATTTATAAATAATTAAATAAGCTAAAAGTATATAAGTTGAATAGTTGATAAAAAAAAAAGTTTAAAACAAAATTCTCAAGAAAATTATTTAGAATTAGATTGAAATTTGAAAGTGTGGAAAAAAAAAAAGTGAAGGAATGTGTATTTATAAGAATTGAAAAAAAATTTATATATAAATTTATTTAAAAACTTTAAAAAAATAAATAAATAAATTATTTTTGGCAGGTCGGCTAGCCCATGAGGGCTAAATTGGCGAGCCTAGGTATCTAGGCCCAGCCCGGCCTTACCCCTAGGGTGGAGCCGGCCCGGCCTAGAGCCATAATGACGGTCCGCAGGTCGGCCCGTTTTGGCACCTGTCCTTTACGAGTGAATTTATATGCAAAATGATATCTCGTACATATCTTACTCTATACTATAATATTCATATGACTACGTCTCTTATGTAGCGTACTAATACTGTGCGTCATATGCTTATGCATTCTTATGGTTCTAATGTCGCTTTGTAAGATAAGAACGACAAATTTTTAAGTTTTCTCGTAGAACAATAAGTAAATATAATGATATAGTCAATATCAACAGTGAAATTATTGTATTCAAAATTTTAACACGAAAGTGATCTCAAATAAAAAATACCTGTGAAATTAACATTCTTCTCCCCTTCTAAACATTACACACTTAGCGGTCCTAATCTTATATATATATATATATATACAACTATCCGGATCGGTCCAAAAACATATTAGTCGATCGGTATGCATGCACCGCACCAATATTTACTTTTATCTTGAAGAAACCCACCCGCAATGACTAGCTAATTTGATAAACCTAGAATCCATTTACAAAGTCAATTGTCGTGGTGCTTTTCGAAATGGCCGAATTTCCACCCGTCAAGTAAATGTCAGTTTTTCAAGTTTTGTAGCAAAATATGCAAATATATCAATTACGGCATAAGTATATCTTATAGTTACATTTATTTAGTATAAAAATAGATATACATTGGTATAAGAACTGATATACCAATACATTTAGTATCGTAGTTAGCAATTTTATGTATAATACCTGTTACGTAGCTGAATTACATACTTTTGTCAAATGTATTTAAAAGTATTCATCCTTTTTAATGAAAACATATTATACACTTAAGTATCTGTAGATGTATAAAATACTCCACCAATTTTATTTTCTTTATTTAAATTCTTATTTTTCATTTAAATTCTTTTTTTTTTGTCCCACTAGATTTTTTTTATTTTTTATCATATAATATTTTGTTTTGAATAATTAAACACTTAATCAATTATCAGTAAGTAGTATTTATATTTATTTTGACCAATCACATTAACATAAGTGAAAAATGTAATATATCTAAAAAATTTACACTTTTTACTAGTATATTTTATAAATGTCTTTTTTTAATATTAGAAGATGCACGCATAAATAAATTTATGAATTTTTAGCCAACAGGTTTTTTATTCTGAATTATTAAAAGTATTTTTTTGACAAAAAGTCCAGATTATACCCCTCCGTATTGTTGTTTAATTCTTGTCCCATATTTTGCTAACTATGTTTTGTATAAAATAACTGTAAACATCTCTAAAAAAAATAACTGTAAACATCCATTTAGCTATAGAAACAAAAAAGTATTTTAATAAAAAATTTAAAAAACTTTTATGACTAGTTCAAAACGAGTCAACTTGTAATCCTAATAAAGTCGTTTGGAGCCATCCTAAATCCGTTATATTCATTTTTTAAAACAATTCTATGCAGGTCCAATTTCCAAAATTCCGTACTAGGTTTTATCAAGCCACTTTATGTTTCCAACCCAAATTTCTCCTAGAGAAGCAAGAGAATAGCGTTTTTCCTTGCTTTAAAAGAAAAAAATTAAGCTGTGGCGGCTGGGGAGTTCAAACTCGGTCAATATTAATGGATGATGAGATTATTTATCAGATAAAACCTAAAATTACAAAATCACATTTTTCTTGTGCTGTCCGTCGCTAGTGAATTTACGAATAATGTTATGGGCACTAGTAGTGCTCATCACTACTACATAATGTGTCAGTCTGTCACTAGTTAATCTGATTATAATTCAAGTGAGTTCATATAAGATCTAATTTATTAATTATAATCATCTAATAATAGAAATACACATCTTTGTGATACTGACATCATTAATACCCGATAGCATTGTTTGTAAATTTATAGACAAAATATGATATCTAATCCATATTATAGTCTATAAAATAATATTCATATGACTTTTGACGCCTTATATACGTAGCATGCTCATACTTAATTTGCGTCATGTGCTTATACATCTTTTATCATTCAAATGTCTCTTTGCAATAACGACAAATTGTTAAGTTTTTTTCTAGAAAACTAAGTCAATATAAAGATATAGTTAACATTAACAGTGAAATCATATTCAAAATTAAACACGAAAGTAATTCTAAAATAAAAAATATATGTGAAATTAACATTTTTCTCCCCTTCTAAACACTATTTACACTTAGCGGTCCTAATCTTATATATAATAACTCCCCGGATCGTGTCCAAATACGTATTAGTCGATCGTATGAACCCTTCCAATATTTACTTTTCTCTTGGAGAAACCCACCCAATGACTAGTTAATTTGATAAATCCATAAAGCATTATAAAGTCAATTGTCCAAATGGATACCAACCCTGTTTCGTTAAAAATTATTAGTAAGCTCCACTCATATATGAATGTATATTATTATAACAATATCTCGTGTCACATCTCACGTTGCAGTGCATGTATGCAGCCAATTTTCATCCACATCTCCATTGTTTTAGTAGTATATATAGCGGTGCTAGCTGCCTAGCTAGCTCGCTCTTATAATTAAATGCATGCTCAGACCAAACCATAAACACCCTCAGTACTTTTCGTTTCCATGATCCCAACTTAAATTCGCCCATAAGCACATCGCTTTACCAACGTTCTCATAACCCTACTGCATGCCAAAAGAATAAACATATACTGCTCTTCCAATAATAAGAACCAAAAACCAAACCAAACCAAGAAAAGTTCAAAATATCAATTCTTCACCATGGATCTCCTCCTCCTCATGGAAAAGACCCTTTTAGCCCTCTTCTTCGCCGCTGCCATCGCCGTGGCCATCTCTAAACTCCGCCGAAAGCTGTTCAAACTCCCTCCAGGTCCCATAACCGTGCCCTTCTTTGGGAACTGGCTCCAAGTAGGCCACAACCTGAAGCACAACCAACTCCCGGAGCTAGCGAAGAAGTACGGCGACATTTTCATGTTCCAAATCGGGCAGCGCAACATCGGGGTAATCTCTTCCCCGGAGCTCGCCAAAGAGGTCCTCCAAACCCAAGGAGT
>JXTC01000484.1:0-73833 GCA_002914845.1 Trema orientale
GAAGCCAAGCAGAGGAGATGCCATATGATTCTTCTGCGTGAGAGAGAAAAAAAAAAAAAAAAAAAAAAAAAAACAACAACAAAACCAACCTTGATCTTGAACTGTAATTTAAGGCAAGGGTTTTTAATGCCTATGGTGCTTGAATTTTTTTTATAAAGTGACAATTTCGTCGCTAGTTAAAAAAAGTGACCAATTCATCCTTGAATTTACAATAATACTACAATTTGGTTCAAATACTGAAATCTGTTAACATCTACTTTAATATCCGTACACACTTGCTCTTTGAATGCAGAAGATGGCCAATTTATTTTGAGCCCTCCACTAGTTCAAATATTTGTGATACAACCACTTGTAGCATTATTGTAAATTTAAGGACGAATTGGACACTTCTTTTAATTCAGAGACGAGATTGTCACTTTTTAAAAAATTCAAGGACTACATGCACTAAAAACCCTTAATTTAATTTACCTTTTTTTTTTTTTTTTTTTTGAAAGTCTGCATATTGCAAGTCGTAAGTGAATCTGGTTAAACCTCACCTGCTCGAGAATGAGGTTAAAAAAATATAGAAAAATTGAGGTGAATGATTAATATTTTAAATTTGATTAAATAGATGTTTATTTTTTAAATTTTATAACTAAATGTCTAAGTATATATATTTTTACACTTAGTAGATATAAATTTCAGCTAAATGTATTGAGTATATAATTTTTTATTACTTGATATATAAACATATATATAGGACATTTTGCTATAACATTTGACATTTGACATTTGACAAAGAAATATTTACTAAAATTGGGCCAAAAATTTGGAAATAAGCCTAATTTGGTCCATATTTCTATAAACCCATAAATATAAATAAGTTAAATTCTAGCGTGCGAAAGTGATGACGTGGCAGGAGAGGGAGGAGAAGGAAAAGCCCTAAGTCCGACTTCTTTCAATTTATCATTCAGCCGCGAAAAAGGAGAGTCTTCCTCTGCCGATTCTCTGCTTTGCGTCTCAAGAAGTTCACGGTAAGCTGTCTTTCTGTTTTGTTCTTTAAGTCGAATTGAATTAAGAATTTAAATTAGGGAGATTGATTATTATTACTTATTTATTGTATTATATGGGTATCAGCCGAAAAATCAATTAACGGCGTTTTATGAATTGTGAGATATGTTGAAATTGCGGGGGTATGGAAGAGAATTGAATTGAATAGGGTGGTTTTTGGGTTTGTGGATTCAAGACTGGTTGTTTTTTCTCCACATTCGAACATAGCTAGCTTACTCATCATATTACTCACTATTTATTCGATTATACTTTGGTCTGTCTTTATCTTATAAAAATTCCATTTCATTTCTCCTATAGCTAGGTAGGTTAACATAGGTGGGTAGGTAGTGGTAGTGGTAGTACATCCATCTACTTTCGTTCTGGCATTGGCATTGGCATTGGCATTGGCCGTTAATAATAATTGAATATGAAACAAAGCTTAGTTAGATACTCATACTAGAATTAGTTAGATAGCTTTGCTTGTTGCTTTCTTTTATTATATTACAAAACCTGTTTATTGTTTCGTTAGCTTTTGATGGCATAACTTACTGATACAAAAGCGTGTTGTAGAGTAAAGCTATATCTGTAATATGTGTGTGTGTGTGTGTGTGTGAAATTTTCTATTTACATTACATGTAATTTTGCTTCACCGTATATGTATATGGTGCCTGTTTTGATGATTTTGAGTGAAAGCTCTTTATTTACTTATAGACTTGCATCACGTACATAGAGGTTGAGCTTGGGATTTAAGACAAAACAAAATGAGCGGAGCGGGAGAGAAAGGGTTGACCACCACAAAAACCCCTGCAGATTTCCTTAAATCTATTCGTGGACGACCAGTTGTGGTTAAACTTAATTCTGGAGTTGACTACAGAGGTTAAATCCTTTCCTCCTGTTTCTTGTCTTTTGTAATTTTTTTGTTCGTTATACATTCATATATATATATATGTATGTATATTCTTCTGAAGAAATGTTTTCTTATCATTTCCCTGCTATGAATGTTGAGACATGTTCACCCTAGAGATTGAACTTCTTTATTTCTTTTATTTGGTATTTAGAGTTCGGAGATTGATAATATCATCTCTGGTTGGACTTTTTCAGGTTCAGTGTTGCAACTAGTAGTATTTAGTTCCCATTGTCTGCATAATTAAATGCGTGTACACTAACATGACTCACCATCCCATTGGTGAAAAAATATATGCGTGGGACTTTGGCTCGGACTTATCTTTTTTGATTATCAAAGAAATTGTCGGTCTTGTAAACTTGGGTGCATTCTTAAGAAATTCCATACTTGTGCATGAGTGGAGACTGTGGAGTTGAGGTTAGTTAGTTAATATATTTGTTCCATGATCTCCATGAATAGTAGACCACAAAATGTGGGGGCTCTGGCCCTGCTTCCCTCTCTTGGAGTTTGTCACTAAGGAGAAGGAAAAAAAAAAAAAAAAACAAAAAAGTTGAATCAGAGATGTAAACTTATGGTAAATGTGTTTCTCTGAGAATACTTTGAATATGCGTATATGTATATATATGTCATATATGTATATATATGTCATACTTGATATGCACACTGGCATGCTTGGCTTGGTCAGGATTAAAAGCTACACCACTAATTTTTCTTTTTCCTTTTAAAGCGTTGGTAATTTTCTGGTGCAGGTATCCTAGCTTGTCTGGATGGATATATGAATATTGCAATGGAACAAACAGAGGAGTATGTCAACGGGCAGCTGAAAAACAAATATGGTGATGCGTTTATCCGTGGGAATAACGGTAAATATGATTTAAGGATTATCTTTCTTAATACTCGGTGTTAAATTGGTGTGGCAATGATTGAATTATATGTCTCTTTGATGCAGTTCTGTACATCAGTACTTCAAAGAGGACGTTAGCAGATGGGGCTTAGTATTGCCATTGTTATCGAAGCCTTGAAGATAATCTGGCTCTCATGCTTCTCATAGCTTGTATTTTTATGCTTTTGGATTTTGGTTAAGAATTAAATGGAACTATTCCAACTTGAACTGAGTGAAGTTTTTGCTATCAAATACACCGTCTTAGTAGGTCAGATATCGTATGCATCATTTGGAAGATCCATGTTTTATACCATTATGTTCGTGATGATTGATAGTCACATTCTGGGACGAGTATGAGCTCCCTTATTGCTTAGAAGATGAGTCCAACATGGAGCTTTTTCTCTTTCAATTAATCTCTAAAACAGTTTCCCATATAAATAACATTCCAAGCCAAAAAGGAAAAAAACAAAGAAAATTTAAAGGAGAATTGTGGAAACGACCGAGTATTATCGTAAGGTGAGGTTATTGTGGAAACGACTGGGACTGCATTTAAAGGAGAGGAGGAGGTTTTGGGTTCCTGCGCAGAGTCCAATGATTTGGAAGATGATGAAGGGTGGTCTGAAGTTGCAGTCGAGAATGAGGTGGTATTAGTAGTGAATCTGAAGATGGGTTTTGGTACTAGTTGTGGTGGTGAATATGGGATCTGGGTCCTATTGAGTTGGCTATGGTTGTGGTGGTGGTGTTGTAGCAGCGTTGAAAATGGATTGAGGGGGAGAGACAAGTGGGTGATGATACTGAAAATACTGATACCAAAGAGGATTTGTTTCCTAATAGGTCTCAATCTCAATCTCATGGTGCCAAAGTCTAACATATTAAACGCAGAGAGTATCCCTGGAATGGAATGGATCGAAGCCCATAAGCTATGCTTGCTTTTCTTTTTTTGAATTTATGCTTAAGTTTCTTAAACCATCGTTATCAAGTAGCAACATGTTGCAGCTAGAAAAAACAAAAAAAGAATGTACTCAGAAGATTCATTTGGAAAAATATAATATGAACCAGCAAATAACAAAATAAAAGAGAGAGAGAGAGTAGGGAGAAAAAAATAAGGGAAAGGGTACATTTACAAATTTTGGTAGGGGTTATGAAGTGGTCCCTTCTAGTTATTTTGTAAATAGAAGGGGTGCCTATAGAGTATGTGGGGATGTCAATGTAATCCCCTTGTATTATATTTTTTTATTACAAATATAAACTCAAATACTACTAAGTACAAAAAACTTGAAAAATATATAACACAGTTGATGAACTTAAAAAAAAATTTCTTTACACACCTCTGTTAAGAAATCATATTCAATCTCCACAATCTGATTCCCTTTAAAAATAAAAAAATAATAATAAAAAAAACCTTCAGTCTTTGAATAGAATCGGTATTATATTTTAAGTTATATTAGGTATCGAACTGATTTATTAATAATTGAGGAAAGTAATTAATTATTTGTGTTTTTGAATTGCATGTAGTCTTTTTTTTTTCCTCGACAAATGGAACACACGGATAAAATAAAATGAAACGGCCAAACCAGGTTAACCATCCAGAATAACTGAGGCCAAATCAGACCAAACGTGTGTCATTGAAATGAAATTTGAAGCACTAAAGTGGATTATCAGATATTTGAGAGGTATTACAGACAAAGTCCTATATTTTAGAAGGATGAATTTGGGTTTACAAAGCTATGTGCATGCTGATATGACCAGTAATTTATACTGCAAGAAGAGTACTACTGGATATGTATACACTCTTACAGGTATAACAGTTAATTAGGTTTCCAAGTTGTAAAAGATTGTTGTACTTTTAACTACTGAGGCAAAATACGTTGCCGTAATAGAAACTTACAAAGAGATGATATGGTTAAAGTCTTTTTTTGAGGAACTGGGTCACAAGCAAAAGAAGAGTATTATATTGTGACAGCTAGAGTATAATTCACTTGGCAAGGAATCCAGTTTTTCATGCAAGAATAAAGCATATACAAGTATGGTATCACTTCATCAGATCAGCATTGGAAGATGGAATTTTAGTGCTTGACAAGATTCCAGAAAGCAAAAATCCTACAGATATGCGAACGAAGACGGTGACCATTGATAAACTAAAGTTATATTCAGCTTCAGTTAGCATGCAAGTGTGAAGAGGAGAGATGGACTACTGCATTGATCATAATGTGTGAAGACTAATTAAAATCAAGTCTTTAAGTGGGAGATTGTTAAAGAATGCAGGCAGTTAAATTGTCAAAGAATGTGGGTAGTCAAAAATAGTGACCAGCCATATTTTTTGTCAATGATATATTAGAATACGTATTTTTTGCTCCTACCATCTAAGTCCATTTTTATTGACAATGGACAGTCATTGCAGGCTACCAACTATGCGAAGATAGACCCCTTCACAACTCTATTTTGTATCCCAACAAAAAGAAAAAAAAAAAAAAAATCTCAATATAGAGAGATAAAGAAAGAGCTTCAACTAAGAAGTTCTTGAGAGAATTTTTGTGAGAAAAATTCTTGGGTATAATTGGGGTCATGATTGTAAGCTGTGAGTGTTATAAATACAGTGTAAATTTTTCTCTTTATAGTGAAAGATCTACGGTAGTCCCGTGGACATAGTCAAATTGGTGAATCACGTAAATTGTGTCTTCTTATTTCGCTTTATTTATTGCTTTCACAATTGGGTGTGTCTACTAGGGAGGTTATTTCCCTAACACCTCTTTCTTCTCTTGGAGTTTGTATCTAAGGAGGAAGGAAAAAAAATAAAGGAGTTGAATCAGAGATGTAAGTTACAGTAAATGCTATCAAACAATGAGAGCTCGAGGCAAAGCGAAATGTGTTTCTTTGAAAATACTTGAATATGTGTGTTGTGTGTATGTATATGTATGTAATATTTAGTATGTGCATACTTGCATGGTCTGCTTGGTCAAGATTGCCTTTTTTTAAAGTGTGTATTTTTCTCGTACAGGTATCCTAGCTTGTCTGGATGGGTATATGAATATTGCAATGGAACAAACAGAGGAGTATGTCAATGGGCAGTTGAAAAACAAATATGGCGATGCGTTCATTCGTGGGAATAATGGTAATCTGATTAAAGAATTGTCTTACTTAATACTCGCTGTTAAATTGATGTGGCAATGGTTGAAACTTATTTCTCTTCGATGCAGTTCTCTACATCAGTACATCAAAGAGGACAGTAGCTGATGGGGCATGGCATTGCCACCTTATCAAAGCTGTGAAGATAATCTGGTTCTCATGCTTATATTGCGTGTACTGTTATGCTATTGGATTTTGGTTAAGAGAGAAATGAAACTATTCCAACTTGGGTAGTTTTTTGCTATCAAATGCACTTGTCTCATTAGGTCAGCTATCATGTTCGTTATGAATGATATGCACTCGCCGTTGTTATTGAATATTACATTTCAATGTTTCCTACTCGAATTAAACCATTCCATTCCATTATCAGTTCATATATCCCTATACAAAATTATAACTCATTTTATTATATCTATTTAAATATTCTAGTTCGAATAGACAAACCAAACGGGCATATATTCTGGATGACTATGAATCCCCCCTTTTTTTTTGGGGTAGAAGATTATTTTTGGACATTTTACTTTTTCTCTTATCAAATTATCCAGAAAACCTTTCCCATGTACAGAAATTAAGGGAACCGACGTCAAAACATTTCAATTGAAATGAATTTTTCAAGAGTGATCAATACTCCTAGTTCTTTGATTTATTCAAATCACTTCATTTTAGAGAGAGAAAAATTAAAGAAGTCTTTTGCGGAATTTAGAATTAAAGCCAGGAGTTAAGCTGTCATGACGACGTTTATTTTATCTAGTCAATTATTTTTTAATTCCTCCATTCGAGTCCAGTGTCATGTTTCTTTCCTCGTTAATATGAGAAAGACAACTAACGAGACCATATATACTGTGATATATTTTTTTGCAAATGTAACATTTTTTTTAAAAAAAAAGCTGAATCTTGCAAATGAACATTATTCATAAACAAGATGTGCCAAAATATAGGTCATAACTCATATAAAACCCGAGCGCTGACCGGAAAATGCTGCCGCCCTATTCCTGGCTGCAACTACTTTGCTGACCAACAGTTTCCACTTGGTCTCATCTTTCTTGCACTGCTGCTGCATTTTTTCCTTGAAATGCCTGAAAACAAGACGGAGCAAACTGTTACTACTCAAATGAAAGAACAAAAATTCTAAGAGATTCCTACATCTTTCACTCAGAGCTAGTAGATAACTAAAGTAGGATTATTCCAATACTAAGGGGGAGCACAAGTCATGTCTCTGACTTGTGTGCATAATGATTCCATCAAATGAAAAATTTGAAGGTTTCGAACTTAAAACCATCAGCTAACAAAACAGTAAGTATTGGTTCAATGCCAACGAATATGCGTAGGCCGAAGTTTCATGCTTACCGACACAGAGGGACTTTGCATGTATCAGGCTCATTACACATACGAGAATGAAGCTCTAGAAGCTGCCACATGCGCTTGCAGTGTACACAACCACCAGGAACCCGAGTTTTACAACTGGAGAAATGGCGAACTAGAGTTTCAAGCCCTTTGCAAGCAGGAAAACCACAAGCAACTTGGCTTCCTTTAAGGACTTTGTCACGGGGCCCTATTGTTCTACACCCGTCCCTGCATATGTGAAGGAGGGCTTCCATTGCCTCATTCAGTTGCAAGTACACTTTTCTCTCTTCCATTTTCTTCAACCTCTCCTCCTTTTTCTGACATAAATAGAATATTCGCCTAATTATTTAGGTTCCTCTTTAGTCAATAAAAAGGGGAAAACAAAGAGAAGGTTATATGGGATCCCCAAAATTTCCTTCTTGATACAAATCTATGCCGTCTACAGGCTTCAATTCTGAATGGACAAAAATAAGCTTCAAAATCATATTAAGAAAACAAAAATAGAGTTTTTCCAATCTATGATAATGCGAATAACAAAACGATATTTGAAGGAAAGAGAAACTGCCTTACAGAATCTGCTTCGACAACAGACTCAAGTAGCTCCTGTTCAAGTGCAGGATTAACTCGCCTCATTACTTTCCAACCTTCGGTTGAAGATATGGCCTTAAAGTCTTTCACAACCCTACGCACACAATGTAAGGAGAGTCGTGGTGCATCACAATTCCTTGCTAACTGAAGTACATCTACTATGTTTTCCTTGGTCAGCCAATCCTGCTCAAGAAAGTATATGCAAACTCTTTTCAGTGCTGGAACCATGTAGGAGTGTGATAAAACCAGCAGATGGAGAACAAACTTCTTCATCTCCTCCTTTTCATAGCTGCACACATACAAGAACCAAACTTCAAAAGATGTAGCTTGGATAGCGGCCTCAGAAGTAAAAGAGAACTGACGTTCTGATAAATATATATAACGTCAACATACCAGGACGAGTAAAGAAAACGTATGAATAGACGGACAGCATCGTAAGGTACCCCAGGAATCTTAATGTATCTCATACCATTCTTAATTCTTGTTTGCTGCAACAAATTCCCCAACACTGGTGATGCAGCACCCTGCCAACATAACAGTGACGTAAAATTAAAAATTAGCAATACTTCAAATAGCAACAGCAGTGCTATCCATTGTTGTTCTGAATTTTACAAGAATAACAAGGATGGGAAATATGATCAACTCACCAGAACACTAGAATGAGCTGGAACATATGATTCATCCTCAGTGATAACATAGACATCAGCACCATGTCCTTCATTGAAGAGTTTGTCCCATGTGTCCACTGTTTCCTTTGGGACAGAGCAGCACTCTAAAAACGTGTTTGCATATTTGGTTCTTGTAAAGGTTTTACACGGGAGAGGAGGTGGCTTCGGAATGGTACAATTATAGGATATAGACGAGGTAGGAACTTCCAGCGCAGGTAAAGTGTCTGCTGGATTTGCTTCCTCTAAACGTATATCTAAAGATCCCGAGAAGGAATAACCAGTTGATGATGGCCACGGTGTGACAAGATCAGGTGAAGCCATTAACTATAGTCGATTATCTATGATTGATATGCAAGTTATAAATGGAAGACCTGCACAAAAAGATAAGTTTGGTTAGAAGATGGAAAAACTAGCTAAATATTGGCGGCGTTGAAGAACACGAATTATATGAGGTCGTAAAGGTCCCTAAAAACTTTCAATGTACATCATGGAATAGTTAATGTAAGAAACGATATTTGAGAAACATATTATAAATATTAAGACTTGGTTATGCAATATCTTATATGGTTGCATCAGAACATCAAATTTCATTCGGCAAGGAATGTTAAACAATTGTAAATAAAGGAAGCAAAAACTTAGAAGTATGGAACAGGAAAAGAATCAAGGACAAAATCCCAGATGTGAAATTTGGCCATTGAAAAAAGTTGCTTGGGGGACAACTCTGGCATGCCCAACATTTTGGCCATAGGTCTCTTCTTCCTTGCTTCTAAAACCCATCCCAAGTTTAATATTTGATCAATAGGGTATTGGTATACTTCAAATTAGTTGGTCTTGAAAGGACAAAAAAATATATTTAATTGCTAAATATGATCATAATAATTTAAGGAAAAATAACTAGAGCATAATGTATACCCATACGTATATATATACATGTTATAATAATAATATAAGAAAAACTAACATGAAGACCAAAGTCAGAGAGTTGGCTATGCAGCGCCCATTAAATAGTTGGACAGTAATTGTTTTCAACAAAAAATCACGAGAAAAGCAGGGAAAGCCGACGCAAACGTCTAGCATCAAACAAACCACCTTTTTGCTTAATCANAAAAAAAAAAAAAAGGAAAAAAAAATTTAAAAAGAAAAAGGGGTAAAAAAAAAAAAAGGAAAATTAATAAAGAGATTGCGGGGTCAGGGTCAGCAAAGAATCCACAGCAGGCAGTTACGGAGGGGCATATCTATAATTATAAAGTATAATCTCATTATCTAAAGCCCAGAGTCAGAGTGCCATATAATTACTAACATCCTAATTATCCTAATTATTCTGGATAACATATGCCTCATTATTGACAATAAAAAAGAAAAGATGACTAACTTTGGCAGGCAGGTAACTAGCATATTAGCAACAATTGTATGGAATTTCGATGAATAATATGGAAATATTAATATCATAATCGTTGGAAATTAAAATATGACATGGAGATTATATCTCTGGATAAGGCAGCGAATCTTCTTCTTCTTCAAAAAAAATAAATAAAATTAAAAAATAGATTAATAAAATTGAGACTTGCTAGATCTTCCTTAGGATATATAAAATATATATATATATATGGTTTTTGTTTTGGGGGTTACTTTGTTCTTTGTTCTTGTTTAAGAAAACAGACTATTACAGACAGAAACCATAGAAAGAGGGAAGGAAAAAAAAAAGCATAAAACTTGAAAAGAAAGAAAGTAAATTTACTTTGAAAAAAGTCTCCAAGAAGAAGAAGAAGAAGAAGAAGAAGAAGAAGAAGAAGGATACCTGTCTGTGTGTCTGCAGGAGGGAGTGTGAGTGTATGTATGTATATAGCATATCAAAACATATCATATCATATCATATCATATCATACATGAGTGGTTTCGATTACATCGATGGTGGTAGTTAGGTTGCAGAGGAATGAGAGAGAGAGAGAGAGAGAGAGAGAATAGTACACAGTAATGAAATGAAATGAATAACGAAGCTAGCTATAATGTAAGAGTAGTGGTAAAAAAGGAAGAAAGAGTAATATAAATAAATAAATATCATTAGTGATGAGAGGAAGACGTGTGGCTAAAGGCTAGAAAGCCCACAAACCAAATAAGGGAGGCAGCCTCAGCCTCAGGCCACCAGTCTCTTACTTAATGCTCAAGTCCACCTCAACCCTCTCAACACGACCAAGATTGTCGTACTTTATCACTTTTCTTTCTCCAACTTCTCATTTTATCGTTTCACGACTTAAATTCTTTTTTCTTTTTAATTATAACATTAATTTAACCCTCCACTTAATTAGTTGTTAAAATCAATACAACTCCAATTGACCCTTCCCCAAAATTTAGAAAATAAAATATAAAAACCCCTTTCAAACTTTGCATTCAGTTCTCAATTTCCATATTTGCCCTTCGAGTTTTTTTATTTTTCTTTCTTTCTTTTTCTCTTTTTATGAGATTGTCTCATTTTGTCTCTATATTGTGAAAAGTATCATAAATGTTCCTCAACTTTAAAATAGTTTTTGGGTTATACTTTCTTTAATTTTTATTTGGAGCTCTTTGCATATTTTCTTAGTTGCACCTCCTTAGCAAAATAGACATTTCGAAAGTGAATATAGTTAAAAGTTTATGTTTTTAATTTCTTCACAAAATAATTTTTCTTAACAATATTCGACCATGCTCAATACCACACCCGATCACTCTTAATACTATGTTCAATTATACTTTTAGAATAAAATTAAAAGTAATCTTCATAAAGTGCAGTTTGCCTAATTTTCCTAAATGAGTTTTAACTCCAAGTAATACTTTAAGGGCATATTTATTAATTCGTAATGAAAAGAAAAAGAGAAATAATTTATAGACGAACGAGAATAAGTCAAAATTTAAAACATACATCTAATATTTAACTATCGACATGAAGGATTCCCAAATTTTATCCTCCAAATAGATAAGTTTATACATAAATAGAGAATAAAGATAAACACTTTCTTAATTTCCATTTTTTGTTAGGAATTAATAAACATGACCTAATAACTTATTACAAGTGTCACTAATTTTATACTCCAAATGGATAATTAAATACATAAATAGAGAACAAAGATAAACACTTTTCTAATTTCCATTCTCTATTAGAGATTAATAAACATGACTAATAACTTATTACAAGTGTGACTACTGGATCAGAAGTTGTCAACAAAATGTTAAAAATTGTCCAATTAAAACTTGCGGGTGTAGTACTTGTGCTTAAGGAGGAAAAGAGTGGAGCAATGTTCCGTTAGTGATAAATATATAGCTAACCCAATTAAAACAGTTGGTCCACAACAATGTTATTTCTCTAGTGAATTCTATTCTCTCTTCTTTTCTTTTTTTCTTCTTCTAACTTGCCGAAAAAGGATATCTATTGGATCTTTGTCTCTGGTGAGGAGTTTCATTTTTCATTTTTTTTCTTTCTTGTTTTCTATTGTGTTTTTGAATAATTATTCCATTTAAGAAGTCATAATACCATCTATACTTATATCTGTGGTGGTTTTTGTCCACGAATCTTAATCTGTGGTATTTTTTTTTTTTGTCATTTTAGTCCACATAGATCTAGATATATAGTGACTTTTCGTAGATCTTATGTTTTTGATCCTTTTAGTATGGTTATCATCTAGATCTGTATTTTTTTTTAATTCAAATATGGATAGTTTGTATAATAGTATTTTCCCTCTAATGACATTTGAATTCGAAGCAAGAGATACCAACAATAGATGTTGAGTGGAGAGTCATAACGAGCTAATAAAAGTGGAGAGCTATATTAAAGCGTACAACAACGATTATCCATATGATTCCCCTTATTCCAGATCGATTTCGCGAGTATCCTAATGCATAAAATTCCTCATTTGATTTTAATTTGTTTATTAAGTATGTCTAGTTTAAATGTGATACCTTATACTTGAATGCTCTTTAATAGGTATTGTACTATATTTCTATTATTAATGAAGGGATAACTGCACAAAAAAAAAAAAATCTAATATGATCTTTCCGCAATTTTAACCATGTATTTTAGCTTTTTTATTGTACAAAATTATATTTTCTATATTTTAAATTTCTACAAATTAGAAGGTACACATTAAGTGCTAATTGCTTTAAGTTATTTTCAATAAATTCTTTGTGTTAATTAGTAGAAATAAAATATCGTCAATTTAAATTATGTTTTTTTTTTGAGAAATTTGTTAGTTAATTTATATGTAAAAGGTATAATTTTACAAAAAATTTGAAATGTGAAAATATAATTTAGCACAAACCAAAATGCATGGTTAAATTTACAGAAACATTATACTTTATGGTTTTTTTTTTCTTTTCAGATAAAGGAAAAGTTGGTCCACATATCCCAAGTTGACTCCCAAATTGTGCAAATGCAGCCAGTTTTGTGTTTTGGACTAATTATACTATTATTCCTTGATGACGGATAGAGCTTTTTGTCAATTACTTCCTTTACAGCTTTGCCATTGAAAAAGATCGACCTTTTAAACTGCCTATTACGTCTAAACTGCATGCCTAAAATGACCTGCTTGACAACAACTTTGCAACTTGCAACACACAGGATTTTGTTTGTGGCCAGGCCAGCTCAATAAATTTTGGGGCCTAAGGCAAAAATTTTAAAAAAAATATTCTGGAATTAAATTATACCTATAAGAAATTTTTAGACGCGCTTCTTTGAAAAAAAATTATCATTATTTCAAAAGATAGAAGACAACTTCTTTTAGGTATATTAGTTGAGTAATAAAATATGTAAATTATGATGTATTTTGACTTGATTACATATATCAATAGCCAATCTGGTAGGAAAATTAACTTAACAACTGAAAGAATGGACGTTGAATAAGAAATTAATGACATTGAAAAGTTTTGGAAAAAATAAGCTTTATAATGAAATTTGTTCTAATTTTGGAAAGAAAGCAAGATGCCTACCAATTTTTTTTGCAATAAATAAAAAATTCATGAATTTTAGAAAAATAAATTAATTTATTGAATTAAGATTAAAATTTTTGTAGTCTATTGAAACTATTATGTATTATTTATATATTTTAAGCCTAAGCATAGATATTAAGAACTTTTGAATATATGAAATCTTTAAAGGAAATTAGTAATCTGAGGCTTTAACTTGAGGTGAGGCCTAAAACGATTGCCTTAATGGGCTTACCCTCGAACCACCCATGTCTGTGGCTATAATATATATGCTGATCTAGCCTGCTTAGATTCTCATCTAAACAAATTATATAAGTATATGTATGTGTATATATATTGTAGTTTGAAAAGATTAAACTAAACTTTGGTTCCTAGTTTCCTCAAACTGGTGTTTCAGACCATCCCCACTCAGTGTTTAGGACCATTGCAAAATTATATTTTGACATCTGGCCAACTCCAACCATATATTATCCCTACATGCACTCATCTATATTATGAAGACAATATATAACACTTTCATATCTGACAGCTACTTAGTTAATCAAACATGTTCTTGTAACAAATTAATCTCCACGAAGTCTTGTTAAGGAACAAGTAGAACTAATATATATTAACAATTACTTAGTACAAAGACCCACACTAGTTAATTATAAGTATTTACCCATTTTTTTAGAATTACCCACTCGACTATTTCAAGTTATTGGGAAATTTTATATAAATATTCTAGCCAAGAACTAATATAATAATTTGTAATGAGAAAAAAGGACGAATAATGTGTGCATATGAATACTAAATACTAATCGAGGTACAAGGAATAATAATTAACTTTTTATGGGGAAAAATAAACAAGACGATCTTGTTTCTAATAGTCACAGCCTTGGAACAAATGGCTGGTTGGCTGAAGTGGAAAGAAACGTGAATCTATGTTGCAAGCCAAAAATAAAATAATAAAAAGGAAGAGTGAGAATGGAAATAAATACTATGTGCTTTATTATTTTTCAATTATGATTACCCTTTTAAATTCTTGAAATAAAAAGTACTTTTTGTGCTCAGATGCAACGTCAGTGTATATGCTAAAAAGGACTCATTTTGTGTAAAGTATATCATTATGCAAGAATCATCGTACGCACAGAATGGTAAAAATGATTATCTAATGCTGTGAAAATATTATTTCATTATTTTTATTATTTTTATTGTCTTTGAATATAGAAACTATTATTATTTTACGATACTGGCGACAATTAATTATGAAATGGTGAAGGAGAAAATCACGAGATGACAAAAGGTTGGGCACCTGGCTTGTGGCTTAGGTGGGACCATGACTGTTGCCCATAACGTTCCGCGAAACCAATGAGAAATCGAAACGTGGAGAGGTTAGATGGAGAGAGAGTGCGGGGCGGCGGATGGTCATGGTGAGGTGAGGTGAGGTGAGAGAGAGACTGAGACAAAGGCCA
This sequence comes from Trema orientale, assembly GCA_002914845.1. Lineage (NCBI taxonomy): Eukaryota > Viridiplantae > Streptophyta > Magnoliopsida > Rosales > Cannabaceae > Trema > Trema orientale. The sequence goes on from JXTC01000484.1 coordinate 14,950, forward strand.
AAGGGAGAGAAAAGCCAAGGAAAGGGACGGTGGTGAGATGTGGACGGTGACACGGTGGGTCCCCACATGACTCGGTATGGATTCGGATCTCCACCACCCGGCCCCACCCTCCGCTTTCCTATTGGCTCACCGCTTTTGGATTTCTTTTACGCTGACGAGTTTTTTTCTTTGGTTCTTCTATAAAATGCGTCGAATATTCAGCCAAATTTCGTAATTTCTGAAAATAGGGGATCCTATTTTTCCTTGCCTCAACCTTTTTCAGTTTTTCGCATCATTTTTTTAAGGACAATATGTTTTAAGATTATTATTTTTGAACATCATCATGCTTAATGCTTAGTGATGATTTGTTTTGTTTTTGTTTTGAAAGGAAAAAGGCTTAGTGATGATTTTGGATAAGGTTAATAAACGTTTTTTTTTTTTTTAATAACTTATGAGTTCTGACATGATAGGTGATATATATAGTTCGCATACCATAATGTGGATTACTACATATATAAACATTTATCTTCTTAATTTTAACAAATGCAGTATTAAATTCGTAAAATTATTGATGCTTTCAAATAAATGCGGAATTCTTAGCATTGTTTCACATTATTCTTGGCCTTTGTGTACAAGTACAACTTGACCTAATTAGTGATTTGACTCTAATAATGCTAATGTCGTACCCACAAATCCCATTTACAAGCTCAGTGCCTAACTTGTCGATTCCCATTAGGCTACTTGGGGCTTTTGGTCTGAGCCCATACGAGGGAATGGAAGAGATCGTTGAGCCCATCTTTATAAAGTATATTACAAGGAGACATATGGGATCCTTGGCCCAATTGACACATCATGAATCCACCACCGATGCTAAGTGTCCAAATCCCAATCCAGTATCATTAGTCCCTCAATGGCTCGCATGTTTTATGTTTACAACAATTTCTTAATACAATGAATTTGCTGAAGCTCAATCGCATGTTTTATGTTTACAACAATTTCTTAATACAATGAATTTGCTGAAGCTCATCTTGACATCTTTGCTATATATTTGACTTTGAGCTGTTTTCTCTCTCTCTCTCTCTCTCTCTCTCTCTCTCTCTCTCTCTCTCTCTCTCTCTATATCTTCTATGAGATGCATCCAGCAAACAAAATCTCTCATTTTTTTGATATCATCTGCCTTGCTGCTCCCTTTGAGATCTTCCAGCTGTTGGGTTTACGATTTAATGCATCTCCGAACAATAATTAATGTATCTCAAAACTAAGTCTTCTCCTTGATCAGTCTTATAATAATATAATAGGGATAACTGTAAAAAAATACCCTGAAGTTTGGGTGTTCTACAGTTTAAACCCTGAAGTTTGAACTCTGCAAAATAATACCCTAACATTAAGAATTTCTGAAAATTTATACTCTGGACATATTTTTTGACCAATTTTAGGAACGAAAAAACAATAATATCCTTAATTAAAACTAGATTAATCCATATTATTCATCTTAATTTTGAGAATAGTATTGTATTTTATCAGTTAAAAATCAATACAGGGTATTAATTTTCAAAAATTCGTAATCTCAAGGTATTATTTTGCGGAATCCAAACTTCAGAGTTTAAATTGCAGAACATCCAAACATGAGAGTATTTTTTTTGCAATTATCCCTAATATAATATATATATCTTGCGTTATATATCTATTAAAATATCCTGAGATATTTTGCGTGATTTGCACAACAAACCATATATATATAATATGCAATGACGTCCGCAATTATAATTAACGTATAACAATACCAAATATTTATGTCTATATTATGTTTCAGAGAGTGATACAGTTTATAGTTATTATATAATGAATTTGACCTTTAATTTGGCATATATACGCAGTAAGCTACCCTTTGGTGATAATCCCCCAATCCCATTATTGCTTATATATTGCGAGGCCTAGGATAATATATATCCTGCACTGCAGAGACAATACTGTATAGAGCGAAAATAAGAACTATATTAGTAGAAATATATATATACATCATGATGGAAAACGAAGCGGGTAGAGCAGTCCATGTCTTAGCCCTTCCTTATCCAAGTCAAGGCCATGTTAACCCTATGCTCAACTTCTGCAAGCGCTTGGCTTCCAAGGGAGGAGTCAAAACCACATTTGCCACCACCGTCTTCATCTCCAACACCATGAAGCCCCAACCATCCGCCTCTGTACAGCTCGACACCATATCCGACGGCTTCGACGAGGGCGGCTTCACCCACGCCAAAAGCGTCGCTGACTACCTCGAACGCTTAGAAGCTTTTGGATCCAAAACCCTTGCCGAGCTCATCTCAAGGCACAACAACAACTCCCCACACCCCATTGATTGCATAGTCTACGACGCATTTCTACCATGGGCTTTGGATGTAGCCAAGCAGTTTGGGATAGCTGGAGCCGCGTTTTTCACTCAGGCATGCACTGTCAATTACGTGTACTATTGCGTGCACCACCGCCTGATGACGGTCCCCTTCTCCACGGATTCGTTCCCCGTCCAGTTTGACGGATTGGAGTGTCTGGAGCAGCTTCGTGACATGCCGTCCTTCATCGGCGTGGTGGGTTCATATCCAGCCTACTTTGAGATGGTACTCAGCCAATTCTGTAATGCGGACAGGGCCGATTTCGTCCTCGTCAATACTGTCTATGAATTTGAGGAAAAGGTAATAATGCCTTCATTATTTTGTCTAAGAAAGTCAACTATAGCACCTTGGACTCATCTACAAATCAATTATCAGCATTTTTAACACTAGCATTAATATATATGTTGGTATGTTCAGGTGAGACTTAACCCATCCATGTAGGACTTAGTTTTTTTGATTAAAATCATATGTGATGTTGGGCACATTGTTCTATATAATTTATAAGTTGCTTAAGTTGCATTATATTTTTATGGAAAAAGTACAGGTGGTGGATTCAATGTCAAAAGTTTGTCCCTTGTTGACGATCGGGCCAACAATTCCATCCATCTACTTAGACAACCGCATAAAAGATGACATTGATTATGGCCTTAATCTCTTTACATCAGATCACACCTCTGTTACCATCAACGAATGGCTCAATAGTAAGCCTAGAGGATCTGTTGTGTTTGTTTCCTTCGGTAGCATGGCCAACTTAAGCGTCAAGCAAATGGAGGAGCTCGCATTAGGATTGGAAGCCACCAACTTTAACTTCTTATGGGTTGTAAGGGAAAGCGAAGAGGCAAAGCTCCCCCCCGAGTTGGCAAAAGAGGCAGGTGAGAAAGGGTTAATAGTGAAATGGGGTCCCCAAGTGGAGATTCTGTCACACCCGGCGATCGGATGCTTTTTCACACATTGTGGATGGAATTCAACGATTGAGGCGCTGAGCTTGGCGGTGCCAATGGTTGGAATGCCGCAATGGACGGACCAACCCACGGACGCCAAACTCGTGGAGGACTTATGGAAGGTAGGGATGAGAGTGAAGGTGGATGATGAGAGTGGGATTGTGGGAAGGGACGAGATTGAGTTGCGCATAAGGGAAGTGATGGACGGGAAGAGAAGCACAGAAATGAGAAACAATGCTAAGAAATGGAGGAATGTGGCTCTTCAGGCAATCTGTGAAGGTGGCAGTTCCGACAAGAACATTGATGAATTTGTCTCAAAATTAAAAACTCTCTCATCATCAAAATAAACATGCGCATTTTTATATATTCATGCATAATATTTAGATTAATTTGTGCACGATGATTGCTTTCCCTGTATTAATTTATGTGGCTCACTAATACTGTCTAGCTAGAGGGAAGGATCACGATTCATGTGATGTCTTTCCTCTCTGGTTTTAAAGTCTGGTTTGATATGTAATTTCCCTTTAATTTGCATGGCTACGTGAGCTTATAAATTATTTCTCAGGTATCATATTTCTTTTCTGTTACTGAAGGTTGTTTCTTTTCAGAAGTAAAAGAATAAATATATAATTTTTTTGAAGGTGTACGCCTCTCAATTGAACGACGAAATTTGATAGGTAACCCATTACGATTTTTATTTTCTTTTTTATATATATAACATATTTACCAAAAATTTAGATCTATGAGTTCTATATTATATTTCAGAAAGTGATACAGTTTATAGTTATTATATAATGAATTTGACCTTTAATTTGGCATATATATGCAGTAAGCTAGCCTTTTTTATAATCCCCCATTCCCATTATTGTTTATTGCTAGGCCTAGGATATATATCCTGCGCTGCAGAGACAGTACTCCCTTGTTAGTATTCCCACTCTCACTCTGATCAGTAGTTGTGAATTCAATAATTTGTCTTATTATTTATTTACAGTTCTGGTTTATTTGTAATTCGGTATTTAAGTAAGGTAATTATCACTAAAATACCATCTATTTTGAAAAAATGTAAAAAAAATACCTTGTATTTTTGGAAATTCAAAATAAATACCTTCTATTTAATGAAAATTATCACTAAAATACCCTCTATTTTGAAAAAGTGTGAAAAAAAAAACCCTTGTATTGTTAAAAATTCAAAAAAAAAAGTTTCAAAAAAATTAGTAAAATTAACATTTTACTCATATTATATTATTTTAAGAAACACACCACACTTGAAAATAAAAAGAGAGAAAATACACATGGTCTAAAACCTTTTAAAAAAAATCTTCTATCCATTGTTGTGGCACAAATCTAGAAAAAAAATCTAAAATTTTTGAAAATTTCTCAAATAGAAGGTATATTTATTTTGAATTTTTAATAATACAAGGATTTTTTTTTCACACTTTTTTAAAATAGAGGGTATTTTAGTGATAATTTTCGTTAGATAGAAGGTACTTATTTTAAATTTTAAAAAACACAAGATTTTTTTTCATATTTTTTCAAAACAGAGGATATTTTAGTGATAATTTTCGTTAAATAGAAGGTACTTATTTTGAATTTCTAAAGACACAAGGCTTTTTTTTTCACGTTTTTTCAAAATAGAAGGTATTTTAATGATAATTTCCCTTTAAGTAACGAATAAAATATCTTTTTTCATTCAAAAAATATAAATTATACTAATGTCCATTTCTTAACTACGTACGTGGTGGCCAATGTAACTTTTTGATAAATGATGCTAATATAAATTGACAATTATGCATGTGCATATATATATATATATTCAATATATATATCATTACGTAATGCATGACAAAGCATAAAAATCAGTTCGTCCTTCTGAATGAATACTTTATTTTTTTTTTAAAAAAAACACAAAGGGACTAATTATGTAGAATACTTTTAATAATCTAAAGACTAAATTGATAAATTAATAATATAATGATTTAAACGGTATTTTCTTAGTACTTTATGGAGCACTAGAGTAGTTAATATATAAATACAATTATGCCAATGTACATATAGATATAAGTATAATGCACGTGTATTCCTTCCTGTCCTGCTTTTGGTATTGAGTTATTGATCAATATTAGGGACCAAACTCAAATATTAGAGGGGGAAGGGGGGAAAAAAAAAAAAAAAAAACTCCAAGTGGTGCTGGGCCCCTTCTACTTCTAGTGATGAATATATATGCACATCCTATAGCCATATGTACATTACAGTATAGTCAAAAACACTTATCAAAAAAAAAAAAAAATAGTCAAAAACACTTAAGAGAGTAACTACGTAACGTATATTAATAAATGATGGATTCTTTGACAATTCACGTTTACTAATAAAATAAATGGTTTGAAACAAACAAGGTCATTTCGAATTTAGTGGATAGAAATACTTAGAAATGGCGTTTTGGTTGACTAATTTAATCACTTTTATCATAATTGCTTGAGATAAACGTAAATACAGTTACGTCGTCCCCAGCAAACAAAAAAAATAAAAAATAAAAAATAAAATACAGTTACGTTGTCGCTTGCGTCATGCATGTTGTCTCAATTCATCTTTGTGAGCTGTTGTTGAGTACTGTTGATCGTCCTTGAATACCAGGCGTGTGGGCGCGGTCTTTATTGAAAGTAATACTACGTGGTGCCCAAGTTACATTAACTAGCTGAACACAAAAACACCCCCCCCAAAAAAAAAGAAAAGAAACGAAAAACAATGTTACATTAACTTTTTCTTTTTTAGGTAAATAGATTAATTAGGTTATTCGTACATGGAAGTGGCGAGTGGATGTGTCGAGTGGATGTGTAACATTGCTGACCACAAAACACATGTAAATGTAATTCATCGTAACATTGCTGATCAACCATTTCCCTACAAATAGCAGCCAATGGAGTAAGGAGTGAGCATGCATATTATAGTATACGGAGTAGTGTAAGGAGTGATTAAGGAGATTTGATTCCTGAAATGGAAAACAAAATTAATAGGTCAGCAGCACCTCATGTCTTACTTGTTCCATATCCAAGTCAAGGCCACGTTAACCCAATGTTCCAATTCTGCAAGAGCCTCGCTTCTCATGGCCTCAAAATCACTTTTGCCACCACCGTCTTCATCTCCAAAACCTTCACTCCCAAACCATATCCCTCCATCCAACTCGACACCATATCCGACGGCTTCGACGACGGCGGCTATGACCAGTCCGCCGGTGTCGCTGACTACCTGGCCCGCGTTAAAGCTGCTGGCACCAAGACCCTAGCCGAGCTCATCAAAAGGCACCATGACTCGCCCGACCCTATCGCCTGTGTGGTGTATGACTCCTTCCTGCCGTGGGCTCTGGATGTGGCCATGCAGTTTGGCTTACCCGGAGGCCCTTTCTACACTCAGGCATGCACTGTTAACTACGTCTACTATTGCGTCCATCATGGACTGTTGAAGCTCCCCATTTCCTCCTCCCCCATCTCCATCGACGGGTTGCAATCGCTCGGCCTTCACGATATGCCATCCTTCATCGGCGTGGCGGGTTCGTATCCGGCTTACTTTGAAATGTTGTTGAGCCAATATTCTAACACCCACCAAGCTGATTTCGTCCTCGTCAATTCTGTCTACGAGTTTGAACAAGAGGTTTTATTTATATATAATTCACACTGATTTCCAACTAATTGATCATGATCATCAAGCAAGCAATATATACATAATTATATGTATAGTGAGTCTAATCAAATATTTGTTTATATATATATATATATGAACAACAGGTGGTAGATTCGATGTCAAAAGTTTCTCCATTGCTTACAATTGGGCCAACAATTCCATTGATCTACTTAGACAAAGGCATCAAAGAAGACAAGGAATATGGATACGATCTCTTCAAAGCAGATTCGCCTGAATCCGCCACCAATTGGCTAAACAGTAAGCCAGCAGGCTCTGTTGTATACGTGTCCTTTGGAAGCATGGCCAACTTAAGTGTCAAACAAATGGAGGAGCTGGCCTTGGGACTTAAATCCACCGACTTGTACTTCTTGTGGGTGGTTAGGGCTTCTGAATTGCCAAAGCTCCCTCCTAACTTTGCACAAGACACAGCTGAGAAAGGACTAATACTGAATTGGGGTCCCCAGTTGGAAATTCTGTCACATCCGGCGGTCGGATGCTTTTTCAGCCACTGCGGTTGGAACTCGACGGTTGAGGCCCTGAGCTTGGGTGTGCCAATGGTGGGAATGCCCCAGTGGACGGACCAACCCACCGATGCCAAACTCATGGAGGACTTATGGAAGGTTGGAGTGAGAGTTAAGGTGGATGAGAATGGGATTGTGGGAAGGGATGAGATTGAATTGTGCATAAAGGAAGTGATAGAGGGAAAGAGAAGCACAGAAATGAGAAACAATGCCAAGAATTGGAGGAACGTGGCTTTGCAAGCAATTAGTGAAGGAGGCAGCTCGGACAAGAACATTCGTCAACTTGTATCAATACTAAACAACTCGAAGACCCGAAAATAGTATGGTGAATTTGATGATATGTATGTTTGCATTCAGAACTAGCTAATACAGTATTATTAATGATTTATGCACATGAAATGTTGTTTAGTTTGTGTTCATTTGGAAAATAATCAACAAAATATTAAACACGTCACATTTGCGGTCTATAAATGTCTATGGAAAATCACCACACAGTTTCTTGAAGTTTAATTTGTGATCTACGTACATTCAAGCCAGATTAGAATAAAATTAACTAGCGAGGTATCACTAAATTTACCCACCGAAAGAGATGCATAGAGCCATAGTTGGAAGGGGTGGTTGCGGCTCATTTACGTGGTGCACATGTGTACAAATGTGATCATTATGTGTAGGTCTCTCTGAATTATGTCACGTCTCTTTAATACTGAAAGAGGATAGTCGAACACGTCTTTTTTTTCCCCCCCCCCCTGTTTATATCATATAATAAGCTAGACTATTCATTTATAATTGCAGAAACAAGACTATATAATGAGTAGCTTTTAGTAATTTACTCTTCCAGCTGGGACGACGTGACTAGCCGATATAAACTATAGCTAGCAAGATGTACCCTTATCATACTAGCTGCTATAGCCTACATGTATTATATGTATTTGTTTTAGTTTTTTTTTTTCAACAAGCTCCAAGATATAAGAAGGAAGACTCGAAGAAATCCAAAATAATTGAGGTCAGCGTCATCTTGGCATGGCATCAACGAAATTGGAAAGGAAAGTGATGCGGAATACGAAAACAGATTAGGAAGGGTTAATTACATTTTATACTTGTATATTTGCTGTTTGTTCATATAATATGTTACTTTTTGGTTATTATGAATATTAACTTTTAAATTTAAAATTTGTAATAAAATTATATATATATATGTATTTCTAAATCAAACATCAATTTTGACCATTTAGTTTAATAGCCTTTTAAACTTTGAAACTATATATTTAAAAGAAATTCAAATTTAAAGCTTATTTAACATTAACAACTAAAGCTAAATACTAAAAAAAATTTTAGTAGAATTTTGCATTTTTTTAGAATTAACTTGTTACTATTTGTCACTTAATTATTAATTTTATTTATTTTTAAATTTATATATTTTTTTAATATTTATTTTTAAATTTTGAAAAAGATATTTTGGTAAACCCAATGGTCAAAACAGTGTTTGACTTAAAGAAAGTATAAACTTATTATAAGTTTTAAATTTGAATGTCAATGTTGATAATAATCAAAACGCAAAATATAAAATAAATAAACAGTCAAAATATAAGATATAAAAATGTAATAATCTTTTTTAGGAATATTATCATTACTATTATTTAAAGTATTTTAATTATTAGGTTGTATAAATTTTAAATAAATATATTTATATTTTTTGTATTTATTAGTTTCTAGAAATTTAATGTGTCTACTTTCTTACTTGAGTTCAATTACCTATCTATAAGCGAATGGAATTAATTTTAAGACTCGAGTGACGAATTGAATGAAATGAACTGATTTATCTCTGTAATTCTTTTCTTTTTGAGTTCTTAATTATCTTAATTCCCTTTTGCTCTTTTATCTATTCATTTGTTTTCACCTCAATTCTATTTACTTATTGTTATTCTACTAATTCATTTTCTTTTCTCATATTATCGTACATCAAAAAATCCCGCCAATAAGTCTTTGTGATATCACGCCAAAGTTGTCCATTCATTTGTAAGACTACTAAATCCATTATTACCATTTGTTTTTAAAATGAGCAACGCGAACTAAGTTATTGTTAGGATTTAATGTCCAAAATTGCCAACGTATTAAATATGGTCCACAATAATTAAATGGTCCATTCCATTCCCATTCTCTAGCGGTACTCAGTTGCCCGAAACTTTTAAAAAATAAGAAAGGAAAGAAACTCTAATCAATTGGCATGAACTAAGAATTCAAAGTATAATTAAATATAAATTATATAATGGCAACTAAGAAAGATAAACCGAGAATAATTCCTTTAATATACTGGACAAAAGGGTGCAACGTTATCAATGAGCTGGTCACCACTATAATCTCCACTTTAAGATTCCCTAAACATGGGATTATGAACACTCAGAAGTCATATACATACTCCATTTCCAACAAAAAAAAAAAAAAAGAAAAGAAAAGAAGTCAGATACATACATATCCTAATATTAAATAATATTGTATTTTTTTTTAATATCAACTACTGTTAGTAAATAAAGGAGTGTGATGGTGGGGTTTGAACCCACACATTTCGATTCTCTAAAAGAAGTTTTGGCCACACGATTCGAATTCTTGTGATAAGAATATATAGGTTAGGAGAATAAACGATGTTTGTTTTCATACGTAAATATAATTAAATTAATGTCTCATTCTACTTTAGCAATCAATGCTTTCTGGGCAATACGTGATCTGGGCAATACGTGATTTTTTCCCTGTTTGGCTGTTTCTATCTAATTTCTTTTTTCTCCCACTAACTACTAAAAGGCTTTTATAAATATCATATATACAAAAGTATAGATAAGGGTCCAATTCTACATCCCGATCTACCTACCTACCCCATGATGAATGCAACAAGCACATGTGGTGTTTGGTACTTTTATTTAATTCCAAAATAGATATTTGTATATAAAAGTATAAAAAAGGAATCTTATGAATCTCATAACTATTTATTAATACTTATATATATAAAGGGATAATTGTAAAAAAATACTCTGAAGTTTGGATGTTCTGCAATTTAAAATCTAAAGTTTGGACTCTGCAAAATAATACTTTGAGATTAAGAATTTCTAAAAAAATTAATACTCTGGACAGATTTTTTAACCAATTTTAAGAACGAAAAAATAATAGTATTCTCCATTAAAACTATATTAATTCATATTATTCTTCTTAATTTTGAGTATATTATTGTATTTTATCAGTTAAAAATCAAAATAAGGTATTAATTTTCAGAAATTCGTAATCTCAGGATATTATTTTGCAGAATCCAAACTTCAGGGGTTTAAATTGCAGAACATCCAAACATGAGGGTATTTTTTTGCAGTAATCCCTATATATATAATATTAATTTAGTAATGGGTAAATTGTAAAAAAATATATGTTCTGCAATTTAAGGTTCGGATGTTTTGCAATTTAAACTTTGAAGTTTAGTTTTTGCAAAATAATACTCTGAGATTAGAATTTCTGAAAATTAATATACTGAACTGACTTTTTGTATAACTTTAACTGATAAAAGATAATAAAATTATCAAAATTAAGGAGAATAATAAAGATTAATCTGATTTTAGTGGATGATATTATTGTTCTTTCGTTATCAAAATTGGTTAAAATATCAATCTAATGTATTAATTTTCAGAAATTCTTAATCTCAGATTATTATTTTATTATTTTATGTACAAGTAAATATGTTTTATGTTCTTTTCATTCATATATATATATTAGATTAAACAGAGAAAAAGAGAGAGAATTGTTGGATTCTGGTGAAGTTTATTTTATTTTTTTATTTTAGGGAAAAATCATGCTTCTTTTTTCCCTTCAAGTCCATTACAGTGGTCCGTTAGACTTATTTATTGTTTGGTGTATATTAGTTTTTTTTTTTTTTTTCATTTCTTTGCAAATCACGTAAAAGCATAGAACTGTATTCACTGCTTAATTTTGTCCATTACCGCGCCTAGAAACTTCACCCGAGTTAGATGATTTCGGAGTTGTCTTATGAATTAGGTACCATATGTTTAATGTCTATATCATTCTTAAGTCAAGATTCCAGTGATCCAGTATTATCATTGCGAATACGTTCTTTGGGATCAAAAATTGTCGTAATCCTCTTACTCTCAAGAAATTGGTAGTTATCACTATAATAAGTTCTGGGGCGAAGTATAATATTGCTAATAAAAATGTTTTCTAGATATTCTATTTTTTTTTTCTCAAGTATTAGTTGGAAGATGTTAGTATTTCTGTATAAAGTTAATCAGGTGAGCTTCTCCCTTTGTTATCGGTTCACTCATTTTATTTATCCAAGCTTTGTTCAACTTATGTCTATGTATTTTTGCATCTCTTGAAATATTTCCCCAAAAGATTTGGTCTCTATAAAGAGAGCCCAAGTGCTCTTCTTCTACATGGGACGACTTGATTAATCTCTGAGTCTTGTTTAGCAGGTTCATTTCTACATGGAGAACGCATGATTTTTTTTCTTTTTGACAAAAAAGAAAGGTAATCTTTTTATATGTCTTTTTTTTGGGTACAATTCAGGTGAGAATGCTTCTATTTATTATTAGGTATTCTATTTGCAGTCTATATGTTATCATGATTTCTCTGTTTACGTTTTCCACTCTCAACAGGTGGTCCTCCCTCAAAATCAACAAGAAAATTATACATATACATACATTATATGTGTATGTGTGTTTCTAGACTGGTTTTTTTCTAATTTTTGGATTATTTTGCAATTCTGCTTTGTTCTTCAGTATGAGTGCGTTTTATAGAAGCGATATAATTCATCGGAGCTTTGCTTATCTTCACGGGATTCTTTATCATCATTTATGTATGTATGTATACTGAATGCTATTCAGAGATTATAACTTTTACAATGTACAAGAGGCTAATTTTACAAAATTAGGATCACACAATTGGTGGCATGTGGCACTCTTGGAATGTCATTCACCAATCGAAATAATTTTAGAGGTTTGCTAAGTACATTTGCTTATTGTAACTGAGTGATGCTTTTATGATTTATCACTAGGATAGATTCAATACTGGGTTTATTCTAACAACAACATAAACCCTTCATACTGGGGATATCAAAGGATTGGAGAAAACATAACTAAAGGTGTACCATACATGCATGAAGCTATTGATGTAGGTCTTGCTCATTGCTTTACGGATCAATAATAGGTGATTCTGTGTCCAAATCTTTATGATGTTTTCCTATGTAACAACATAAGTAAAGATACTGAACAAAGTAATTGGATGTAATACTATCACTAAATCCACACTAGTAAATTATAATGCCCCTTTCTACGTACTTTAGCAATCAATGCTTTCTGGGCAATATATGATTTGTTCCCTGTTTCCGTCTAATTTCTTTTTTTCTCCCTATTCTTTGTGTGGCTTCAAAGTAGAAATATTAACAAAAATAAAATTACAAGTTGAATGTATGATGTCATCTTCCATTAATTGGAGGCCAAGGAAACGTGTTGCCCAAGGCCATTGTCCAAGTTGCCCAAGCTGCCCATAGGGCATAAGCTTGGGCTCCACGTACGTTTTTGGCTATAAAGTATAAAGGGGTGACTTGACTTCTCAGTGTCAGTGTTTGAATGCAGCCAAAATTAAACCAGAAATGGAGAAACAAGAAAGAGGGCACATAGTAGCACTTCCATTACCTGCTCAAGGCCATGTAAACCCAATGATCCAATTCTCAAAGCGCCTAATTTCCAAGGGACTCAAACTCACTCTGATTACGGTTCCACCCTTGGAAATGGATAATATCCCTCCCATTCAAGCAGGAGTAGGAGGAGAAACGATCGGGTTTGAAAGACTTTCTTTCCCAACAAAAGAAGAAGAAGGAGTCAGCTCAGATATTCAAGGAAACTTCCAAAGTTATTACAAGCAATTCCGTCAACTTGTGTCCATTCAGTTACCCCAAATTGTAGAGAAACATAAAAACATGCAGGCTAGTTACCCTGTTAGCTGCCTTCTGTATGACTCTCACTTCCCATGGGCTCTAGACGTTGCAAAACAGCTTGGCCTCGCCGCAGCCCCGTTGTTCACTCAGTCCTGCGCTGTTAATACTATTCATTACAACGTGCATCAAGGCCTGCTAAGGATTCCCTTACGAGAGGATCAAGATGAGGCACTTGTATGCATGGCGGGGCTGCCTCGCCTTGAGATTTTTGACTTGCCATCTTTTTTCTATGACAGGGAAGCAGACCCTTTCATCTTAGCTCTTCTGGCCAGTCAGTTTTCTAACTTCGCTGAAGCTGATTTCATCTTTGTCAACACTTTTGACAGCTTGGAGGAACAGGTACGTGTGCTGCTCGCAAATACTTAAAAAGAGCAATATTCTTCATCCCAATTTGCATAAAAATACTACTTACATATACATTCTTATTAGAAAATGCTATACGGAAATATGATAATTTAAGTAGTATAGTTTATGAGTAGACTAGAAGAGAATATTCTAACAAATAATAACTAATTATTTTTTCTAGATAATTTGTCAAGATGTACAACATTATTTATTCTCATTTATAAGGATTAGACTTCCACAATTGCCAACGAATTTAGTAGGACCACAATCTTTATTATTCTTTATCTTTTTAAGCATTTCTGAATTAATAAGCCTCTAGGATGCTAGACATCTTCACAGCTATTTCTGGGGATTCAAAACTTACCAAATGAAAGGGGGAAAAAAGGTGATTTATTGACTGTGATTTCTTAGTTTGTTTCACGCTAATTAAATACTGGCATCAACTACATCATACAAGTTAAAATAAGAGACAAATGCTACTGCATAAATCTAAAATCTAGTTTGCCAAATTGTATTATTATAAGGTGGTAAGCTGGGCAGCGAGGCAGTGGCCAGCTATCAAGAATATAGGACCTACCATTCCATCAATGTACTTGGACAAACGATTAAAGGATGACAAGGATTACGGCCTCAGCCTCTTCAAACCCGAAGCTGACATTTGCCGCAAGTGGCTAGACTCAAAGGGCGATGCCTCAGTGGTTTATGTGGCATTCGGTAGCATGGCGACCCTGGGAGAAGAGCAAATGGAAGAAATAGCATGGGGTCTTAAAAGGAGTGAGAGGCCCTTCCTGTGGGCAGTTCGAGAATCTGAACTTAAAAAGCTTCCTAGAAACTTCATAGAGGAGACAACAGAGAAAGGCCTTGTGGTGCCATGGTGCCCTCAACTAGAGGTGTTGGCACACGAGGCAGTAGGGTGCTTTGTGACTCACTGTGGTTGGAACTCGACGCTTGAGGCTCTGAGCTTAGGAGTGCCAATGGTGGCGGTACCGTATTGGAGCGACCAACCCACCAATGCCAAGTTTGTGATGGACGTGTGGCGGGTTGGGTTGAGGGCAAAGTTGAATAAAAGGGGAATTGTCACAAGAGAAGAGGTGGAGCTTTGTATTAAAGAAGTCATGGAAGGGGAGTCAAGTTTGGAGATTAAGAGAAACTCTGAGAAGTTGAAGGTAATGGCTCGAGAAGCGGTTGATGAAGGTGGAAGCTCTGACAATAACATTCAACAATTTGTAAACAAACTTGTATGTGCTTAATATATGTGCTTAAGATGTGTCTAGCTAATGTTTTGCTACATAATAATTTTTGTTTCGGGAAGTTATCCATTACTTTTAATAATGAGACACATTATAATCAATCACATGTAAAACAAAATCATTGATGACAAAGCTTACGCATTCGATGTTCATTCCGCGAGTCATGTGAACCATACAACATATTTTATTTTCTGGAATATTATCAAGTATGAGATTTAGCTCTCACTAATTAATGGTAGAAATTAACATGATCTTCTGGAGCCTTATAACAACTGTAATTGCTGTTTTATCAGCTAATGATCAATTAAATGTTAGTCTAATCCCCCTCAAAAAAAAAATGTTACTTTGACACGTCGAGAATCAGATGCATAAGTTTGCTAGCGTCTTTATATGTCACTGCATTTTAGCTATCATTTTATTTCTGGGCATTACCAAAAGCTTCCTCCCCTGTTTTCCTATGGTTTTTTTTTCCCCCTGTTTCTAGCACAATAATAGGCTTGTTTGAGTCAGTGACCCGAGCCAAGACAGAAAGGAAAATGGAGAGGAAAAAAGGGACACACATCCTAGACGTGATTGATTCCCTACCCTTTAAAGGGTCACATAAACCCAATGCTTCAATTCTCCAAGCGTCTGGCCTCAATGGTTGGCCTCACAGTGACCATTCTGGGCCCCAATTCTCTCTCAAGGCCATGCAAATGCATGCAACAGGCCAACAAAATTTAATACAAAAGTTACGTCCAAATTAAGGGAAATTAAGGGGAATACGAGTGTTTTACCTCCATTTTACATTTTTAGTAGTATTTTTAAAAATTACATTTCTAAGAATCCCAAAGAAACTAAAAGACCAAGATACCTCGAAGAGAATAAGACAGATACAAATTTTGTGACTAGCAGTCACAAATCAGGGTTACATGACACAAAATTATGACCCGTGAATTATGTGATTGTTGCTATCACATATAAGACTACTAATAGAGAAAATGTAATAGTTTTTCTTGTAAATTTGGATTTGTATTAGACAAATGTTACTAAGCCATTATTGGTTAATAGGGAATACTTATCTTCCTTTTGTAAGGTTGGCACAAATTTTATGAATAGGAATCACAAATCACGATAACATGTCAAAATTGTACAAATTAAGGTAACATAATCTCACAATGCCCGTAATGATGTAAAACATATTGTGACTTTGAGTCCCAAAATTGCGACCACGAGTCACAAATCGTGACTACTTCTAATCACGAAGTTAGTAACAATGGAAAACAAAATTTCCTTTGGAAAAAAAACAATGGAAAATAAAATTAAGATCATAAGCTATCAAAAAATTATGAAAGGTGGTCACATCTTTTGGTATTACATAAGGACATTTTCGGAATGAGCATTTTTTCTCTCTCCAAAAGCTGCTATAAATGTAAATTTTTGCTCCTGGAAAAATAATTCTGAAAAACATTCCTAAAAATGTAGAGTGGAGCCAAAAGACTCCTAATCTCCATAATTTCCCCCCGATCAACTCCCTTCCCCGATGCTCCTGATTATTGCAAAAAGATCGAAAGCGTAGACACTTATTTTGATCATTTGAAAGCTGTATTTTCTGAAAGCTTGCCCCATATCATAGGGAAATATCACAACTCCGGCTACTAAACCAAATTTGTCATCTCCGACTCAGTTATGCCATATGCAGGGACGGAGCTGTATAGGGGCCCACTGGACTTTTTGCCAATTTTTTTGTATGTATTATATATAGTATTTTATAACATGATATATATACATACGAACTTATTTTGTTAAATTTGTTATAAAGTGTTGTATTAGACTAGTCTTAAACTTCTTCTAAAGCCCATTATTTTGGGGCTTTTTTTTGCCTAGTCAAAGCCCATTTCTTTCAAATATAGTTATTTTATAAAAATATCACACATGAAAATAAAATCAAACACATAAAAATAAAACCAAATAGATAAAAAAAAAGTAGTAGAAAAACAAATAAAAAAAGAAAGAAGAAAGATAATATGAAGAAATGTGTCGAGAGTGACAAAAGAGAAGAGAAGTACATGAGAGTTATGGGATCACAAAACTAATGATATTTAAGCAATAAACTTATTTTCTTCATTTTGTTTCTTATTAGATAAAATTTTAATTTATTTTATTCGGTTAAAAAAATTTAAAATATGATTCTAAAAATTAAGGTTCTTAAAATCACCCAATTCAAAAATTGAACATTAAAATTAATCCTATTTGTAACTTATTAGACATGTAAATTTTCAAAAAAAAAAAAAAACTAATTTTTGTTGTATAAGATAAATAAACTATATCACTTAGTTTATATTTATTTTAGGTTTTCAATTTTTATTAGTTATAAATGGTAGCTAAGTTATTAATTTAATTTTTATTTTTCAAAAAATCATTAATTAAATACTTTCCTGGTTTCTAAAAGTTATTAAATTAAATACTTTCTTAAATTTTTCACTTGTTACATTCTATATGTAACACTTATAAGAGTCAGTTCAAACAAAAATCTCCATTCTATTGAAAAAAATAATGATGGAAAGAAATCAAATAGTGTAGAACTTGATGTTACACAACTTCTTTTAGATCTAGACTTAGAATGTCAATTATAAATTATAATATCAATGTTTGAGATTAAGTTCTTAATTAAGTCATGCTCGTACTAGATTTTAACTATGGCCATATGGGCTTTGATATAGCCCAAGAGTTTGGCCTCGATGACGTTCCATTTTGGAAAATTGATGGGAGTAGTCCCTTTTTTTTTTTTTTGGTAACTTGACTTTTTTAGTCCCTTTTTTCAGAATGACTTTTCTAGTACTCCTCACACAATAAAAAGTCCAAAATACCCTTTCTATGAATAATCTTCAACTATCTTTTGTTACTGCCTGTCACAAATGTGACTAACTCTTAATTACACTTAAATAAAATCTCTCAACTATTTGTAACGATGTAAAACAAACTATAATTCTCAATCATAAAATTATGACTAACTGTAACAAAATTGTGAGTAATCTAATAATTTAAAATGTACCATGAAATGTGTCAAAAATATTATGACACATAATCACAAAAATTCTGAATACTAATCATGATGTAAAACAAACTGTGAACATCAATCACAAAATTATGACACTACTTATGTGTTCAAAAACTCACAATATTTGTAACGATGTGAAATAAAATAACAATGTGAAATAAAATGTGACTAACAGTCACAAAATTTTGACGACTAGGAACAAAGCAAAAGGGCAGCTTCGGAATGATTATTTTTTCTCTGAGACTAAAAAGATCATTACTTTGTACTATAAAAGTCATTTTGAAAAAAAAAGACTAAAAAAATCAAGTTGCAAAAAAAATGGACTACTCCCGTCAATTTCCCTTCCATTTTTCTTTCAATCTTGCTTTAGTTCGGCTATATATCACCACTTCTGTGAAGGAAGAGTCAGGCTTCCTTTAGCAGAGCCAACAGTGTCATTATTCTCGGATCATACCCAGCTCTAATGAAGATAATCCTCGTCAAGTCAGTTGGATACTTTCGAACACTACTTTAATAAACTGGAAAATGAGGTACGTTTAAAGAATTCCTTAACTAGATATAACTTCAGCCACATTTTTCAGTCAATGAACTTATCTGATCTATACACCCTGATAACACATACTACTATGGCCGCATGCTTGAGCAAATAAATTAACGTCTTAAAATGGAAATGCTACACTCCCATTTGATAAAAATTAATATCTCTTAACTGTTTGAATCCATCAGGTACACACATATAGATGAGTAGCACACATAACATAATGTATGCAATATTCCTTGTAAATTATTATATGTATGCTAATCTTTTCAAATATCTGCTATTTTTTTTTTCGCCGTTACACTTTGGAAAATGGAAAACATCGTACTTGATTCATCTCCGACTTACAAGGAAGTGTACGTAGACTATTACCTTGTATATACATTTGTAAGCACGAATTATTACATTTATATGCCGTTACTAGAAACAAGTTCAACGGCCAATTCTATTCGATGTTATAACCCATAGGTTTTAGGATAAGATATCATCACTAAACATAGAAAACACGCACGTCAACAAGAATCGTATTAGTTAATATGGTGTCAAGAATACCTCATCAACGAATCAAACCAGCAAATTAAGAAACTTCTTCTGTTTACAATATACAACCAAAGAAATTTGAACTCGTCTGTTAATTTGTTTTAATTGGTGAGACTTTTTGATTTTTACTCTCTCTGACTAATCGATCACTGAGTCTAATCTGATCCTTAAACTATGAATAATGCTATGTGGAACCAGTTTATTAATTAAATCATCTAGTAACAAATAGACACATTATTGTGATGCTAGGTACCACTGCTGCCCCATAGCATTACTGTTAAATTATTTAACATTGCATTTATGATTCTTCCAAATCTTTTCGTATATATTCGCGGGCCCTACAAGAAATTGTAGACCATAATATAAATATATAATGTATACAATTAGATTCTTAAGACTTGTAAACATCTTATGCCACGAAGCTAACCTAGAACGTCAATCATGTAAACATCTTATGCCACGAAGCTAACCTAGAACGCCAATCATGTGTTGTCGATAAATAGAATTGATGGCCTACCTAATAGTGTATAGATGAATTAATAGCCACTACTTACAGTAGTGAGAGCGTTACGTTTATAGCAATACGTATGGCATTTATGGAGTAGTGTCCTCCTAGCTGCAACAATAACTGGCTGAAAGTTACTCAAACCTACTTTCTGCAATGACTGTCGAGAGAGCTCTAACAAAAAGGTGTCCAACTACTACATTTAAAGCAGTAAAGAGACCAGTGAGACCATACAAGTTTCGTACGTTGCTCTAAGAAGTGGTCCTTTTGATCGGTAGATGACAGAGATGGGTGTTTGCGCATAATGCATACGCATGTGGTCACACAACTATTGGATATTTTGACATCTTCTTTGGGCTCTTTGGCCATGAACTCTTTCATTTTCAGCAGCTGCAATTAGACAAGACATTCTCTAGCTATATTCTATGTATATGTATGCGTCACTGGAAACTAAAGTAGGAAAACAAGAGAGAGATTCAGAGTGAGTGAGGGAAAAACTAATACTTATTTATATTGAAAAATGGAGAAACAAGAAAAAGCCCTTGTAGCTCATGTGCTGGTGCTTGCACTGCCTATTCAAGGCCATATAAACCCAATGCTCCAGTTCTCAAAGCGTCTAAACTCCAAGGGACTGAAAATCACACTAGTTACAGCCTTCATTAACCCTGTGTCCATACAAGCACGAGCAGGAGAAATCGGGGTTGAAACCGTTTCTGATTCAACAGAAGAAGGCAATCCAGGAAATATTGAAGCTTTTCTCAATCGCTTCTTTCAACTTGTTTCCCTCAAGCTGCCACAAGTAGTTGAGAAGCTAAAAAGCGTTGGTCACCCCGCTAGTTGGCTTGTCTATGACTCGATCATGCCATCAGCTCTAGACATTGCCAAACAGCTTGGCCTCTTCGGAGCTCCATTCTTCACCCATTCATGTGCCGTTAATGCTATATACTACATTGTCCATCGAGGTCTGCTTAGAATTCCTGTTGAGGATCAGGAGACCCCTATATCCATCGCGGGGCTTCCACAGCTAGAGATTTTCGACTTACCATCTTTCGTCTATGATAGGAAATCACTCCCAGTCATGTTAGGCTATGAGACTAATCAGTTTTACAACTTAACAGAAGCCCACTGCATTTTTTTCAACACTTTTGACAGCTTAGAGGAAGAGGTATGCATAAAAACCACAACGCAGCCTCAGAAGCTAATTCGTCGTTGCAGAAAAGAATAAGCCCTCGGGCATACGTTGTTTATAACATTTAGTCCTAATTATCATGGTAGTAGTTTCAACTTTGCTGATTCACAATTTTGCCAAATTCTATCAGGTAGTAAGCTGGGTAACCAGCCAGTGGCCGGTCAAGAATATTGGTCCGACTGTTCCATCAATGTACTTAGACAAGCGAATAACGGATGACAAAGATTATGGCCTCAGCCTCTTCAGACCTGAAGCTGAGAATTGCAGGAAGTGGCTAGACTCAAAGGGCGATGCCTCGGTGGTTTATGTAGCATTTGGCAGCTTGGCGGCCCTGGGAGAAGATCAAATGGAAGAAATAGCATGGGGTCTCAAAAGGAGCAGCAGGTACTTTTTGTGGGTAGTACGTGAATCTGAACTCAAAAAGCTTCCCAGCAACTTCATGGAGGGGACAGCAGATAAAAGCCTGGTGGTGTCCTGGTGCCCCCAGTTAGAAGTTTTGGCTCACAAGGCCGTGGGGTGCTTCCTAACTCACTGTGGTTGGAACTCAACGCTTGAGGCTCTGAGTTTAGGAGTGCCGATGGTGGCCATACCACAGTGGAGCGACCAGCCCACCAATGCCAAATTTGTTATGGATGTATGGCGGGTAGGGGTGAGGGCAAAGTTGGATAAGAAAGGAATGGTCACTAGGGAAGAAATTGAGCTTTGTATCAGGGAAGTCATGGAAGGGGAGAGAAGCTTGGAGATGAAAGGAAGCTCAGAGAAGTTCAAGCGACTGGCTAAAGAAGCAGTAGATGAAGGGGGAAGCTCTGATAGGAACATTGAAGACTTTGTAGCAAAACTGCTATACACATGATGATAGACTTTGTCTATCCCCTATTATATGCGATTAAGTTATGTTCGGCAATTATTGTAAAACAAATAAAAGTTATATCTGGCAGTTTTGGAGATTCCTGTATATGCATGTTTGCGTGGGGTAAATATTGTTTAGTCCAAGCCCCAAGGAAAGCATTGTTCTTCGTGTATGAACATTTAATGCCTACACGTATCTCAATCAAATGAATAACAAATTGGTATCTTGGAGACAAACAATTGGGAATTCTTACCAACGTATTGCATAACAAAGAACAGAAGATTTGGAGTGTATGGAAAAACTTTCCTGAAGAAGGCTTCTTACCATCAATGATGCAGAACCACTCAACGGTTCATTTTCTCCCGTCCTGCATGAGCACGCATTTATCTGCATACGTTTTAGCATTCTGCACAAAATGTCTCCAGAAATTGTGTGGGAGAAGGAATTTTGTTTATTTTTTAATTATTTATACTGTAAACAGGATTCTATAAACTTCATTACAAAGAAAAAATTGATAATCTCCCTGAATTTCAGTCAAATACAGATCACCTTTTAGCAAAATACAGAGATAAAACTAGTAAAGCCTGACAGCAATAATAAGCCAAAGATAGCCACCCTAAATTTTGTGTGTATATACATTCTTTTCTATGTATCAGCATTCATTTTACATTACTAGCAAGCATGTCTTCCATCATATTGCTAGATTGAGGGGAAAAAAATTATATAAGGATGAACCAACTTCTTAAAAAAGAAATAGATGGAATCTACTAAACAAATATAAACCTCTATATTGCCCGATCAGCTGTGTTGGAATCTTCAGTCCGACTACCCAACTTGACAATATCTTCTACGAGAATCTTCCCCTCTGTAGAGCCAGATCACACCAATAATAATCATAATCGTAGATTGATGTAGTTAAATTTTTGGCTTTATAAACAGTTTCAATTAAATATTGGTCCATTTCTATCAAAAAAGAACACAATTCGAAAAAAGATAAAATAAAGATATAAAAGAAAATAGATATTAGCTGCAGCTGCAAGGATCGTCACACTCAGTTTTAGGAAAAAGGAAGCGGTGGGATATTGTATCGAGATATGCAATAAAGAAGAAGCCTTGTGTGAACCCACAATGCACAACGCAAACGTTATTGCCTAACGAAATGGAAACAATTGACTAACCTCTATCCTTGGAAAGACTGCTAATAAGTTCCTGGACACCCTCCTTCCCCAATGTATTCTTCAAGTACATTGCCGCACCTGCAACCTCCTCAGGAGTAACTTTCCCGTCGAAATCCCTGCCCACATGGAAATGCCAAAATTTAACCAAACTAGAAGAAAGCTAAATGGTCCATAAAAGTTGGGGATTGTCGTGAAGTTCTTTCTCAATTCAACAATCAAACATATAGCAAACAATGATGAAAAAAAGTTACACGCATGGTGACAACACGAACGCACAGAAAGCTGTGTACTCTAATCAATTTCTAAATTGCTTAAGGTGATGTTATGTGAAAAGCTGACGAGCTGCTAATGTCCAGAAAGGTTAAGTTTACTCTAATCAATTTCTAAATTGCTTAAGGTGACGTTATGTGAAAAGCTGACGAGCTGCTAAAATCAAGAAAGGTTAAGTTCTGAGCCACATTTCTGGTCTATTACCGACTTCATCTGATTATTTGAGGATGACATAAGCTATAGCAAAACAAAATATTCTTATGGCAATGTATTTGTACTTTCCAAGAGATTTCACAGTGCCATAACCCATGCATCTAAGTGTTATCATCTTGAATTGGCAAAATACCATAGCCTTCCTAGCAAGAAAACAGCTGAATATACAGGGATCAAGTAGTAGACACAATTAACCACCTGTCAAGTAGTCGCCAACGATCACCAATTTTAGCATCCACATCATCAATTTCCTTCTCAAGATTTTGAAGCATTGCATCAACCTGAAAAATAAATAATGCCAAATAAAATAAAAGCACACAGGTTCAAAACAAGTTGGTGTACTAAGAAATGCACAGTATACCATTGGCAGAATAACTGAAAATAAATTGCTTACTCTTTCTATGAGTGCTGATGAAACTTCATCACCATCAGCTACCTCACTGTCATTCTCACTTTCCCCTCGGGCGGCTATATATGCCTTCATGGCATCCTTTTCTCCGTCCATACCCTCCTTGTCCACCATGCTGTTATAAAGTTCAATCTGAAGGCACCAAAAATGAGCAAGATATTTTCACTAAAGGTCAACAAATTTACACCAGAAGACAAACAATGCATATTTGACTTAAATATGCTTAGCAACGATGGAAATCTTTAAAAGAACCACATAGGAAAGGAGCAGAAGGTTTAATGATACACATTTCATAACATAAGCATCATTTAGGAAAAATGACCAATGCATACCACAGTGTATATAAAGTACACAAGTAGAAACAGAGGTTATAGTTATAATAGGGGAAATAGAAAGTAGAAACAGAGATAACTCAAAAATGCAGATGACATATGAAGATGAAAAGTATGGTTTTCTGTTTGGAAAACTAACTATTCTACCAATTGAAGTGTGTGCATCAATTTGGAAAGAAAAGAATATGGAAAGACTAGCATGCATAAACTTGAAGCTGACACACATACATGACACAGAAATATAGGAAACAAGTTTTACAAAGGTTACAAAATCTCAAGCTAAAAGAAAGCTAATGTTCTGAATTACCTCCTTGTTTACAAGCCCGAGGAATTCTTCGCGTTCCCTACTCACCGACTGCACAAAACAAGTTAAACTAAATATAACTTCTAAAGTTATTTTCTAAAAAATCCATAGCAAACAACTCATAGTACTATAAACAATAATAACTTCAAGTACATAGTTCTTACAGATGCAGAAGACAAAACAGCCAATGCACGACTGAGTTCGCACAACTGCTCTTGCTTTTCCAATGTTCTCGCTCTGGCTTGCTCTTGTGCTTCTCTTGCTGTTGGAATGGTCATCTCTTTCAATGCCACATCCTCCTGACTACCCTTAGATTCCTTCATTCTTGCTTGTTCTTCTTCTTCTCTCTCTTCCTCCTCCTGAAAGATAATAATTAAGAGAACCAAGCAAGCAAAAAAACAAAAGAACATTGAAGGGCCAACAGATTTCTATGGCTTAAACCTAACTTAACTAAAATGTTTGGCAGCAAGACTTAATAAAGGCACCATGAACATATGCTAACTTAGGACAAAAGATAGTCATGGGGCTGGCTGACCACTTTTTAATCTTCATTTTCTCATTTATTTTGTAGCTCACATAAGAAACCTAAAAGAAATGCATGAAACTATCTCATTTAGAAGAGAAGAACATTGTCCTGATAACTGGTTTTCAGGTTACGTAACACAGAAGACTAGCGGAAGTATCACCTTAATAAGTTCTTCCTGCATCTCAAGGTACTCCAATTTCCTCCTCCTTTCTGATACAGAATCTTCTGATGGCAATGCAGTAACTCCAACAGTTCCCACAACCTCATCTGGCAGTGAAGATAATGTAGCTTGAACAGCTTCCTCTGGTCTCAACTTTCCAGATACAGTGAAGGCCCTGAATGAGGCATCAAGCAAAAATGAAGCACAACATGCATACCATCAAGAAACACATTTAGCCGAAGGAGTTCTTGGGAGAGATCTTATGTGTCTCAAATTACCTGGAAAGGATTAAAAGCGAAGATGGCACGGAATGATTAAGAGACAAATCCAACCAATCGCGAAGCTGCATAAACAGATTTAACAGTAAGAAGACAATAGCTTGTTAAATTAGGATTTTTTTTTCCCCAAAGAATTGATGCCACAGTTTACACCAAAATTTGCAAAGTATACTTTTGGTTGCGTGAATTCAAAAATTAGAAAAACATGCAAAAGGAGGAAAACAGACAAACCTGCTGGCGCATTTCCTCAACTGAAAGCAATCCAAGCATGCCTCGCTCTCTACAATCTTCACGAAGTTCAGCTTCTGACAGGGATTCCACACCCTCTGCTTGGATTAATTTATCATCTGCTTTAATCCTAGCAGGAAAAGGAAATAAACAACAAAACCATGCTGAGATGCACTCTAGTAATCGAAGCTCATATTAGCTTCTTGAGTCCAAAGCAATAAGACGCAAGCTCAGTTCAACTACGTAAAGTTCAGGGACCCAGAGGGGTTTCTGAATTAGAAATCTTTTGATTTATTTTGAATGTCCTAAACATTGAGTAAACCTCTATGTCGTTCAACCATCAATCGGTCGTCCAATTAAATTAGAACCAATTATATTTAGAAGGAAGATTATAAGAAAGAAGCAAGCCTGAATAAGAACGTTGTCATGGAAAGCCCAGAACAAAGGTTTGAGATTTAAAAAATAAATAAATAAAAATAAAATATTTTTTAGAAAAAAAAAAAGAAAGAAAGAAAACAAAACAGTTAGAATTTGCTTCATGACAGGCCAAAGAACTAGTAGAACACATGTATTAAAAACTTTTAATAAGACCACACACACACATGTATATATTTGTATATATTACCTTTGAAGCCTTTTTCGCAGCATGTATCGCAAATATGCATCTGTGCCAAAAGGGCTGATTCCCATATATTTGCACATATTGACTAGACGGGGCCTGAAAGCAACAAAGATGTGGATCCACCTTAGCGTGAAAAAACTCTTACTATAAATTTTTGTGAATGTATGGTAGAAAAAAAACCTGCTGATATTATCCAGGGTAAGTTCATCATTAAACAACTTAGCAAAGCTCAAAATCTCCTCATTTGCGACACGGGCACCCTTCCTAAGCTGCAAATAGAGCAAAAAGGTAGTTATAACCACAAGAAAGATCACTGAAATAATCACAGGACTGGAGCACTTAAAAAGGAACCCACTCTGTTCAAAAATTCATCCAGATCTTTTGCTGTTTTTTTAATTTCTCCACTCCTTGAGTTTTGGACTTCCTTTGCCATTTCTTTGGCAGTGTCTTGGAGGAACTTAGCATATTCTATCCTTGCATTAAGCCTCCTTTTCAATGCTTCCTATGGTGAGCAAAATTAAGGTGAAGATAAAAACGGAATCAAATATTCAAAGAGTGACTCGAGTGATTCTTTAACCATATATAATGTTTTTGGAACCAGTCTGATGAACATTTTAAGATGAAACCATGTATGCACCGCATGCGTCCCCCAAATACAGGCATGGATATCACACAAAATTTCTATTCCCTTCCCTATTATTTAGGAGATTTACATAAAGCTATATTACGCATTGCAGCGGTGTTAATTTTTTGTAGAAAAATATTTAGAGCTAGATCCATTAGTCACTACCTGTTCTTTCATCTTGTCTTGGAATGTTGATGGCAACATATTGGGGAACAATTTGAGGAACACAGGAAGCAGAAATTCCATGAAAGGTACAATGATAAACACTGCAAAAGGAACTAGCCTAAAAATATCAGCCGTGGTACGCGTGAGTTGCTGCCTTTCCCTTCTGGAGAGACTCTTTCCACCAGCAAGTTTTAATAGCAATCTTGAACAGATTCTCACATCTGCCCATAGGAGCTTAGAGCCGAGCCAATAATGCTGTAGTGTCGATACGAACTCCTCTTTCCAATGAATAAGCTTTTTTGCCCAGTCCTCCCTGCAGGAGAAACAGGAAAAGGGAACAAGGTTCAAAAGTGAGATCACATATAACAGCAAGCAAGTAAGTAAGTTAGTTAGTTACATTACACGATTGGAAACGAAAAACGTAATGCTGATAAGGAATTTAACCTAACCTGCTCATAGAAGCTACAGCTCTTAAGGCAGGACCGATCCCTAGAAAGGTGGTCCACACTCTGCGCAGAAGGGAGCTGGCAACCTTTTGTTGTTCTTGCAGCTTTTTGGCCTTGGCCTTGGCTTTCGCGGTGCTTAAACCTTCAACGGCTTGATCGCATTCCTCAGGAGATGCTTCTTTCCTTTTGTTAGCAACCAATTCTTGGTTTGCCTCATCATCGCTGGTGTTTACCTCCTGTTGCTTAGCGGCAGCGGTTGAGGCATGCCGAATGGACATAGACATCATCCATCTGATCCCCAACGGAGCCATGAGTTGGGATCTTCCATTTTCTTCATGGTATCCTCTTCTAAGCAGTCCACCTATTCCAGATAATTTTTCTTCTCCTTCTTCTTCTTCTTCTTGTAAGTGAAGTTTTTTTGATAACGAAAATCCATTAGGAGCCCTATCCCTAATGCGGTTATCGGCAGTAGTGGCTGTGGGAGCTCCCACACTGGGGTGAAAAGCATTATGGTGCCCAAAGATTTGGAGAGTTTGGAGCGATCGGTTGGGGGAAATTATGTAATCAGTAATGAGTCTTTTTCTTGTGAAAATCGCTCTCGAAGCCATTATTGAGCTTTTTTTTTGGGGGGGGGGGGGGGTCTCTTCTCTTTCTCTTTCTCTTTCTATTCTCCTCTAGGAATATAGAAACAGAAAAGAAAAGAAGCAGGATGTTCACGCACTTGCTCTGACTTGTCTCAAAAGAAAACTGAGTAACAAAAACAGAATCCAATTTGGTTTCCAAAATCATACATAAAGAGTTGAAAATAGATACTCTAAATAGTTTGTTTGGCAAAGGAATCGAATTGATACTATAGAGATTTAATTGATCAATATAATTACTGTTATATATATATATGCATAAAGAAACAGAGAGAGAGAAAAGTGATGATATTGATATGATAATGGCAAACGAAAACAAGATTGAATAACTTCACTTACAGAGTTACAGTCAGTGCGTATTTTCGAGCGAGGGAGAGAGAGAGGGACGAGCAAAGCGCTGAAATTTTGGAAATGAAAGGCTAAAGCCCCAAAGGGGGTTTTAGAGAAATAAAGAAAAATAAAAGAAAAGAGAGAGAGAAAGAAAAGGGACCTTTTAGTCTTTTACACTTTACTACTCCTTCGCTGGACGAAAAAACAACTGAAGCTTTAGGGCCGGCTCAACAGACACAGATCATCTCTCCCCTCTCTCTCTCTCTCTCTGATGCATCTATCTATCTATCTCTGTGGGTTTGTTGGGCTATGTGGACTCTACTGAGCCCAATAAGTAAGCCTGGACCCATTGACCGTTGGGACCCATTAATCAGGTCCATAGACTCCATACGGTTTCGTATAGGGGCCTTTTAGTAAAATGGCCAAATTGTTAGTTCTCTACGCCTTAGAGAAGTACACTGAAAAATCTGGCTACAAACTTGCACGCACTTTCGCCATTAGATGAGTGCTCTACTTCTTGTGTGGGAGTAGACTTTGTTTGGTAGTAAGAAATTATGGAAGCTAAAAATTCGGAACCACACTGTCATGACTATCTTCAGAGAATTCGGAGTTATTTTGTTCTACTGTGTGGTGCTCATGGTGGAGCAGAAAGCTATTGGACTTCAAAGGAAAACGTCCACGTTGTTGATGTTATATTTTGGAAACTGCATGTTGCTTTTATGCTGGGTAAGTTCTCGGCTCGCTTCCTCATCCTTAGCGGAGGACAAAAACTGGGTTCCCCCGGGTGGTTTGTTAATTTATTGGTTTGTTGAGTTTTCACTCTGGGGAAGAGACTTTGCTGTCTCTTTGCTTTGTATCACTGTTGTCTGTTATTGAACCTTTACCTGGTTCCTTCTATGATAATCTCTTGAGGAATCTTATTTTTTTTAAAAAAAAAAAGAAGAAGAAAATGAAGAAAAGAAAAAAGTCAATGTACTAACAAGGCAAGTTCGAGATATCTTTCAAACCTCCTGTTTTTTATTATGAAATAATTTCTGCTACAAATGGTGTTTAGTAAATCTGCTTTTGTCAAAATATTTCACTTCCAGCTTTTTATTATTGGTAAATCAGTTTATTATTGGTAAATCAGATATTTGTCAAAATATTTCAAAATTTGCCTAAAGTTTGAGAAGCTTCTACTTGCAGCTTTAATTAGAATTCAAAATTTTTTAAACAACAAAACAATACCAACTTGGCCATAGATAGTTAAAATTAATAACGATAAAAAGAATTAGCCAGGTAACAAAATACTTGTGAGTTGTGACGGTATGGGAGAAAAGAAAAGTGGGAAAACGCTGCCAGGGCTTTAACATCACACTAACCAGTAACCATTCTTTAAGAATTAGTTTGCGATGCACCCTCTGTCATAAAAATCTGCGAACAAAGTGACAATTTCTAACCGTTATAGTTGGAGGTAAACTGGTAATTTATGCCAAAGTTGTCGTCAATGCATCCTGTTGGACCGTACAAAGTTCCCAATTTATAATCATTCCTATCTTGATAATGGCACATACTAGTGTACAGAAGGAAGAGTTGCAAAATAAAAATTACATGTTATTATTCTTTGTTTGCTGAAAATAATGATCATCAAAAGGGACTGCATGCTGAATTCCTTATTAGCTGGCGTACATATGGAACAAATGTTTGTATATTCGTATATAACAGAACTCTTGCACACAATTTTATACTTCAAAAAGACTAGGAACTGTTCCAGCTCCTTGCCTCACAAACACTGAGGGATGATATTTCAACTCCGATATCTTGAATTACTCATTCACCTGATTTGTTGCACGGCCCCCATTCTGAGCTTATTATTTAACTTCCAAAGTAACAAGACGCAGCTCTCCTCATCCCCCAATCTTCATCTCTTCTCCTTCTCCTTCTCCTTCTCCTCTCACAGAACTGAGTGTCTCCTTTTATTTCCTGCGGTTTTAATCATATTATCACACACATCTCAAAACGAGAACAAAGGGAAAACAATGCCATTCTATTTTTTTTTTTTCAACCCCCTGCAGTCAATTGTATTATTACATACCAAGGAAGCTTGAAAGTGTCTTTCCACCATCCCTGCTTGGAGCAATTTGAAACTATCCTGTCCAACCGCACAATTATCTCAGAAAAAGTTGGCCTAACAACGGGCTCCGGATCCCAACATTCCTCAACTAGCCTGGCATACATGTCATGGTATTATCAGGAAAGCAATAAAATTATTCTCTTAGCTTTCATACAAGCCTACAGATTGAAGTAGAACTTCATATCAAAAGTTACGGTTATTCGTCCCTTTGGGATATCAGCTATCGAACAGAACTAATCCAGGACTGCATCATGGATTTCACCTTTTTCCCAGGAAAATATAAACTCGCATCAAAACCAGGGGTATCAAAGAAGCTGCTTTTGCGAGCTAAATTTACAAGCTAACAAGAGAAGACTGCCAAGTATTAGATACATCATGAATAATGCTATAGGGCACCGGTGGTGCCCAACACCACAATGATGTGTCAGTCTGTCATTGGTTAATCATAACTATAATTCAGGTGGGGCTCATGTGGGACCCAATTTATTAATTAAATCATCCAGTGACAAACAAGCATATCATTGTGGTGCTAGGCACCACTGGTGCCTTATAGCATTGCTCGATACATCTAGCACATTTATGAAGCCATTGTCAGTTACCAATAACTGTTTGTTTTGGAGTGTTGACATCTACCATATTTCGAGTTGAACCTCAGTTTTTCAGACTCAGGAACCACGCTTACGATAACAGCTTAGAACCATAGTGAAACTGGTGATAGCTTAAATCAGAACTTACTCTTTTAGATCTGGAGGATAACTCTTTGATTTGCTTTTAAATTGTGGTCTATTTCCTTCTAAGCACATCAATTTTACTGCCTCTTCTGGAGACTTGGGATGGAATGGCTGCACGCCCTCAATCATCTACATCCATACAAAAGTGAAAACAACAAAAAGTCCGTTAACACTGAAGTATAAGAAAGTGACAACAAGAAAAAAAAATATCAATACATACATAACAACTTATCAGAATAAGTAAGAAAACAAAAAGATACACACATAACCAAAGCATACACAAAGTGCCCCCAAAATCAGTAGACACCATGTCATGTCATAGGGTACCTCGTATAAAATGAGACCGAAAGAATATGCATCCACACTTCTGTCAAATATTTGGTCTTTGTAAACCTCTGGTGCCACATATAAATCTGCAATCATGAAAAAAAATTATTACTAAGGGGTCCACAGCATTTGTAAAGCATTTCTGTCAGATGATGAATGAAAATCAATTTTGCATCAATTAGTATTGTGACTGGTATATAAATTGTTCCATTGCATATATTATTGGAAGGAATAGTATGATGAGGAAAATAATCAATTTTCACAGATAATAGCATTAAGATACATTCTTTCTGCCTCGTCTGTTCTTCTCTTTCTAGAATAAAGGTGGTCAATCCAAAAACGAGTTTCACTACATACAAGAACTTACTTGATGGATCAATGTTACCCCCAGCTTGCGCCAGTTTTGCCTTATCAGGTGAAATTGTTGACAACCTTACCAAACCAAATCCAGCTACCTTCAAGTGACCTCCATTATCCAGCAAAATATTTCTGGCACCTTACGAAAACTTTAAATATTAAAGAAGAGTATATTGTAATGAAGACAAAATAATAGTACATTTGTAATTGGTAAAACTTTTGCATTTAGTTGTCTTACTTTGGCTTTAGATCACAGTGAATAATTGGGTCTGGTTTACATTCATGAAGATAGTTCATGCCCCTGATGACAAGAAATGAAAAAAGCAATTATAGTAGGAACAAATTTAAGCTTGGGACAAGAATGTTGAAGTTCAACTACAAAGCTCAAGACAGTCACAGACATAGATTAATGCTCCTCAAAAGACCATAGAACACTTCCCTAAGCATGTATCAGTACATATGTATATCCATTGGATGAATGTGAATGACCATAGTCTAAAATTAAACTTCAACAAAGCACTTGCCTAGCTATATCAAGAGCAAAGCGTAAGGCTTTGGATGGAGAGGGCCTTCCTTTCCTCTGAAGATAGCTTCCCAAGTCACCCTAAAAGATTACCAATTAAAAGAAAAAAGTCACGTCATCATTAATATGTTTGAACTTATGCGTTTTCGTCAAGTAAGGATTCAACCCCTTTGAAAGTCAACTGAAGAGAACTATAAAACTGATCAGTACGTCCTAAGAAATAGGTATTTTTTAATGGTACATTACCCTGTTGTTGGGTTATACTAGACAGCTAATATAAAGGGGCCTACTCTATCAAAGTATCCAGGTGTCGAAGATAATGCATCAACAAATGAGGTTAAACATTAATTGGCAGCAAAATGAAGTCTTTATAAAGTTATTGATTTCTCCTCCCTACACATAGCAAATAGACTACAGAAGTAAAAGATTCTTCACAGTTTTTCCTATTCCCTTATCTTTTCCAAACCATTCAGTTCATTTGATTTCTATCAACATTTCTCTACAGAAAAGAATGCTCGCATATGGTGTTTCCTCGCACGCATGTCAGTGTCTGTATGTGCATTGTTCAAGTGTGTATGGGCGAGAGAGAAAATGCATATGTATATGTAAGGTGTCTGCACGCACAGGTGTGTGTATAGACAGACAGATATACGTATGTCCATATATTTACCATACGACAGTAAGTATATATATATATATATATATAGAGAGAGAGAGAGAGAGAGACTGTGTGCTTACTTTTGGGTGATACTCTAAAATAATCATCATGGGCATATTCTGGGTCACAGCTCCAACAAACTGAACAACATTAGGATGTCGGACCTTTTCTAACAAGGTTAGCTCGTGTTTGAAGGCATTTCTGTCAGATGATGAATGAAAATCAGATGTACAAATGGTATCTAAGTTGTACAAGCAATTCAATAAAAAAACTGTATGGGATAATTTAAGCCAAATTATATGGGAACTAAAGCCTTCCCAGTTAACTTATTCAACAACATCATCTACTTTGCCAAATGCATAAATCTCGGATAAGCGTCCACAAAATGGTTTATCACTCATCAAACATAAGTGTGTCTTATGTGCAGAGCACTGTGTGGTCGGTCGTTACAAGATATCCATTGCAAGATGCACAAATGTAATGCAGTAGCTCTGAATGTCGATAGAAATAGTATTATCACTTGAATGAATTCATTGAAAAGACCAAAACAGTAAGGGGCACACAAATTTAAAGATAATTACGATGAGTACATACATGCTTTCAGGGTCTGAGGAGCTATCCTTATCAAGTATCTTTACAGCAACCTTTGTGCCATTCCATTTAGCCACTTGATATGTTCCCTGTAAAGATGGGCAGACAAGAATGGTGAATGGCAATCCGTTTAAATCAAATATGTCATAATTCGAATAGAGTGTAGGCTCTATCTATATTACAAGCACGCAATGTAGAAAAGAAGTTTGTCAAACTCAAAACGAGCATTTTTCGTTCTTTATAATAGTAATAACAGGTCATGTCCGGCACAAGTAATGTTCCGAGTGTGGTAGTTAACTACTGTCAAAGTATGGGGATAAGGGAAAAGAAATAAAGAGAAATGAGTAAAAGAGGAGAAAAGGAACAACCTTCGTAATACCATCACTCTTCCGAACCTGAAGCTCCTGTGGATTAAGCTCGTACTCGGGAACTTCTCGAGGATTGGCAACGGCCATTGGCGTCTTCCTACTTTTCTAATAATAATAATAATAATAATAATAATTAGATATTTAAAAAAAAGAACAACCAATAAATATTAAAAGGCATAATAAGTATGAATTTAAGAATTAGAAAGAGAGGAAAATAGTGAATCAAGTTTGGGTACCGGAACTTTGGCTCCACGGGCCCTCAAAATGTTGTAAACCTCTGTGTTGCCATAATACTTAGCATCAGCAGCAGCCTGCAGATAATAACAATAATAATAATAATAATAATAATGATAATAATAATAACAGAACAGAGTATTAATTCTGCGGAAAAAGGAAAAAGAATGGAGAGAGAGAGAGAGAGAGAGAGACGTACTGTACTGCCCCAGCGATCACGAGCATCGATATTGGCCCTGCGGCTGAGCAAGAGCTTGACGACGTCAACGTGGCCTTCGCAGGCGGCGATGTGGAGGGCGGTGCGGCCGTCGAGATCGATGCTGTTGACGTCAATGCCGTCGTTGAGCAAGTCGTGGAGGCCGTTGGTGTCGCCACGGCAGGCCATGAAGAGGAGTTGCATGGTGGAATCGAGGTTCTCGGGGACGGAGAGCTGGGCGTCCTCTTGGGAAGGACTACCAGTGCGGCGGCGGATGGGATCGAGGGAGGACTGCCTGCCGAAGCTGAACCTGAGGTTTGCCCTCCTCGGGTCCAGCGACGACTGCCGCGTGAACTGTCGGCTCAGGCTCCGCCGAAGCGAATGCGATCCCGTCGAGAACTGCCGCGAGATTCCCCGCTTCAATTGGGCCGCTATGTTTTCCATATTTCTATATATTCTAATTCTAAATCAATAATATTCCACTAATTACTAATTATAATAATAATACAATCACAATCAAGGACATGAAGATATAGATGTAATATAATATATATATATTTATATATTTGTTCGGATCTCGAGATGCTAAGCTAGAGAGAGAGAGAGCTAGCTAGCTCTCGATGCCCGATTTCGTATCGCCGATTGCCAATGGAGAAAAGAGTAAAAGAAAGAAAGAAAGAAGATAATAAAGAGAGATGGATTGATTGTTTGAAAGAAAGTGTCAATTGTCCAAATGCAATGCAAAAGCAAAGGTAAGGAGATGAGAAGGGAAAGAGCAAAGCAAAAGAACAAAAAGAGGCTCTTTGGTTGTCCGGAAAAACCGTTAATCACACATTTCATTTCTCTTTCCCAAACGCGCCAACCCCATTCTATTTCTATGCTTCATTCATTCATTCATTCATCCTCCTCTCCTCTCCTCTCCTCTCCTAACGCTCCTCAATTTTTAAATCTTCTTTTTTTATTATTACTATTAACTTTCTTTGCTTTTCTCTTTTATTATTTTTAACCATTCCATCTCCCTACTCCCTAAATTTCGTAAAGATTCTTTCTTTTTTTGCCCCCTTTTCCTCTTCTCCTATAAAAAAAATTAGCTAATTAAAAAAAAAAAGAAAAAGAAAAGAAATAAAAAGATGTCGGCACATGCACTCTATAGTCGTAGCGGTAGCTCCTCACTCGGTGTTTTACGGTAGAAAACGGGAGAGTAGTGACAAACGAAAGTGACTCGTGTGTAATGGTAGTCGTAGGTGTAGATCTGGAGTCGGTTTGACTCGGTAAGAGAGAAAGAGACACACTTTTGTTTTTATTATTTATTTAATTTATTATTATTAATATTAATATGCGCCTACAGATTCGAATTACACAATCTCGTGGGCTTGGTACTTGGGTTGGAGACATGGACTTATCAATAGTGAAAGCTTAAAAACGTTATTAATAGTTTCTTTACATTATTAGAAGAAGAAGGAGAAGAGCATTATGTTATCATATCGTATCGTGTGCGTTTCGGATTAATTTAGATTACGCGGGAAAGGGAAGGGATGTGAACGAAGGAGGGCCCATCTGACAAAGCAATTTTTTTGGCCAATTATATGAGTTGACCGTGGACTTAGGACTTTAATGGACACCGCCAATCCCCCAATTCCCTCTCAACATGTGGAATATCCTTTAATCTCACGCCACATCTGTCACAAGCTCATGGGCAGGGCTACCCCTACCATATCCGTTATGACTCAATCATCAATTCATCAATACTAAAAATCACACAAATTCATTAGTTGCTCACTTCATTCCATTTGGCCATTCATGCCATGCGGCCACCGCGTCGTTTACATGAATCTTCAACTACAACACACATGGAAAAATAAATACTTAAAAATCCGAGTAATGCTATGGGGCACCAGTGGTACCCAGCACCACAGTGATCTGTTTGTTACTGGATGATTTAATTAATAAACTGAATCCTACATAAACCTCATTTAAATTATAATTATGATTAGCCAGTGATAGACTGACACATCACTGTGATGCTGGGCACCACAGGTACCTTATAGTATTATTCTAAAAATCCACTACCCCATTAATTAAAGACTATTCATAAAGTAGCCATATTCCCAACCTAGTACCTACCAACGTCTTCACGCCTGATTTAAATTAATACTGTCTACGTCTCTTTCCTTTTTTATTTGGTTATTTATGTCTTCTTATTGTGCATTTGAGCTACATTGGACAACCAAGCAAAGCGCACAAACAAACAACAAGAAGAGGAGAACAACACACAATCACAAAAGGAGCAGAGGAACACACTAACAAATAAACAAACCAACCTTATCAAAAAATAAATAAATAAACAAACAAACAAATCAAGAAGGCACCATACGAAAAAGGCAACAAACAGACAAACGATGACGACGAGGTAAGAGAAAGATTTTGTATTTACGTATTAGTTAATATTCTCTACTTTATTGTTTTTTTTTTCTTATTCCTTCAAATATTTCCTTTCCACTTGTTATCTTTACAGATTAGTAAACATGGCATTGAAGTTTATACTGTTAGAATTTGGCTTCCAATTAACCAAGAGAAAAGTTTGGGCTAAGGCCCAAATAGACTTAGAAGTTAGAAGAAATTAGACATTATACGGTAATTTAGAAAAAAATTTAAAAAATACAGTAGTTTAAGTTTTTTTAAGGTGCAGTACGGTTTTTATTAGATAAATACTATTTTTTTAAAAATTATTTAAAAATATATCATTTTTTTAAAAATTATTTAAAAAAATATCATTTTTTTAAATAGTAACTAGTTTCTGATAACAGTTTCCAGAAACTGATAACTAGTAATCAAATATATTTATAACTGGTAACTAGTAACCAGTGACAAGTTTCTAGAAACTGAAAATCAATAACTATTTTTAAAAATGGTATTTTTCTAAATATTTTTTAAAAAGTGATATTTTTCTAATAAAAACCGTATGAAAATTTGAAAAAAGCTTGAGTTCCGTATTTTTGTAATTCTTTTAGTTTTTTATATGTAAAAGTGATAGAAACCCTGGAAGTTACCCTTTTCATTTACTTGGCAAGCCCAATTATTCAAGCTTTCCTATTAGTTTCTTTTTCTTTGTGTTAGTCGGCTGTTATTAATCCATGAGCATATATATATATACTTAGCGTAGCAGCCGTGAAGATGTGAAAAAAATATACGAAGCAGTTTTGTTTAGGTAGCCAAACTTTTGGTTCATTAGTACACAATTTCGTCTCTCTTAGTTTTGTGGGAATTTGGTATAAACAAGCTTTGGATTTTGTTTCTTTGGTACTTATTTATTTGTTATTTCCTTTTGATATCGGTATCAAGATTGTTAGTAAAGCATCTTCTTTGCGGTCTTAGTTGCTTTTGTGAGAGAGAAATTTGGGTGTATTTAGGATTTGAGTGTGAGGGAAATTTTATCAGACTTTTGTAATCTCCTTTGGTTATAATGGAATTCTTCGCCGTCTCCGACGTGGACGTAGGCTATATTTTATAATTGAACCACGATAAATCCTTATGTCACTTGTGATTTTCTGTTATTTATATTTTATCGTAAATCCACTTAATTTGACGTTTGTCTAACAAGTTTTGTATTTATGCTTCCGCTGGCACAAGAAGTGGTATCAAGAGCTTTAGGTTCTTTGATTTGATTTTGGGCTTGTTAATTTGTCAAATTATTTTAGATTTTTGGCTTCTGCGATGGCGATAACGACAAGATATGAAGTTGCAAAATTCGACAGGAAAAATGACTTTAGTCTTTGGCATGTTAATATGTGAGCTCTTCTAGTTCAGCAAGGGTTACTTAAGGCGCTAAAAGGTAGGGAAGCTTTGCCAGTAAATTTGTCAGATGAAGAGAAGGAGGATCACTTAGATCGGGCACATAGTGCTATTCAGTTGTCTTTGTCAGATGAGGTGCTACGTGAGGTTGCTAATGAGACTACTGCTTCTGGGTGTGGCTTAAGCTTGAGAGTCTGTATATGACTAAGTCCCTCACCAATCTGCTATATTTGAAGCAGCGTTTGTACACTCTTCATATGTCTGAAGGTATACCTATTAAGAGTCATCTTGATGAATTAAATAGAATTATCCTGGATCTGAAAAAAATTGATGTGAAAATTGATGATGAGGATTAGGCCTTAATTTTGTTATGTTCTTTACCTCGTTCGTATGAGTACTTTGCTGATACTATGTTATATGGGAGAGACACTATTAGTATGGAAGATGTTAAAGCATCTTTGAATTCTAAGGAATTGAAGAAAAAAGTGTCTGAAAGTTGGGATGATAATCAATCAAGTGCATTAGTTGCTAGAGGTAGAGAAAAGAGAAAAGGCAAAAATAGAAATAGAGGAAAGTCTAAGAATAGGAAGGGCAATTGCAATTATTGTCATCAATCAGGGCACTAGAAATTTGAACGTCCAAAGATTAAAAGAAATAAGGAGACTGGTGAAAAATCCTCCACTACAGATAATCATGCTAGTTTTGCCGAGGATGGTTCTTATGACGGTGATTATGTTCTATTAGTTTGTAGACTATCAATCTGTTGATAGGGGTTTTGTCCTTTTAGGGAACAATATGTCCTGCAAAGTTGTTGGTATAGGTACTATTCGAATTAAAATGTATGATGGTGTTGTTAGAACTTTGACCGATGTTAGACATGTGCCAGATTTGAGAAAAAGCCTTATATTGAGGGCACTCGACTCACAAGGTTATAAGTATTCAGCTGAATGTGGAGTTTTGAGTGGTAGTAAGGATGCTCATGTGGTGAATAAGGGAAACTTGGATTATGGCCTCTATTTTCTTCAGGGTAGTATGGTTGTTGGTGCTACTATAGCCTCATCTTGTTTTGTTCCAGATTTTGATACTAAGAGTTTGTTGGATAGTCAGAAAATTAGAGAGTTTGACTTTTATAATTATTGTGTTTATGGGACATGATATTTAGTCAAGTTGGGTACTACCGTTTGTAGGATGAAGGGCATAATAGATTATATTCATTCAGAATTTTCAGGTCTTCCTCCTAATTTGTCTGTGAGTGGTTCTTGTTATTTTCTGACATTTGATGATGACTATGGTGTAAAATTTTGTGAGAGTCAATTCTGCAAGGAAGAAAAGATAGTGAGACACCGCACTATTTGGAGGATACCACAACGATTTTTGGTTGTAGAATGTTTGATTTGAACTCTTTTAGGGAAAGCTTGCTACTTGCTTTCTGTTGTTTGCATACCGAAAGGTATTTGGATTGAAGCTTTTGGATATACCTGCTATTTGGTCAGAACATCTCCATCAACTGCATTTTGCTTGAAGACTCCGTTTGAGGTATGGCTTGGTAATTCTGCTATCTTTGATTTGAAATTATTTGGTTGTCCTGCTTATGCTCTTGTGAATGATGGTAAACTCGAGCAATTGACAACAATCTTCCATGGATTTGAGTTTGAGGTAAACGGCTTTTGGTTGTGGTTTATTGAGCAATTATTACCAAGTTTGTTAGTTAGCAGAGTTCTTGAATTTGATAAGTTGGCCATCCTATTTGATATAGGGGAGTTAGTATGTGCAGATAAAGATCCCGGTGTTTGTAAGCAGGTAGAGTTTCTAATTAAAACTTCTATCAAAACTTTTAGTTCTACTACTTTGTTTGTTGTTAATAGAGAGAGGGGTTTGCCTCATTGGTTTAGTTTTACAGAGTTAGTTTCTTTTGTATTAGCTGTGACAAATATGGTGACCGAGTCCAGTACCGTTTGAAAGTTCAAGCACTGCTTGGACTTATTTGGTGTTACAGATTGTGATTAGCCCTTCGGGGTTTTGGAGGAGATGACGAAGAAGTTTCACTATTTTTGAACTTGGCTTAATTTTGTGCCAAGGTGGAGATTGTTGGAATTTGGCTTCCAATTAACCAAGAGAAAAGTTTGGGGTAGGGCCCAAATAGACTTGGAAGTTACCATTTTCATTTAGTTGGCAAGCCCAATTATTCAAACTTTCCTATTAGTTTCCTTTTCTTTGTGTTAGTCGGCTGTTATTAATCTATGAGCATATATATATATGCTTAGCGTAGCAGCAGTAAAGATGTGAAAAAAATATACGAAGCAGTTTTGTTTAGGTAGCCAAACTGTTGGTTCATTAGTACACAATTTCGTCTCTCTTAGTTTTGTGGGAATTTGGTATAAACAAGCTTTGGGTTTTATTTATTTGGTGCTTGTTTATTTGTTATTTCCTTTTGATATTGGCATCAAGATTGTTAGCAAAGCATCTTCTTTGCGGTCTTAGTTAGGGGTGTTCATGGCCGGTCTTGACGGTCGAAATAGCCAATCTAGAAATCAATCAGAATATGCGGTTCGGTCGGTTTACCAATCCGTGCAGTTTGAGTTGGTCGACTCAAACAGGCCAGACCGCACTTACATTTTTGTAGCCGGTTTGAGCAGTTTCCGCAGTTTGAAAACTTACAAAATTTGAATTATTACAACATCAACTAAGCTCATATCATAATCATATTTCATCTAAAATTTAAAGTCCAAATATAAAATGAAACTATGACATAGTTAAAAGCTACAACCAAATCGAAAGTCCTATTAAACTTAAATTTTAGTTACAACTTACAATCTAATCAAAATTGTATAGGAAACTTAAAGTCTTTAATCTTAAATACATTACAACAACAAGATTTAAAGTATAAAATATCATAAGAGTCTTAAGTGACATAGTCTTAAATGAGCTAAAAGTAATCATTACTCAATTAGAATGAATGAGCTTAAATTTTTAACTACTACTATACATATTTTTGAAAAATATATATATACAAACTTATTGGCCAGTTCGGTTTGAATCCAACCGAATTTGTCTAAAATCGAAAACTAAACCGGCCAAGTCAGTTTTTTTTTCCCTAATCCGTAACTGGCCGTTTAAGAAGAGAATCCGTCTGGATTGGGCGGTTTAGACTGGATTGGGCAGTTTCCAAGATTGGGCAGTTTCCACGGTTTGACAGTTTTTTTGAACACCCCTAGTCTTAGTTGCTTTTGTAAGAGAGAGATTTGGGTGTATTTAGGATTTGGGTGTGAGGAAAATTTTATCAGACTTTTGTAATCTCCTTTGGTTATAGTGGAATTCTTCGCCGTCTCCGACGTGGACGTAGGCTATATTTTATAGCTGAACCACGATAAATCTTTGTGTCACTTGTGATTTTCTATTATTTATATTTTGTCCTAAATCCACTTAATTTGACGTTTGTCCAACAAGTTTGGTATTTATGTTTTCGCTGGCACAAGATATACTTCATCACTTCAGTTTTTTTTCCCAATTTATCAAAGACAGATTTCGACCAAATTCCTTGTATCTCAAGAAAGTCATTCCCAATAACGAATCCAACCCAACTAGCATCAAGTGGATTAATTCCTGCTTTGAATGAGATTAAAACTCGGAAACATGAAACCGATAATGCCTTAAAGAGAAAATCATCGTTCATGGATGCAAGTTGCTTCCAATTTTCTACCCTTCTGCCTTCTAATCAATAAGTTCTCTTTATTTTAGTAGAAGATAAGAATTAGAAAGATCTTCCTTTTAACTCGAAAGGAGGAGAATCCCATTTCAGAGACTAGGAGAAGAAAAATAATATCTATTGGCATTGAGAATATAATTATTTCTAAATAAAGCAAGCTAAATGATGTTCTAGGAAGACTTCAAAAAGCCTGTTTATAATAATATCACATTGAAGCTCAAAAATATGGCCTTTCTAATTTTTATATAAAATCTACACACTTTCTAAAAGTGTGTCCACCTATAAATGAGAAAATGATACAGCAGCGGTCCAAAATGACTAGCTATTTGATCATTTTTTAGCCCAAAATTCAGTACATGATAAAACTAAAAAACTTATAGCTAAATGTCCAAATTATTTAATAACAAAATTAGAAATACAATATATTTCACAAGTGAAACTTTAAATAGATATCCTAATTTTCTCGAGAATCAATTCCCATTGCAAAATCGAAAGGAAGTCGGACTAGACATTTTCTCATACTATTATGAGCCGCAAATGATACTATTAATATTACTATGCAATGATTCTCAAGTGTGCTAGTATTGAGTCTGAGTTGGAAAAAAAAAAAAAGAAGTAGAGACAAGAAATATAATAGATGCTTAGATTTTTAGAAAGAGGAAAAAAAAAAGAAAAAAACTAATCCCAAAAGTAAATGGAGGAAAGTGGGAAATACAAAATAATTGCATAGGTAACATATAAATGATGAAAATTGAGTTGGGGGTATTTAAAGAAATAATGAGAAATCTATCCTAAAAATAAAAAATGAAATAAAGTCAAATTAAAAAAGAAGAAAAATATATGTGACAAAAATAGTATATCCCGAATCTTTTGTTCTTGATAGGTCGAAGCAATGTTGTTTGTGTCTACAAGTTAATTAATTTTCTTTTTATTTAGTTGTATTTTTTTAATGCCAATGTTACTTTTTCTCATTTCCTCCACCTCTTATGTTGCTTTTTCGTGTCAGTTAGTTGTTGTTCTCCCCTTCATTGTCCTTTTGCTTTGATTTCGTCTTTCCCTTTATTTATCTTGAACAAAGGATCTTTGATTCTATTTTTCTTTTCTTGTGATTTTCATTCGTTGTGTCGTTTTTTTTTTTTTTTTCATTTTTTGTCGTTTACAGTCTTACTGTCGTTTTTACATGTTCGTTGTCGTTGTCCGGCCCGCATCATTTTCTTTTCTTAGCTTTCTTTTCCATTCTCT
Organism: Trema orientale; assembly: GCA_002914845.1. Classification (NCBI taxonomy): domain Eukaryota; kingdom Viridiplantae; phylum Streptophyta; class Magnoliopsida; order Rosales; family Cannabaceae; genus Trema; species Trema orientale. The sequence continues at coordinate 58,261 of JXTC01000484.1, forward strand.
GTTGTTTGATTTTGCGTCTTTTCCGAGTTTTGCCGTTTTTCATTACTATCATTTCGTACAACCCTTAGTTGTCGTTTTTCCGATTTTTTGTCATTTTTAATTGTCGTTTTCTCAATTTCTGTCTCCTTTTTTTTTTTTCTTGGTTGCCGTTTTTAATTTTTTAACTGTCCTGTCGTTTCTGAAAATGCATCTCCAAGATGTGCTTACACCAGTTCGATTAGATGCATGATAATAAGTTTACTAAAAGAAGAAGAAGAATTAAACAAAGATAGACAACTTGTTTTGAATGCTATTGACTTCAAGTCTTGAACCAAACTATATCAGGGGAAACATATCTGGTGAACGGAATAAGCAGAAAACACACAACTCCCCTCGTACTGTGATGGAGTAAATACTGAACTTTAACACCAATGTATGCAAATGCAAATACAAAAGCACGAGGCCGATCATTCGCGAGAAACGACGACGAGCTGTTTTCCAACATTCCGGCCAGCAAAGAGGCCAACAAGGGCTGCAGGGCCACTCTCAAGGCCTTCAGCTACATCCTCCACGTATACAATCTTCCCTTGTTTGATGGAAGGCAGAACCAGTTCAAGAAACTTGGGATAGAGGTGATAGTAGCTAGTCACCACGAATCCTTCCAGCCGGGCTTGTTTCAGAATCAGATGCATTAAATTATGAACTCCTTCTGGACGCTCAAGGTTGTACTGTGAGATCATTCCACAACCAGCAATTCGAGCATGGAGCCTCAAATTCAGTAGCACCGCGTCAAGCATCTTTCCTCCAACATTCTCAAAGTAAATATCTATACCTTCAGGGAAGTACCTGCCAAGTGCCAATAAAACAGTCACAGTAAAACTATTCGGTTCCGCTTGTAAATCAAGATAGAAGACACCCCACAACCAGACCCTTCTGTTAATTTGGTTTCTTATTCTGTCCACGGCTGGAGTAGCGTCAAGGAAACATTACAATAGGATTTGTTACTTTACATCAATTAATTTGAAAGAGCGGTCAAACGGGAGTCATTGAATGATGAATTGATTATACCTTGTCAATTGTCATAATAAATTTGCCCTATTGTGCAATCTTATGATATGTTTAATATACGGATCACCATCTAACCTTTTCAAAGCTGCATCCAAGTCAGGCTCTTCTTTATAGTTGAAGGCTTCGTCAAATCCAAACTTGGTCTTCAACAAATCAACCTGAAGTTGCAGAAACAATAAGAAGTTGATTCATGAGGTTCCAATGGCTAACATGTCCAAACAAAACTTTCATACTATTGACTGTCATCAGCAAAATTGAAACTACTCGTGTCCTCTTAACTTACTTTTTCTTTGCTTCCAGCACTACCAACCACATAGCAACCCAACAGTTTTGCAAACTGCCCAACAAGCTGACCAACTGCACCAGATGCGGCTGAAATGAAGACATATTCTCCTTTCTTGGGAGAGCAGAGCTCATAGAAACCAACGTAAGCAGTCATACCAGGCATACCTACATAAAACGTGTACAGAATTAGATGAGTTTTTGAGAGTCAAGAAGAATACAAAACAACAATCCGAAAGAACATTTCATGACAGGTGGATCGTTTCAAAACAACAGTCCTGAAGTAAAGTGTCTGGTAATGAGTTCAAGCATAATTTTAAATTTTTATTCTCTTTGATGTCTTTGAATTCTCCCAAACCCACTTAGCAGGCTCGAGCCCGAAACTGGATGGATGGCAGAATCTCAAGAGGAAAAAGTATCTTGCATATAGCTCTTGATCAATGTTTTGAACTAGTTTTCTTGCACTGTTTTTGGTCAATTATTGGGGTTCAATAAATAAATCAGAAACTACAGATAAATTTAGCACCACCAAATCATCTGAAGTCATACATAAATAGACAAACAAACAAAATAGCTGCATACCAAGAATTCCAGTATAGTAAGACAAAGGAACATCAGTATCATGAATTTTGAAAAGAGTTTGAGCTTGGGTTGCATTGATGATACTATATTGCTCCCACCCGGTTATTCCCCAAACCAAATCGCCTTCCTTAAACTTTGGATCCCCAGATTCTATTACTTTAGCCACTCCGTACCCGCTGATAGGCTGCAAACAAACAAATATGAAAATGCATGTATATTGCAGTCAGTATTTTAGAGTATTTGTTATGAAACAAACGAACGAAATGGAGAAATAATTTAATGGGCAAGGCGCCAAGGTCGTCATGTGCGGGGGTGAGGAACTCACGGAATGGAGGTTGAAGGAATCTGCATAAGAAGCAGGATTGAGGAGCTTCTTCATACGGTTTCGCATGTAGGGGTCGCAGGACAAGTAGAGATTCTTTACGAGAACCTCTTCGGAACCTTGTGGAAGCTTCAGTTTCAGAGTAGAAGAGGTGACATACAAGTCCGATTCCTTGGGGAAGCCAGACACATAGTCCCTCAGTAACAACTGCTTGTTGCTCACTTCTGCCATGCTCCTCTTTTTCTCCTCCTCTTCCTCAATCAATTGTATTACTTTACTCGTTTGTTTGGTTGGACGAGAAAGCCAAAGTCAATCTATATATAACACAAACATAAGCAGTCACAGCTAGACGCGTTCCCATTTAATTGCGCAATGAATGACGTTATTTTCGTACTAATCAAAATACAATAATGTCATTTCATAGCATGCGTCACCATTTGTTTCTTGTGGATTGAAATTATAAAAACAGTTGATTTCCCGCGGTGGGGAGAGGGAAACAGAAAAAGTCTGCTTCTAGTTTTGTAGCCACTAATCACTACATTCAGACTAATCCCTCGCAGTGTTGGCACCTTAAGTATTATATTCATATAGCATTACCTGTCTTTAATAGAGACCACATACTTTTTGACCCGTAAATACATGTCGTATTTATATTTCATTTTCACACAAGGTGAAAAAAGAAGAAGAAAAAAGTCTTGTAATGTAGCGTTGGTAGTTTATTTCAAGAGATCTTTCATTAGTTTGAGCCCTTGGAATACAGATAAAACGGTATGCATCTAAAAAGAGCGAGCATGTCAATCTCGAGAAACGACGACAACTTGTTTTCCAACATTGCGGCCCTTGAAGAGCCCCACCAGAGCTGCAGGGCCACTCTCCAGGCCTTGTGCTACGTCTTCCACATATACAATCTGGCCTTGTTTGATTGAAGGCAAAACCAACTCAAGAAACTTTGGGTAGAGGTGATAGTACTCACCAACCACAAACCCTTTCATTACAGCTCGTTTTGTAATCAGCTGCATCAAATTATGTACGCCTTCTGGTTGCTCAAGGTTGTACTGCGAGATCATTCCGCAAACAGCTATTCGAGCATGCACCCGCAAGTTTAGGAGCACGGCGTCCAGCATCTTTCCCCCAACATTCTCAAAGTAAATATCTATGCCTTCAGGGAAATACCTGCCAGAACACCGTACTACTGATAGCTTAAAGACTGATTCCCCTTATACGGAATAGATCAAAGTATTTAATCTGTTGGGTGCTACAAGTATTTGATTGAATGACAACTTTCCATTGAGAACTACTTTTATGATCATACAAATACAAATATAAATACACACATGTCAAAGCTTCATCTTCTTGTATTGGATTATGACGGTTACAACAAAGATTAGTATCTGACCTTTTCAAAGCTGCATTCAAGTCGGGCTCCTCTTTGTAGTTGAAAGCCTCGTCAAATCCGAATTTGTTCTTCAACAAATCCACCTGACATTGCAGAAACAATTAAAAAAACCTAGTTTATCATTTAACAAAAGCACGAGCAAGACATTGGTTGATTCGTGAGGCATGAGCATGCCTTCCATCACGATAACAATAGAAGTTTTTTAACATCACCAGATAAGACTCAAATTGTATACTAACTGAGAAATGACGAATAGAGTAGCAGCTACAGAATGGGAAGAATGGTAAATTAGACACCCATAAACTGTGACTCACCTTTTCTTTGCTTCCGGCACTGCCAACAACATAGCAACCCAATAGCTTGGCAAACTGCCCAACAAGCTGACCGACTGCACCAGACGCAGCTGAAACGTATACATATTCTCCTTTATTTGGAGAACAAAGCTCGTAAAGACCAGCATAAGCAGTCATACCAGGCATACCTACATTGATGTACACAAAAGATGAGTAGGAGAGCATCAAGAGAGAATGTCATTAACTAGCAAGCCTTCGAAACTTTTAACAATCGGGTCAATAGCATGTAGCATCCAGGCAAACAGCAAGGTCACTGATCATGGCAGCTAATCTAGTATGTCACGTTTTAGAAAAGCAAAGTTGGATAGCAACTGAGTTTGCCCTTTTTCAAAACAGAGAACTGCGAGACCCCATTATTAAAATGACTGAAAAATAAAAAAAGAGCAAATTCGAATTCCAATGCCTGTATGAAGAGTATAAAACAGAACAAGTAAGAGACTAAATTGGAGAAAATTTAGAAGTTTAATTTCAAAGAATCATGTCATAGAGGTTCTAATACAGTACTGGGACAAAAAAGAGAGAGAAGGAAGAAAAGAAGAGAAAGAGAAGAGATTTAGAGAGAACGAGATTCATGATTACAAGGACAAGATTTTGAAATTAGAATGTTGGTTTTATGACCATGATTTGCGGAACCTCAAAACAAGAAAAGTTACTTGCCAATATTGCACTTCAATTCTATGAATTAGTTTTCTTCCATGAGTAAATCAAAACAATTGTGGTTTGAGCAAGACGTCTCTCAAATTTCAACAAATGAGACAAAGGGTATCTTCAGAAGATTAATAAATTCAGGGAATGGGTTAAGAGTGTAAGCAGAGGTTACCAAGAATTCCAGTGTAGTAAGAAAGAGGAACATCAGTGTGATGAATTTTAAAAAGAGCCTGAGTTGAGTTGAGGATACTGTATTCTTCCCACCCAGTCATTCCCCAAACCAAATCGCCTTCCTTCAAGTTTGGATCCCCAGATTCCAAAACTTTAGCCACACCATAGCCCGTGATGGGCTGCATTCATAATAAAAAGTTACTTATCATAAGTTGAAGAAAGAGCCCATACCCATTTCAATTTGGACCACTCCATAGAGAAAACTTGAATTGAATCAGCTGGAAAAGCAAGCATGAATATAAACCAAATTAGAAAAGGAAACGGATAAGGTGACTAACAGAACCGGACTTGAAAGAATCGACATATGATTCATAATCGAGCTTGCTCATTCGGTTGCGCATGTATGGATCGCAGGACAAGTAGAGATTCTTCACCACAACCCCTTTGGAACCCTCCGGCAGCTTCAGTTTGAGAGTGGACGAGGACACGTACATGTCTGATTCCTTGGGGAAACCGGACACATAGTCCCTCAGTACCACTTGCTTGTTGCTCACTTCCGCCATTGCCACCACTTTTTGACCTTCTTTTCTCTTCTCTTTTTCTTTTCCTGTCTTTACCTATTCCCATTTTGGCATATTTAAAGGTAAAGACCAAAGTAAACCCAATGAATGAATGAATGAATCAACCAATCAACCACGTGGAAGCGTGTGCCTCTCCTTTTACATCCACGTGAAAAAGGGTGTCTTATCCATATCCGGCTAATAATTGCGGATTTTTTCTTTTACTATATGTCATTATTATTATTATTATTATTTCCGTTTTCAGATTCTAAATGTTGATATTTGTTATTTAAAAAAAAACAATACTAAATTTTACAAAAACACCATAGAATAGAATAAACCCTCATTAAATTCCGATCAGTTACAAACATACATGTAACTAGGTACGGATACGGGTAATGATTATTTAGATACTAGTGAACAGAAAGACACATGTAATTAAATACAATCGAAAAAAAGAAAAAGAAGGAAACACTAGTATAGTGCTTCATTCTTGAGCAAGGACAACAACGCTTTTGCCAAAGTTGAGGCCACTGAAGAGGCCAACCAGAGCCGCAGGCCCAGTTTCTATGCCGTGAGTTATGTGTTCCACGTAATCTATCTTCCCTTGTCTGATGTATGGCAGAACAGTTTCCAAGAACTCGGGATAGAGATGGTAATGGTCATAGACAAAGAATCCTTCCATCCGAATTCGTTGGTATATGAGATGCATCAGATTGCGAACCCCTTGATGCTCTTCCAGGTCGTACTGTGAGATCATTCCACACACTGCTATGCGCCCGTGAAGTCTCATGTTGAGCAGCGCTGCGTCCAGCATTTTGCCTCCCACATTGTCAAAGTATATGTCTATGCCTTGTGGGAAGTACCTTTTCAGAGCTGCGTCGTAGTCCTCCTCTTCTTTGTAGTTGAAAGCCTCGTCGAACCCCAACTTGTTCTTCAATATCTCAACCTTCTCCTTACTTCCAGCGCTTCCAACAACATAACAACCCAACAGCTTTGCAAATTGGCCAACCAGCTGACCGACTGCGCCGAATGCTGATGAGATGTACACAAAATCGCCTTTCTTTGGAGAGCAAATTCCGTAAAAACCAGCATAAGCTGTCATACCAGGCATGCCTGTATGTATGAAAAAGAAAACGTAAGCCTTAGTTTGTCAATGTAGCTAGTAATTGAAATCAAGCATTCTTTCTGTTAATGAGGTTGTGTTGGTGACCAGATATTTACCTAGAATTCCTGTATAATAGGAAAGGGGCACATCAGTGTGATGGATTTTAAAGAGGCTTTCAGTCCTTGTAATAAGACTATACTCTTCCCATGTTGTTATACCCCAGACTAAGTCGCCTTCTCTGAAGTCAGGGTGCCCTGAAGCCAAAACTTTAGACACTCCATACCCGACTACTGGCTGCAAGTGCAAGTGCAAGTGATCGAAACTAATTTGTTAATTTGCTTGGATATTATCTATGATTTATAAACTAATTATATTTAAGAGAGAAATTTATGTAGCTAAATATCACTTATTATTAGAAGTATGAAAACCTAGATGAGAAGAGATATTAACAAGAGGAGTGAATTAAGGCTCTCTCTCTCTCACCGAGTTGGGAGCAAAAAAGGTAATGCGGCCAGGTTCTGGTTTCTTAGCACCTCGCATATAGGGATCGCAGGACAAGTAGAGGTTCTTGACCAGAACAGCTTCAGAACCCTCTGGCACTTGCAGTTTTGTGGAAGCAGTGCTCAAATACATATCAGACTCCTTAGGAATACCATCTATGTAGTCTCTAGCCAGCACTTGCTTGTTGCTCACTACTTCACCAGCTCTTGCCAATGCCATTGTTAAACTCTTTCTTTTTTTTTTCCCTCTGTTTATGAGAATAACGCAGAGTTTATTTTCTATATATAAGAAAGGGTTGTGACCATTTACTTAAGCACATACATCACCTATCCAAAGTTGCAGGAATTATTTTCTCCAGGGGCGGCTCATGGTAATTATAATTGATTCTTCTAAACGAGCTATGCGTATCAAAGTCAATAAAGATACATTTTAAATAAAAGATCACAAATGAACTGGAGCCTACCACTGCAAATAAATAAGCAAAATTAGTATGAACTATTCTATAAAATAAGAAGAATGGGGAGACCAAGTACGTAAGCACATACATCAGCAAAAGTAGAACAACGTTATTTACAGGTGGCGGATTCTTTCCTCTTTTGAAGTTGATTGATGAGGTAGATAATAAGCTTATTGGATGAATATTTAGACCCACAGACTATTTCGTGACACGATTTAGTTCTCATTCTTAACGTAATTTGTTTATCAATGACAATGACTTATACTGACAAACAATGTTGGAAGAAAATTCTATGCAATGGGATTAGCGAAATTATTTTTATTAAAGTTATATACAATATATATTGTAAAATATCGTATTGTGTAAATGGAAAGTGACAGCATTGAATATTCTAATCTAATATAATACTGTTGACATGTACAGTACAGACTAAATGGAATTGGGGGCATACACTTGAAAATTCTAAAATATTATATTTTAGGATGATATGCAACAAAACAAGTTTGACGAGATTACAATTCAAGCCGAAAGGAAAAAAGAAAGAGAAGTTGAGATGAAAATGCTTACCTGCTTATCTGCAGGAGCCATCATTAAAACAACTTTCTTTCCATCTTACTTATGAAATATCATGAGTCTTTTTAATTCACTGCTATGTTTTTTGGTCAAAATTATGCACTGTTAGTTTCACAAAACAAAGAAAAGAAAATAAACTGAACGGCGTCACACTTCTGAGATAAGATAATGTTAAAATGAGTCTTTATTCATAGTCTTTATTCTTTAAGGCTCCATGAGAAACAAGACAGTCTATTAATGGATATGCATTTGCTGTTCACACCAATGATCAACCCTACAACTTAGCAGGAGGGCGGCCACCAAAACATCTTAGTAGTACTTGTACTATTATCATAAACAAGACACCACAAATACTGTGCAGTGGTAAAAAGAGGTCATGTATTGTATCATTCAGGACTCAGGAGCAACAGCAACTACTTGCTTTCCAACATTACGGCCGCTATAGACTCCTACCAAGGCAGCCGGAGCACTTTCTAGTCCTTGAGCTATGTCTTCTACATACGCTATCTTCCCTTCTCTGACAAGAGGCAGCACAAACTCTAAGAAGTTAGGGTACAGATGGTAATAATCAAAGGTAGCAAATCCTTCCACTCGGATCCGCTTAAAAATAACATTAATCATATTGGTGATGCCTTCTGGTGGATCCCGATTGTATTGGGAGATCATTCCACATACAGAAACTCGACCATGAAATCTCATGTTAAGCAGCACAGCGTCTAGCATTTTCCCCCCAACGTTATCGAAGTATATGTCAATGCCTTCAGGGAAGTACCTGCAGTGAAAGGTGACAATATATCAGCTTATTAATTATAACTACATATGACTACTTGAGGCTTAATAGCACTAGTACTAAGAGCAGCTCTGCTTCTACTATTTTAGTGAGTACTTTCGTCTATATGTATTACCTTCTCAGGGCTGCATCCCAGTCTTGTTCTTCTTGTAATTGAAAGCTTCATCGAACCCAAACTTGCTCTTAAGTAGATCAACCTATATGTGTAGATTTATATCAGTGGAGGAAAACAAAAGAAGAATAACAAGTTAGTTATAGTAATTTCTAGTCACTAGACCACTTGAAAATTATGCAAGCGTATTGAGGATGATTGTGACTCACCTTCTCTTTACTTCCGGCACTTCCGACTACATAGCATCCCATTAACTTTGCAAATTGGCCAACAAGCTGACCAACTGCACTAAATGCTGCAGATACGAAGACATACTCTCCTTTTTTAGGCGAGCAAACTTCATAGAAGCCAGCATAGGCTGTCATGCCGGGCATACCTATATCAAAATTCAAACGTAATTAAACACATATTTCAGACCACACCAAATAGAATAATACTACTACTCGTGGTATAGTACCGAGTCTATCGATCGCTTTTTTGTGAAAGTCTATTTGAATGAGCAGATGTAGTATAACATTAACATACCTAGAATTCCAGTATAGTAGGAAAGTGGGACATCAGTATGGTGAATTTTGAAAAGTTGAGCTGTTTCTGTAATTAGACTGTACTCTTCAAATCCGGTTGTCCCCCAAACTAAATCACCTTGCTTAAAGTCAGGATGCCCAGATTCCACAACTTTACCCACTCCATACCCGTTTAATGCCTGCATTTAGCAACCATGAACCAACCAACGCATGTTATTGCATCAATTACACCAACTAGCTACTTAATTATGAGACAGAAGTTTCCTTCACCATATAGATGATTGATTGTTTGATCAGTGTATACCTTTGGATTATAACAGCCTTAGAAAGCCAATAGTTAAAAAAGAGAATGAGAGATCAGTAGTGCTTACAGAGCCAGGGGTGAATGAAGTGAAGACAATAGGATTTTCGATCCTTTGCATCCGAATTCGCAAGTAAGGGTCGCAGGCCAAGTAGAGGTTCTTGAGGACAAGTGATCCAGTGGAACCCTCTGGAAGCTTCAACTTAATGGTTGCTGAAGTGGAGATGTACATGTCCGATTCTTTGGGGAAGCCCGAAACATAGTCCCTGAATATCACCTGCGTGTTCCTGATTTCCTCTCCAGCCATTGCTGCTGTTTCTGTGCTACAATTTTCTTTTCCAAGTTAACTAATCTAAATATATGGTATAAACACTGATGTTGGTGAGGTCCCAGAGGTTGCCACGTGTGTGTCTCTACAGTACCATCCCTTCTTAAATATCTAGCCGACTATTCTGAATGTGAAGAAGGCATATGCATATTGTCAAGTGTGTCAACCAGTTGCGCATGAATGTCCAATCATCGAAGACTTTCACGTGCGACTAAAAGCCTCGAGGTTAAAAATGGAAATTGATTTTGGGTGACACTTGATAACTTGTCCCTACTCCTACTCCTACTCCTACTCCTACTCCTCCTAGTTAGTAGTTTTATCAAAACGTAATACCAATCTGATAACGTAATACCAATCTCTTATCTTCCTAAGTGTTGCCAATCATATGATCTCCTCTATCTCCAAAGTTGTATCTTGTTCATTAGCTTTATCAGCTGCAATCTGAGGTGGTTTTGACATCCCAGAATCATGAGTAAGGCCGTATCTCTCTCCCATGGCTCTTAGCTTCTTGTACACATGAAGCATGCTTGGCCTTTGAGCAGGAAGGGGTTGAACACAATCATATGCAATCCTTAAGAGGATAAAGATTTCATAATCGAAAGCTTGCCCAAGCAGAGACTTATCTATCGAATCGTAAAGCCTTCCAACCGAAACACTACTCAAAAGTTGAGTAACCCACTCTACCAGTGGTTCCTCCAAACTGCCAGAAGAACCAATATTCATTTGGCTACGCTGTTTCTGAGTGATTAGCTCAAGAAGAACCACCCCGAAGTCATAGACATCCTTCTTTACAAAATCGAGCTCCCAACTCCTGCTTGAATCAGGATCACTTGGATTCATGAACATTGCCCCACTAAAGTTTGATAATTTGGGCTCCAAATTCTGATCAAGTAAGATAGAGTTGGAGCTTATGTTTAGATGAGCCAGGCGGAAATTGCACTGATGGTGGAGCCAGGCCAGTCCTCTTGCGACCCCAACTGCAATCTTAAGCCTCAAAGGCCATTCCATTGGCATGGCCTTGTTCTCTGGTGGATGTAGCCAATCATAGAGATTTCCATTTGACACGTACTTGTAAACCAAAATCCATTCTCTCGTTTTTATACAGAAGCCTAGGAGGGGAACCAGGTTATTGTGCCTCAGTCTGCCGACACTCTTCAACTCGGATATCAAGTGTTTGTGGAGGTGTTTGGAGGGATTCAGCCTCTTAACAGCAAGCAACAAACCATTGTGCAGCATCGCCTTGTACATGGTCCCCATCTTTCCGAAGCCAATAATATTGTTGTTGCTGAAGTTACTCGTGGCCTTGCTGATTTCATTGAGACTCATTCGAGCAACTGACCTCTGTAACTCTAAAATCTGCCACATATCAGTTTAATTGCTCAATTAATATTGATACATGAATAATAAAGTTGACTTGAAGATCTAAGAGTCAAAATATTCCAGCAATTCTTTGCCTATATCCCATAGCCTAAAGGGTAAATCAAGAAAATATAGAAACAGAGAAAGAGAGGGAAAGAGAACCTCTAGTGGCAATTTGATAAGTTGATGATGATCGGGTTCCTTTGGTTGGTTGTGGTTGATGGTCCTCAAGGTCAAGGGTGACACTTTCACCCTGCTTCTCCCCAGCTTCGAATTCAACCAAAGCAAATAGTAGTAGGACATAAAGCTAGCCGTAACAAATCCAGCGGACACCACAAATCCAACCACAAAACCGTCTTTGAAATATTGCAACAACATCATACCAGTTGATCTGAAATATCGGTGCTTCGCAATGTCCTCAAAAGGCCTGCAACCAAATTACTAACTTGATGGAGACTTTATGCAATTTAATGGAGACCGGGTTTATAAGTAGTAATTAAAAGACCAAGTAAAAACTATTTCTTTATGTGCAGTTGCTCTCCACTGTTATAAGAAAATGTACAAGAGTTTACACATGGGTTCATGTCAGCATCGCTGCAGCTCCCTTGACTGCATTCCTAGGAGAATTGATTGGCAGACCACTAATAGGTTGACTTTTTGTCAAAAATATTTGTGTTAAGTTTGGTGCCGGAAAGAACAATTCAACTGACTAGATGGTGATACAAATTGTTTTATAATATACATGCATTCACTCTTCACCTTTTGTTAACTTTGAGAACATATATCACAGACAAATCATAAGACAGTTTTATTATTTTGTTCGAAGGTTGGGAGGTGGAATATTTTTTTTTTTTTAAGGTCAAACAAGAAAAATGGCTTTTACATTCTCCTATTCCAATTTTCGACAGGCTAGCATAACTGAAGTTGGTAAAACCGGACTAGATCAGTTATCAAGAGAAGTATAGAATAGGAGGGATGAGTTGGAACTGAATTATTTAATATTAGACAATTATCCTTGACTTTGAACTTTTAAAAATCTACATTAATTTTTTAACGGCGGATTTGCGCTTATTTTTGATGAATTAGATAATACCGGTATACATGGTAAGTTATGTCCGTCAATTTATCAAAGCCTCGTTTATTTTCAAACCAACCATTGACATTCCTAGTAGAGGCGCCCTTGTATATGTCTCTGTCTCAATTGTTTGATTCTATAACCGTACAAACTCAAATATAAAAAAGGAAAAACGAAACAAGCAGTTTAATTTTATCAAACACGCACACATACATAATCTCATTAATTAGAGACCAATACATTAGAAGGGGTTTGATCATGACTCATGGATGAATGCAAGGCAAGGCAAGGCAAGGCCAGGCTCTAAACAGGACGCCACGGGCTCAAGCAACAAATTTATTTTATTTTTTTTAAAGTATATCTATAGTAATATATAGCACGCATCCTGATTCCTGATGTAGCTAGTACTACGTACTTATAACATGATCATATGATTTGTATTTCTACAAACAACTTGAAGGCTGAACCATCCCAGAAGCGGTTCCTGCAGCGTGGCTACAAGAAGCCTGCGCAGGCTCGTTCTTGTAGGTAAGCTTCACGTCCTGAAGTCTGATCCTGCTACACGGGTTTTGCGGACTGCAATCGAACTTCACCGCCACCTCCGTCGCCGAAGTCCCGTGTATGTCCTGGTACGTGACGTCGCTCACTTTCACACCGGACACCCGACCGGGGCACCCCTTGTGGTCCGGGCAGTAGTTTTGATCGATCACAATCGGGTTCTGCACGTTCACCATCACCGCGTGCTGGAACAGGACGTTCCTGGCGAAGCCGCTGCTCGGCCTTCCCCACGACTTGATCCTGAGGCCGTTTTGGGTGCCCGTGAACGTCGCCGTCTTAACCGTAACGTTCTGAACACCAGCCTCCTTGAGGTCCTTGCCGAGGCTGCCAATGCTGATACCGTGGCCGGGTCCACATGCGACGTCCTCGATCCAGAGATTGCTGGTGCCGGGGCCAATGGAGACGCAGTCGTCCCCAGTTCCGATCTTCGAGTTGAGGATGGTGACGCCGGTGGAGAGCTGGACGTGGATGCCGTCGGTGTTGGGGCTGTTGCCGGAGGCGGTTACCTTCACGCCTTGCAATTTGACGTTGTTGCAGCCGTTGATGACGATGTGGAACATCTGGCTGTTGAGGGATGTTACTCCTACTATCTTTATGTTGTTGGAGTTGGAAAAACCCAGTGTCTGCACATACACACAACCCAATTCAACTCAACTCAACTCAACTCAACTCCCTTATTATTGATTATTATTATTATTGATTATGAAAATTATATCTGTATACCGATTTATAGAAGACCAAATTAAGCCCAAGCACATGATCGATTATGGCATGCTTGTGACCGTCATCATGTGCGCCTTTCAACTTATTATAAACCCAAGTCGATCCATAAACTAAGCGTACAAACTTAGTGATTCACTGACCAATAAAAGAGCCTGATCAAGCAAATGAATGATTCACTTTTGAGGACGGAGTCTGTTCACACTTATATATGTATAATGCATATATATACATAAATCTTAATTATCTTATAGCTACTCATTAGTTAATAGAAATGAATGGTATATATAGTTTTTCAATTAATTAATTATTCACAGTTTTTTTCGCTGACACTAAAAATGAAAACGTTCAATATGGACTAGAGAAAAAAGATTCCTGATCGATGGTGCCAGAACTAGGTCAGTAGTTACAATTGCTCAGACAAGTAGTGGCCATGCACCAAAGTAATATTATGAGTTATAACTTATAATAATAATAATATGACTCACCGTGGCTCCGCTGGGGCAACTAGTCTTGGCCGAGTTTTTGCAAGCCCAGAGAGCAGCACCTTGGCCATCAAGAATTCCGCCAGATATGGTGACCCCATTCACAGATTGAAAGAAGATCCAGTTACCGGCGTTTCCAATGACCCGGTAATCCAATGGAGCCACCAGGGTGCCAGCGATGCGAAAGGTGATGGCATTGTTCTTGCATTGCCCGCTGAACACCACATTTTTCAGCAAGAACCTTCCCGCCGGCACGTCAATGACCGCCGGCTTTACCGATCCACAAGCTTTGGCCCATGCGGACAGGAACGCTTTTGTGGAGTCTGTCTTGCCGTCTCCTTTGGCTCCCAAACTTACCACATTCACATTGACATCGTATGTGGACACTGCTGCTGCATTACTAGTAGTAATGCTGCCTAATAATAACGTCGTCATCATCATCATCATCATCTTCATCACCACAACAACAACAAGGATATTTGATTTTGTCATCATTTCCATTTGGAGAGATCAGATAAGGGAGAAAAGAAAAGAAAAGAGAGAGATGTTCTGAGTGGTTAATTACTTGGAGAGTACTAGAGTAGTGGTGGTGGTGATGGTGAGGAAGTTGGAGCGGTTTGAGGGTTGTATTTATAGAGACTTGAAGATGGAGAGCAACATTTAATTATTTATATATATTAATAAGGATTTAGGATTAATTCAATTGGATAGGATATGCTCCTTTCCTTATTAGTCCTTATCAGTATTATAAAATATAAACAAAGGAAAAAAAAAATCACAGAATTAGGCCAGCGAACCCCGGGGGGGCCGCGCCGAACTTCAATTCATTAATATTACTTTATAAAATAAAAATTATTATATTTATTAGCTCTTTTCTTTACCAAAATGACCTTACGTACATTTGCCTACTTAGCTTTGCTTTGCGGTTCAAATCAGTTCTAACTTTTTAACTTTTGAATGCCATTCTATTCTAGAGTTTGGATATATATATATATGAGTGATGTTTCAATGGAGATTTTTGTTTTTACTCCATGGATGGGTACTCTAATTTGGGCCATTGGATTGTAATCTAATGGCTATAATAATATTAGTAGATTTATTAAAAATATTATTATAATTAATAAATATATAAATATAGAAAGTTATTTAAAATAAAAAAGATGGGTAACCTGATGAATTGGTTAATTTATTTTATTTTACTTTATTTTATAAGAAATAAAATTAGTGAAAAATACTTAATAACCCTAAATTACTCTTAACTATCTTATTCGTAGGAAAAAAAAAAAACAACAACAACAAAAGATGTACAAATTTTAAGCTA
>JXTC01000484.1:73898-108572 GCA_002914845.1 Trema orientale
ACGTGAATATTTTGATGCGTGTCAATGTCTAAACCAATAATCATTACGCAAGTTCGGTGCTGCAAATATACGTAGTACACAATCTTGAATCAACAGGCATGAGGATCAGTTAGTCCGTTTTAAGAAAAAAGGACCTTCACATTGAGCTACCTATTATTTTAAATGGTTTTAAAATTAGATATACTTGATTAATTATTCTGCGATCGTCCTATATATAGTCCTAATTATAGGCTAGACTTACATGTCTCTTTAATTAATTTAAATTTTGTTCTACACATATATTGGCTATACCTATTCATCCCCATTGAAAGCTAGCTAATTGTATCTGGAAGACTAAGAGTAGAGTACTGAAATAGAGAAAACATGGAATAATGCAATTGGCTTCCTTTTTTTATTTTTTACTTTTAATTTTGCTTGAAAAACAATAGTAGGAATACATATATATTGATTGTTTATATTTAATTATACATAATAACTTCAAGCATATATATATATATATATATATATATATATATATATATATATATATTTAATTATACATAACAAGAATTCAGCGTCAATATTGGGGAAATTGGTGAATCTGCCTAAGCTGAATATATTAATCATAAAACAAGTCCAAGAGTATCCAATATTTGGCGTCCACATATAAAGTTGCTTAAGGGTTTGAACCATATGAAAATTGGAATAGGAAAAGACACATGCATGATACTTTGAAATCAATATACAATATTGAAGAAAGAAGAAAATTTCTTACGAAAGCTGCGACGGTTATAAGCCCGACATAGTTAAGCAAAACATGCCACCAAGCCTTAGCCAACCTCAATATTACAAGTTTGCGGTGCTTATGTTATGGCCTGCATTTGCTTTAAACGCAAGCTCAATATGCATTCCCACCTACAAGTACTATAAGTATAACATCTCCTCTCTTTCATACTCATTCATTTGTGTTATATTATAAGCTTTCTCCCAATTCCATTTTTCCCCCGTTTTCCTCAGTACGTTACCTTTTATATATGATTATGTATATTCTAGTTAATTCACCTCTATTCTTGATAATAATTTAATTGGTTCATTGAAGTTTTACTTGCCAAGAATATAACGTACGTATTTAATTAGGAAAATTTTACAAATTCTGTAATATAGTTGAATTAAGAAGACCATTGCGCTTGCCAACTGGGGTTAGCTCAGTTGGTCCAAGGTTTGAGGGTTGTGTGTGTGTGTTTGGGGGGGTCAGGAGTTCAAACCTTGGTAGTGTGTGTGTGTGCCATTTTTCTTTAATTTGTAGTAAGTGGTGGTCATTAGTTAAGCCCCACTTTTAAAAAAAAAAAAAAAAAAAAAAGAAGACCATTGCGCTTCAAATTAAGTAATTAATATACGTATAATGGGGTCAAAAAAACTATTTAACGATGAGAGAATTAAAGGAGATCTGCATTAAAAACGCTACAATATCATCAATTGTTCTTAAATTTTAGAAACCGACAGAGGATATCAAATAATTAAATTAAGATATGTACATAATATGGTTGGGAGAAAAAAACAAAAAACAAAAAAAAACAACAGCAACAAATTAGTGTTCAATAAGCCAGGGCAACTACTTTTGCCACTTTTACGACAAAATGTGTCAAAATTAATTATTTCCAAACAAAGTGTGACACTTGGCAAAAATTATTGGCAAAGGGGTAATTTGACCAAATTTTACCTCTATTTTCTTTTTTATTCTATATTCAATAAATTTCGTCCTACTGTTTGTAAATAGTACATGAAGTTCAAAGTTCAGAGTACCGAGAGTTGGGGAAACGTATGATTCTATTTCCTAAATGAGGAAAGAAAAACCTAGTTAAAACAAAAATAAATTAAAAAACAAAATAAAATAAAATAAGGGAAAAAAAAAAACAGAGTGGGAATTGGTCCCGAAGAATCGCAGGATTCCGGATTATTTATTTTTTTAAAGGAGATTCTGGACCTCATATTAATCTATATAATTAATCACATATGCATATGCCTAGACTCTAGCTAGTCCATTGGTATCTTAATTTCAGGAGATCCAATAGCATGTGGTGTGTGCCACTGCCCACACTCACCATTTTTTTTTATCAATAATAAGATCATATATGCTTTTGGCCTTTTTATTTATCTTATCACCAACTCCAATACGTCTATGTTTTTCTTTTTAAGGGGAAACCAATACGTCTATCTAAAATATACATATATGTTTTGAAAAAAAAGAGAATATACATATATTAGAGGAATAATAGATAACATCCAAAACCTACGTCTTGAAGATTCAGCATCCAATTATACCTGTAATTTATGACATAATAAGTTATTGCATAGGGTTTACTAGTCAACAAATTCAGATAT
This sequence comes from Trema orientale, assembly GCA_002914845.1. NCBI lineage: Eukaryota > Viridiplantae > Streptophyta > Magnoliopsida > Rosales > Cannabaceae > Trema > Trema orientale. The sequence continues at coordinate 76,260 of JXTC01000484.1, forward strand.
AAGAGCTTTGCAGTTAAAAAGTAGTTGGGCAGGAATGAAGAGATTGAGGTTGTGTGTGATTTGGAGCATTTCATGGAATTGACAACATACAACATGTACATATGGACAGTCAGTGACTCAGTGTACAGTATACTTGCCAATTAAGACATGTTTTATGGGAACGAATCTATTTGGGCTTTACTTAGGAATATTACAAGAGCTAGTGACTAATTAATTAATAATTTAAGGAGGAAGGGCAAACAATATTTACTGTATGTGATCATGAGGAATGAGGATGAGCCATGACCATGAGGTGGGCAGGTTGCGTTGATTGAAACGTGGGTGGAGGGCAAGACGTGACTAATGGAGCATTAAACGGAGAAGAAATCGGCCTTCTCATGCCTTAAAACCTCTCCGGCCCGCCACCACACCTTTTATTTGCCCATTTTCTTTTATTTTTTTCCCCCCTTAATTTACTTATTTGTTCGGCTTTCTTACTTGGTTATAATATTAATAGTATGTATATATTAAACTACCTTGAATAAAATCATAGCTAGCTAGCCATGTTAACAATTGGCCACATTAAATGCCACATGTATATGTACCTAAGAAAAATGGTGTCTATATGGGTGATAATCATAATATTTACCTGTAATTACACCGCTATATAAGACAATTATTTCGCCTCATTACGCGCGTATCGAGGGAAAGCGACCCCCATACATGCATCTCAATTTTCAAATATTGTTAGTTTGCCAAATAAACGGTATTTTCTTGTAAAGAGAAGTATAAATTCTTAATGTACTGTAAGTTAAATTAAGGATATTGCTAGCTAGCCGCATACACTTGTTGGTTTTTTGCTTTTCTAATTTTGTATATAGAGAGAAGGAAAAGGAGGATCATTGATAATTTACTTCATTGCTTACATGCATGATTTAAGGATGTCTTTCCAAGTGGCGAAATTTCATTGCATGGCAGTAGCTAATTTTTTGTAGTGTTAATTAATAATCGATATCAGGAACCATGTGAGCCTCAAGAACATAACTCAATGAGTCAATGCATTAAGTTGCATACTGCATGTGTAATTAAGTACTTTATCATCGCAGTATATATAGTGCTAGTTAACCATATGTTAGTATGTCACTACATTTACAATAATAAAAACAATAATTAAATTAGTATATTAGCTTACTCTATATATATGTATATAATTAATTCAGTTTATCTTATTGATTAATCTGGACCGGATCTCTCATGGCATACTCCCTTTAGGCTCCTATGAAATATTAACTGACTAGCTATAAGTTCGATCATGCATTTCATGTGTGTCCCATATATATGGCTACATTCATAATATTATTACTATAGGCCAATTAGCGATATATATCAATATAACTAACATACGTTGATTAATGCACTTCAGTAGAAAGATAAATAAAATAAACAAAGGGATACACTTGAAAGGTCGAGTAGACCATATATGATATAAATATTTTTGCTGCTTAAATTTTTTTATATGATATTTTTAAAAGAAAAAATTTTACTACATCTAACGATAGATAGATATATACCGTAGTAGCTGGCTTCAAAATATATATAAATATATATATATATATATGAGAGTTTTCAATAGAGATTTGCTTCATACCTACAACCATTCCATTCTAATTATTTTGAGGAATACCTTTTCCATTAAGGTAGGAATAAGTTTTTGGAATGACTTTTTAAGGAAAACAATTTGGAATGGTTTCTTAAGAAAAAAGTACTTTTAATTAAAAAATATATTAATATTTAATAGTTTTATATATACAGTTAGTATTGAAATTACAAAAAAGAAATACTCTTTAATACGTTCAGATATATATGTATATATATTATACATATAATTAATACTATTAAACCCTTCAAAAAAAAAAAAGACTAAGACTATTAAAAAAAAAGTAATTCACGTAAAATCAGGAAAAAAAATATTAAGCTAAATAGATAATGCGTTTTCGAAAAAAAGTAATACGTAAAATTAAAAAAAAAAGAGTAAATAGGTAATATGTTTTCTTCAAACATAAAAAGTAATTCACGTGAAATAAAAAAATTATTAAGCTAAATAGATAATACGTTTTCTTCAAAAATTAAAAAAAAAAAAAGGTAATACTTGAAATCAGAAAAAAAATGAGAGAAAATTTATATGACTAGATAAATTTTACGATTATTTTCACAAAGAAAATTAGTTCTCATTAAATAATTAACCTAGGAATAATAAAATAGCATATAGGAAAAACATTTAAAAAAAGAAAAATATACTTGTATATAATTAGTAATAACAATGATGAGAGGTAAGGAATGAAAATGAATGAGAATAAAAAATATAAGGAAGCAACTATGCAATAAGAATGAAAAAAAAATGAAAAATAGATTGGAAAAAAAAAATGTCCAACTCATCAGGTAACAAATAAGTTATCTATCTTTTAAGACATAAATAGCTTTCTATATTTATATAAATATTAAATAGATTAGTTTATTTTTTCATTGTTACTAAAATATTATTACAACCATGCATTAGATCAAAATTAAATAGCCCAAATTAGAGTAATTATCCATGGAGCAAAAACAAAAATCTCCTTTGAAACAATATATATATATTTTGGAAGATATAACTAGGTTACTCTATCCCTAAATTTTTTTTAAAAACATAACTATGTTACTCTATCCACATAAATCACATTCGGTTATAAGATCTATTGCGTATCTATTTCTTGATCCTACGATTGATTGGTTACATCTAAATTGTTAAATTGTTAGAAAGGACAATATATCTTCACATATAGATATAGAATAAGAGCAATCTATTGCCACCCTTCTTCTACTCTTCTTACCGTTTTTTTTTTTTTCAGTAATTTTTTTAGGTGATTATATTGGCACCCGGTATAAAAGCACCCTTTGTTCAAAAAAAAAAAATTTTTTTTAATTACAAATTTACTCTTTTGTTAAAAAAAAAAAAATTTGTTTACACCTAAAACTCTCAACACCGAGTACGCCCCATTAATCAACTGAGTACACCCCATTAATCATACAACAGCCGATCTCTATCCCAAATACAAAACTGACATTTATCTTAGCTCAAAGAAATTTTCTCACTTTTCTGTTTTCTTTTTCTTTTTCTTTTTCTGCTTAAAATTTATTTGGATTGTGGTAGAGCCAGTGTATTTTGGGTGGATTTGGACTTTTGGTTGACTTATGAATTGAGATCGAAAAGAATAGATATTACAACAAAAGTATTGATTTAATTATGTTTGACAGTGATTTTATGCTTCTTGATTCCTTTATCTTCTCCGGTTTGAAGTAATATATATTTTGCTGCATATGTGAATGTATATATATATAAATAAAATGAAAATGTAAATCACATAGAAAGAGAAAGGGAGAGTTACTGTGAAAAAAAAAAAGAAACAAAAAAAAAAAAAACACAAATAAAGAATGACAAACAAAGAGATGTGAGCTGGGCAAGGGGAAAGAAAGATTAGGAGGAACGGTTGTAGTAAAAGATGAGAATGGATTGTGAAATAGCTAAAATAGAAAAGCGTCATACATTAGGATGCACAAAGCTGTGCTGTTCCTTTTTCCTTTTTCCCTTCTTCTTTTAAGACTTCATTTTTTAGTTGTCCTTTTTAATCATTTTAATGATAAAATGGGTGCTTTTATATAAACAAGAGTGCAAATATAATCACCCTTTTTTAATTGCGAAAATAATATTAAATACCTTTCAGTACATAAGTTGGTTTTAAAAAAATCTCTTTACACACCTCATTTTATTTTATAAAAAGAATCTTAAAATCCCATTCTTTTAAGTAAACTGCATTTTAAGGAATCAAAATAAGCAGTTTCCTTTCCTTTTTTTTCCCTAATGATTCATGGTACTTCACATCCTTATATATATATATATATATATACAACCAAAAAAAAAAAAAAAGTCCAGCATCATTTGTCTATACATATGCAAGATAAACTACCCAATCACGTACAATACTTCACATCCTTTAAAAAAAATTCTATCATCAATTTTATACACATGCAAGAAACAAAAGAATCGAAGCCCCTGTTATTATCATTGATTGTATACGAAAAGATGCCATCGAATTGCAAAAATAAATTAAAAAAGGTTAATCAATCTCTTTGTTTGTTTTTTTCCCCCCTAAATAAATTAAGAGCTTTTGAGAAATCATAGAGGTTTCTGACATGGAGAAGTTGGGCTGAAGAAATGTGAAAATCACAGAAAAAGATGAAAATAAGAAAGAAGATGGGTAGGTGGATACATAGAAGAAAATGAGATGGGTGAGAAGAGAAAAATAATTAAATTAAGGGATAATAAAGAATAATTAGGGGTGTAATAAGTAGCAATTCAATTTTAAATTCTAATCAAGAGGATAGATTTAAAAATAATGCGAAAAAAATAGACATAGCGGTGACAATAGAGTCACTATAAAATAATTAATAGATATGACAATAATGCACATTTGCAATATTTTTGGCCGATCGATTATCACATGACAGCCCAGAGTGTATTGAGCCCAAAATTCCTCCATCTTGCCGACTGAAAAAGGCAATGTATGGTCTTTTGTCAATAATATATACATAAGATCCACTAGTTTTCTTTATAAATGTCCCAGATCTTCAATTCCTCCCCCCCACCCAATAATAATAATACCATGTCTTCAAATTTGAATACACAGAAATGGAACATAGGAAGAGGCTGTAATCAGTGTCTCAGGGGGTGTTAAAAACATAGAAAAATACAAGGGCTAAGCTTCAATACACAATACAATGCCACTTACAAGTGATCGATCATGAATATATGCAGACCGGGTCGCCTTTTCTAAGCCTCAGTTCTTCCTTGTTTGGGGCAATGTTTGTTTGCAGCAGTAACCCCATGTGATTATTATTGTTGACCTTCTTGGAATCTTGTACACCCCATAAAAGATATAGGCTTTACCCAATTCAACTAAAATCTCCCCATAAATAAATAAAATAAAAATAAATTAAAGGAATTTCAATTCTCTATTAGACTGGATTCCTCACCCAGAGTGTAATTGACAAGTTATTATATGGTGATGGGTATGACTTCTAAATATCTTACGGGACTCAAAAATTACATTTGAGAGTATTTGGATAACTTGTTAGAATATCTTTTTTAATTAGAAGACTTTTCTAATGATGCATGATGCTAGTAGCTTTTCAAAAAGAACTTTTTTAGACTTTTATTTTAAGATGTAAAAGTTATCTCAAATGGGTCCTTAACTTTTTTTATCAATGAAATCATTTTTTGATTAAAATACGGGAATAGAGGGCTGAGTCGAGCTATCCCAAAAATCGGTCTCATCCTCTTAAACATTGATAAATCAATAGTAATTATTATATTATTATTATTATTTTGGCTAGTTTGTCAGTGTTTAAGTAGATGAGATAACAAATGATATAACACATCTCTGTCCGAAAATAAAAGTATCTAGGCCTGTTTACGCACATACACAGTCGTTCATACATGCACATATATTCATATGTTTTCATATATCAGATGCATGTATATAATTTACTACAAAAAAAGAAGATATATATATATATATATATAATATAAGCTTCCAGAAAAGTATATATATATATGTAATATATAGGTGCTTCTTCAATAAGTATTGTAATATTTATTCATGGATGGATACTTTGATTTTAGATTATTTTATTGTGATCAAATGACTATAATGAGTCAAACATTTGTACCAAAAAAAAAATCTGTCGTATCTAATTTATTTAAATATTGAAGGTCATTTAATACTTTAAATAGTAAGTAACGTATTTTTCACCTGGTAAAATGAATATTTTTATTGACTAGTTTTTATTTTTTTCAATATAATTCCATTAATATACTCTTAATGTCCTAGTTATCATTGATTTTTTCAAGGTATAATTTCATTAATTTTAATTCCTCATAAACTTAATTCATATCCAAATATATAGAGAAAAAAGGTAACAAACTTTTTTTGTGAAGGTAAAAAACAAAATAAATAAAAAAAAAGAAGAGCGAACTTATGATTCTAGTCTTTACCATAAAAATGTATTTAAATCATATTAAAAAAATTAAATTATAAATATCAATGAAATATATAGAAATTTGATGATTAAATTCTATTAAAAAATTAAAATTCATATTATAGGTAACTAGAATTTTTCAAAATTAAAAGTGCCGAAATCATGTTCTAAAAACTTATCATGTAAAAATATAACGTAAATCATATTCAAAAGATATTCACATTAAAAATTTTACAATTAAAATAACGTATAAGCAACAAAAAAAAAAAAAAGAATTGTCTATAAATTTAAATGGAATACTTTTATATCATTCCACAATATTTAAAATATTCTTAAAACCATTATCTACATGAATTTAAATTAAAATATAAGTAAATTAGTTTTCTTTTATGAATCGAAATTAAAATAGAAATAAGTGAAATTAACTCGCCAGGTCACTTTTAGCTTAGTCAAAAATACTCATCAGGGGAGAAAAAACAAAAGTACTCATGGAAAACTCTGCCCATATATTAACTTAATATTTAGTCCAATAATTGACTATGATAAGGTGGGGGACTGCACCCTGCATGGAGTGGCAGTATAAAACGCACATATATGCTATAATGAAGCTTCTTTAACTCGATGAATTTATGAAATTGTCATGTATAATATAGCTCCAGTTAATATATATTCCCGATTTAGTTGCATGCATGCATGTATCCAATTGATCAAATGCATAACTCATGGTTTTTGAAGCACATGATCATTAGAAATTAATCCATAATAAGTCGATTGCTTAATTTTGTATCAAACAAATTAATATATTCTTTCAAAATGTTTAACTAACTTCAACTGTCTAATTGGTTATTATCCTAACACTTACATTTAACTCTACGTATCCTATATATGCACACATATTTATACCAGTTTTTACTTTCTATATATGTTAGAGATATAGATGCATTATAGATTAGACATGGATATTGTATTATATATATATACATATAAAAAAAAGAAGAATTGCGGTAATTTTGTAATTTTGAAGGCCCAAATTGGGTGGCCTGAAACGAAGGCCCAACTCGGGCGGCCTGGAAAATGGCGCGATTTCTCTCTCATATATGATGAATACTTTTTAAAGGTCGGTACTCGGTGTGATTCTTGTTTTTCATCATATGCAAAATGCAGTTTCTTTCTTCAATTATTCTCTAATTAATCATCTTCATATTCATTATTACTATTATTGTTAGAGAAGGTCGTTTTGATTTTGCAATTGTACAGAATCAATATGAATATGAATATGAATGCCTTTGTTCCATATAGCAGCTTAACGTCCAGCAATGTGGTAGTGGAAGATGAGTGCACGGAACAGGTAAGTTTAATTTTAATTAAGCTTCATATTCAGTATAAATTAATTACCATTTATCAGTGGCACAATAAAAATTAAGTATATGAACTCAGTCGATTTTGGGGTTTTAAATGTAATATAAAGTCTGCAAAGACTCATGAAAATAATTATTGTGATGATGAACAGGGAAAGGTTTCTCCGGTGTCAAAGGCAGGGTGTGCAGCAGCTATAGTACTTTATCTTTGTGTTGGCAACCTCTGGTCGCTACATGACCAAGGTCAAATCTTTTGTAGATCTATTTACAAACGCACTTCCTCATAAGAGCTTTTCCGGACACCTTAAAATCACACTTATTATAAGACTAGTGAGAGATTGTTGGGATTATGGCATAGAAGTATTGATTTTCTGTAATAATATTTAAGTTCAAATAAATTTCTTAGGTGTTCGGGGTATTTTTTCTAACCCAATTAGAAACCAACACAAATAATTATATACAAAGCGATGAGTCGTCTTATAAAGATTTAACAAAGATCCGACCCTAATTATAAGAGATTAGATCATTATGAAGTAAGCAATTATCTGCTCAGGTAATTGCGAAGAAAATCAATATCATATCGGATAAACAAACTCAGTCAGTAAAGAAAACATAAATTCACTTGTTTATAAGCATGTTTGAATCATATCTGACAATGTGATGAAAATACCTAATACTCGACTGTTGCTCTTAACTGGGTGGTTCCAAAAGAAAAAGTTTTAGCCGTGTCTATTTTGGGTTGAAATTTACACTCAATATTCATTTTTGTGCCTTATATTTTACAAATGCCCATTTTTTAAGTATGTATTTCATGTATAAAATATATGAGATATATATTTATAATTTAAATTTTTACTTATGATATATATTTATGGGGATGGCTACGGTAGGGGCGTCCCTACGTAGGGTCATGCCTTAATTATCGTTGGATGGGAATCTGTGGGGAATAATGGGAATCTGTGGAGAATCTATTTATATACAGATTCTCATCTAACGGTGAATAGACAGGACCCTACGTAGGGGCGCCCCTACTGTAGACGCGCCCTATATTTATAACGTAAATTTATACTTATGGTATACATTTTGAAATGTGCATCAATTTTTAGTTCATGAAATATATATCTCCAAAATGGATATTGGCACTACAACATTAACGGCAATTTTTCTGCTGTTAAAAGGATTTTGAAAATATGTTTAAGGAAAAAATGGTAAAAATTAGTACTTTTGAAAATATATTTAAGGAAACAGGTTTTTTTTTCCGTGTTTTTTCCAATTTTGGGTAACTTGAGATTGATTATTTTGATTTGGACCGGTCAAATATCAGTTGTCTATTATTTTGAAAATATTAAACGCAAGTGCACGTTGTCGAACAAGTAATACAGAATGAATATAATATCATCCCATAGAGACTTATTATGCCAATTACTGAATTCTATTAATCCTTAATTTTATTTAAACAATTTAAGAATGACTATTGAATAAAATAAAGCTAAACAAATGAAATTAAGCCAACGATTAACTCAAAAAAAATTTTCACTGATTAAAAGCCTAGAATTTTTAATTTCACCTAGATTAATCCGTCTAAATTATTCAATGCAATCAATTAATATTTATTCCCTATGCTAACAACGAATTTCTTTATTATATCCATTAATCTTTTTCAAGAATTAACAAACATATTTCAATAGACAAAATCTAATATCTCTGTGTAAATTATGAACCTATCAAAACTTATTAAGTGCAAGAAATTCATGAATACTGCACAAGCCTCATAGATATCTCTCTCTTATGAAAATCTCATATTATATTAATCAATGACAAATTTAATCCTTTCTTCTCAAATCTTGGATCAAATCTCTAATTCGTGCAAAAATTGATCAGGCTCTCACAAGCATAAAATATAAATTAATATAATTAACATAGAATGGAATAAAATATCAACTTGTATTGAAATTGAAATAAATCAAGACAACATAATCCAGTTACATCGTAGGCCTACAAAATAAAATTAGTTCATGATGAAAGAGAAACAAACTCTAAATATGATTCTTGACATGAAAGATAAGGAAAAGAAGAACAAAAGAAACTTTAAGATGAATGAATGGTGCTCCATCTCTGAATCACTACTCACTCCGTCTTCAATCTTTTACTCACTCTTTCTCTCTTTTCTCTGAGTTCTTTGTGGCTCAAAAGGTCCTCAAATAAGTCTTAAGAACCTATTTATAAGCTTTTGGGTGACCTCCATGAAAATTAGGTTAAAAGACATCTAAAAGAAAACATGTGCTGAATTTTCACTAGGTAGTGCCTAGGCACTACATATATAATGCTAGAGCGCTATTTCGGCTGTCTTTTTTTTTTTTTTTTTCCCTTCTTCTTCTGGAACTAGCACTGGAGTGCTACTTGTTCTAGTTCTCTCTAAGCTTTGTTTTTTTTGAGAGCTCTAGGGCCAATAACAAGTGTCTAAGTGCTTCCTTCTCTACTAAATTTGTCATAGATCATGTTATTTTGCTCCAAACACCACCAATTTCATCAAAATTACTCTGACCTATAAGCATAATATCAAAAACACAAATAAAACCCACAGAAATCTCGAGAACTAACCAAATGTCTAGTTTAAATGATATCTAATTTACTCACTCTTCGTCTATTATATGGTTGAGCAAATTTTGGTTCACTCACGTAAAGACATAGGGCTACTCGCTATTGAGTAAAATTAATTTGTTCTTACTTATCTCATCTCAGGGAGAGTAAATTTCAATCAGCACATTTTAGGCTGACCCAAATTCAGGACCTGAGTCCACTAGTGGTCGCCCGTAAATTTCTTGAGTTCTTTTTATGATCTAATTCAAGTCCAACAATAGTTGATGTATCATACATGTAAAAGTCCGTTCTTGTAAGCATGTCTATAAGCTTTTATTACCTCAATCAATTACCATATAATATTCTCTTTAATTTTCGGGTCAAACTTTGAGTACATCTTTTCCCACTCAGGGATCACGGATGCCACACATGTAATATATAGCATCTGGAGCACTTCTTCCAGAGATCGACCGTGAAAATGACATGCATATATAGATGACAAGTTTTGATGCATATGTGAAACATGTTATAAGTATATGTCTTAATTAAGGGAAGGAAAACAAAAAAGAAAAAAAAAAAAAATCATGGTGGTCTCAACTCTCAAGTGTGATCCTTATGCATTTGACATGCATTTTTGACTTTGAAAGCATAATAGTACTTGGAGCCTCTTGGTCATGGTCAACAAAGGTTTGCCTACGCTTATATGGGCCACAGTTGATAGCAATGAAGATAGATATTAGAGCACGCTTCAGGTCCTTTTCTCTCAACAAACTTTAGGTACATGTCAACTAGTAGTCTCTTCTGAAACCAAGAAAATAAATAAATAAAAAGAAGAAGAAGAAGAAGAAGAAGAAGAATACTCTCGCAACAAAAAGAAAAAAGTAAAAAAATGGCGGCGGCTGCATGTAAAATTAACCACTCTTGGCTGGTTTTACAAAGAGATAAATACATCATGATCATCTAGCTTAGCTAGCAGTACGCATGCAGTGGCATTGCGAATAGCGTTTGAGGACTTTCGAATAATATTTCTTGTTCTTATGCATATCGTGGCATGATAATATTATGTACATCTTCAGTCCACACAGGAAAATAAATAAATATATGTATACATATAGTCGTAATCAAGAATTACGTAATGGAGCACAATTCTAACTGTAAGGTTAGATCAATATGTGCATATGTATACATATACGGATTATGGACATCATTTTCTAACCCATTAATTTTCAAACATTTTCCTTTTGAAAATTCAACTCCATCGTGTTCACAAACAAACATGTCTCCATAATTATTGTTATTATTTGTTGATAGAACAGCCAGATTCGCCTTTTTCCATTATATAAGAGATTATTCGTAATATTATATATAAAAAGGGCTTTCTCCAAAAAAATTATATATATATATATAAGAAGAGAAAAAGGGCTAAGAATATTGCACAAGAACCTTCTCCATCTAAAACTACATATCCATGAATTATCAATTATTAAAAGTGATAACTAAATTATGATTGTGTATAATAATAGAGGCGGGAAATAAGCATCATTATTGACGGTACTGGACGACTAGTACTAGATTCCTGATTCTCAGACCTCAGTGCAGAGAGTATGCTATTTTTTACAGTCTATTCTATTCATTCCATATTCTTTTGCGTATGCGGTAATTCATCAAGCATTAATCCAGCTAAATCTTTTTACCACTGTTTTTGTTATTTGTTGTGTGGTAACTAGATATATTTATACATTTGTTTGTTTTTCTTGTAATTTTTTTTTCCTTGCATTTTGTTTTTCATAATAATGTAGTAAATGTTGCCGGCCAAATAAAAACAAAAACGTAAAAGACGAAGACCGCTCTTTCCTTTTCTTTTTTTTTTTTTTCCTTAAAATAAAATTAGATTTTTGAAAGGAGGAGGAGATTAACTTACATTTTTTACGCACGTGATGTCAGTTTGCCCCTTTTCTTTTTGGGCTCTTTGCAAAATACACTTTTTGACATAAGATATTTTAAGAAATACATTCCTCTTAATAATTTCTCTTTTTTCAAGTTTTAAATTATTTTAAATACAAAAATGTCCTATCACTTATCCCATCAATAGTCCACATTTTGGCTAGACAGAGAAAGTCGAATTTCTAGATACTTTGTCTAGCACGACTCGACACCATATATATCACAGCCCGACACCCTATATATCACAGCCCGACACTATGTCTAGTCCCGTCTTGTGCTAAACACTCAAATGTATTTTTTTTTTCCAGTTAAGTTTCTAGACGTCTTATCTAGCTCTCGACACTTTTGACTAGCGCAGCTCAATACATTGTCTAGTATTGTCTGGTACTAAACACTCAAATGTATATTTTTGTTTTTTCTGTCAAGTTTTTAGACACTTTGTCTAGCTTTCGACACTTTCGTCTGGCACCTTCGACTTGAGGGTATATAAGCCTTTTTACACCACTTTTTTTTTTTTTTCTTTTCAAAGAGGGTATATTTCAAATTATTGAGATGTGTGTATTTTCTAAAACTCACTATTATAAAAGTATATTTTACCTATTTTTTTTTTAATTAACAAATATGATATTATTTTGCGCTAATTAGCAGATGACGTTAAAAAAAAAAAATTATCCATCAAATATCAAGACTTACTAAATAAGAGGAAAGAAAGGAAATAAGATCCTATTATCTATTTTGCATAGAAATTCGCGAGAATTTTCATAGTTTAAATCGAGAATGAAAAGAGATTTTTCACTAATTTTATCTAAAGCTATATTCAATTATTTTTAGTGAAAATAAGATGCTTGCCTCATACTTTCAATGGGCTGAATTGGTATCATATTTGTAAAAATTTGGCAAATCAACTCTATATTTGTAAAAATGGGTAAAATAACACTATATCTATATGTAAAGTATAAGGTGGTGTAAGGTATTTTGTAAAACAACAAGGGGTAATTGCTATTTTCTGCGAAAGTTTAAACTTAAAGAAAAAAGTCTGAAGATAGATATTTTAGTTTTGAACTTTACTGTGTTTGTTAACCTCGTCCTCGTATGTAATTATCACACCTTAGGAAAAGGGGAAAAAAATAAAAGAAAAAAGGAATTGTACAAGGAAAAAACGTAGAGAGATAGAATTAGCAGCAGTACAGGGATTAAAAGGGAAAAGAAAGAAGCTTTGTCGCTTCGCGTTTGGATTACACTAACAGTGGAAAAGAAAAGTAAAGTAAAGTAAAGTAAAGTAGAGATATGGTAATCTCTCTTTACTTATGATATTATAACATTGTGTTATATGTGGTGTTGCATCAACTTTGGGTATTGTTATTTGTCATTTGTACACTGAATTGTGTCTGTGCAGAAACCTTAATCAGAATCATTTAATCCTCTCTTCTGGTTTTGGGGTATCTATGTAAATTGTAATCTGGGTTCGTGGAGTAATCCAGAGAGCTAAGTTTCAGTCTCACCATCTTTGGCTTTGGCTTTGGCTTTGGCTCGCTTCCAGTCCTTGTAGTAGACCTCAAAGCCACCTCAAATCAAAACTCAAGGTACTGATTGACCTTGTAATTATATGTTTTACTTTCTTTTTTTGTTATTTGGTTGCTGCTTAGATCAGGTATGCAGCCGGGTTTCGATCTTTCTAGTGGTTTAGATTTCGGTTTGGATTTGACAAATTAAGTAAGGAGCTGCTTTTTTTTTTTTTTTTTTTATAAATTTTATTATGCACAAGTGGTGTATCATCATCATCATCAGACAATTAATTTATGAGAATGAATTATTAAAGCAACCACTTTTTCTGATTAATGGTAAATCTCTCAACTGAAATAGTTTCTGGGATTTGGAATCGCCAAGCCAACGAGTAGCAAGTTTTCAGCTTTTGGTGTTTTTTTGTGTGGAATATGAATACCCAAATGGAGAAACAGCCTAGTTTTGGCAAAGGAATAGAGAAACAGAAGAGCTTCCGTGGATTCATGGAGAAGCAGAAGAGTTTTCGCATAGTTATGGAAAAACAGCTCAGCTTTATTGCTGGAAGTGGGGACCGGAAAAAGGCCAAGGATTCACCGGGTAAAAGAGGTGACTCCCAGCTTCACTTGGCCGCTCGTGCTGGCAATTTGGTTAGGCTCAGGGAAATCCTTCACAATTGTTCTACTACTAACGATTCCCTGGATTTGTTGTCAAAGCCAAACCAGGAAGGGGAAACTCCACTTTATATTGCCTCCGAAAATGGCCATTCTATGCTCGTTGGGGAGATGCTCAAGCATATAGACCTTCAGACTGCATCCATCGCAGCCCGAAATGGCTATGATCCTTTCCACATTGCTGCAAGACAAGGTCATCTTGGTAAGTTGTCCCTTTTTTTTTTTTTCCACTTAATACTGACTCTATGTTGTCACTCTTCTTGTATAATGTTTTTTTGTTACCCCATATTATTACCTGCAGATGTGTTAAAGCAACTTTTGCAAGTATTCCCCAACTTGGCTATGACCACGGATTTATCCAATTCCACAGCCTTACACACAGCTGCCACCCAGGGCCACATTGATGTGGTAAATCTTCTCCTCGAAACAGATTCAAACCTTGCAAAGATAGCCCGAAACAATGGTAAGACCGTACTTCATTCAGCAGCAAGAATGGGGCACTTGGAAGTGGTGAAATCTCTACTAACCAAGGATCCCAGTACTGCTTTTAGGACTGACAAAAAGGGCCAAACTGCGCTGCACATGGCTGTTAAAGGACAGAACGAGGAGATTGTGCTTGAATTGTTAAAACCTGATCCCTCAGTTTTGAGTTTGGAGGATAATAAAGGAAATACGGCATTGCATATTGCCACGAGGAAGGGTCGTATTGAGGTGCTTCCTTAATTCTTGGTTTTTATTTATTTGTTTATCCTTGCATTTCCAGTTGCACCTTTTTGACTCTTGATGTCATCTCTGTCAAATGCTAAGGCCCCCCATGTTTCTGTGAAAGATCCTTGTCAAAAGCAGAATATTTCTTTTGCATCAGCATGTCATGGATGCATATGAATTGGTCAAGAAAAACATTAAAGGGATAACATAGTATAGGATGTCTATGAGAGAAAATTTACAATGAACAATTGTTGAGGTTAGCTTGTGTAGGAAACTTAAATTGAAACACTAAAAGCTTGAGTTCCTCACCTGAATCTTTGGATTATATAACCCGCATTCAGTCTTGGCTTCAAATAGTTGCATATTGTACTTGGCTGTCAATCTGAAATTTGAATTTGGTTTCACGTCCTTGCAGAATGTAAGATGTTTACTGTCGATTGAAGGCGCTAACATCAATGCAATTAACAAGGCTCGAGAAACACCTCTTGACATTGCAGAAAAATTTGGAACTCCTGAACTTGTCTCCGTTCTAAAGGAAGCAGGGGCAGCAAATTCTAGTGAGCAAGGAAAAAATCCTGCAAAGCAACTTAAGCAGACTGTCAGTGATATAAAACATGATGTCCGATCACAACTTCAGCAGACCCGTCAAACTGGAGTGAGGGTTCAGAAAATTGTAAAGCGGCTAAAGAAGCTCCATATTGAAGGGCTGAATAATGCTATAAATTCTGCAACTATAGTGGCGGTTCTCATTGCGACTGTTGCTTTTGCAGCCATCTTCACCGTGCCTGGCCAGTTTGTAGAGGATAAAGAAGAGGCCCAACAAGGAGATACCCTTGGACAAGCCCATATTGCTAACAATGGTGCTTTTATTGTCTTCTTCGTATTTGACAGTCTGGCACTGTTTATTTCCCTTGCAGTTGTTGTAGTCCAGACATCTGTGGTTGTGATTGAAGAGAAGGCAAAGAGGCAGCTTGTATTTGTGATTAATAAGCTCATGTGGCTGGCTTGCCTCTTCATTTCAATTGCATTTATTTCTCTCACATACGTGGTGGTGGGATCACACGCCAATTGGCTTGCGGTGTATACGACTGTTATTGGTGGTTCAATCATGCTCACTACCATCGGGTCAATGTGCTATTGTGTCATCGTACATAGGATGGAGGAATCAAAGTTGAGGAATATTAGGAGGGCTGAGAGTCGGCCCCGCTCTTTCTCTGTATCTAATATGGCATCAGATTCAGAGATTTTGAACAGCGAATACAAGAGGATGTACGCACTTTGAGATCGATGTTTGGAGAAACAAACGGCTAGAGCACCATTCTGTTTCTATCTTGGAACGGCTGTATATTGCAGCTCCTCATCTACTACTAATCAGTTTCTGATTGTAAGAATTGAAGCTGAAATCTCCTGTTACCTTTGAACTATTAAGGTATGTAAGCTACTCAGATTTAGCTTGCAAGGGGATAAGTTGTTCAGGTCATTCATGTCATCGTCCATTGCTTCTGTACTGTTTTATGGATGTTTCTGGGAAGAGAGCGCCTTGATTATCTTCTCCTGTCGGGATTTCAATGGTTATGCTATTCCTGGATTCCCAATAAAGATTCAGACTTTCGTCTTTGTGGAGGAAGGTAGCAGATCTAGGGGTGGCAATGTCTATATTTATTTGTTACCTTGGGACCCGCCTTCCATGCACGATAATTCCTAAATTAACGTAAGATGTTTATGACTATTATGGTCCATCGAATGTAACTAGTATTTGATAGGCATGGCAACTACTTATTGATTGCTGTACTGGTGTCTGATGCTTATAACATTCATTACATCCCGTCACTACTTTTCTACTCTCTTTCCCCCTTTTTAAGTTTGATTGATAGAACTGATATATATTGGTAATTATTAATGTTAATTTACTTGCTATATTTCTCATTTCTACAGCAACTTTGGACAAACAGTTTGTCAAAAAGATTACATATTGTGATTGGACAAGAAAACTTAAAAGAATTGAAAGTACAAAAGCTTGTATCATATATAGGACGTGAAAGTTAAAGAAGTGGGAGCTGTCAAGAAAGCGATGGAAATGGTAACCAGGCTTCCTGAGTATGTACATGAAAGATGTAGAAGAAAATGTCTAAAGCGCTAAGATAACATTCTGGCATGCATCTACAACTGCTTTAAACTGTCATTCTTCAGTTCTGGCTTCAAGGATTTGTCTGGTTCGAAGGAACTGTTGGGTTGCCGAACTTCGGACTGGTGAAATGAACTTTTTCTGGAACTGGGGGATAATCTGGAGTCAAGGCGAAGTGTCTTGGACGAGAAACAATGGCGCACACATATCTTGTGACTATTTGTTTCAGTGGAACAACTGCCTTGGACATTCACTGCCAAAATAACTTCCTTGTCTCGTGTGTCCTCTGACCACCAATTCTGTGGAATGCCGTCAACAAACTCTTCCAGAGTGTGAAATTCTTCGTGACGAACTGAGACTTCCACCGCCTGTCCAGGTTTTATCATACCTGCTGCTGGTGTAACCTAATAATACACCCAAGCATTCAACATTTGGTACAAACCTTTTATTAGAAACCATATTGTAAAGGGTCAAGAATCAAATAAAAGCATTCAGTGGATCCAGAAGTAGAGAAGAAGACGGAGAATAATACCTCAAGCCATCGGGGAAAGCCGAAGGAGCCTCTTGGGGGATACTCACCCTCTTCTTCTTCCTTGGCAGTGCTCTGACCCTCAGAAACGATTCTAAATATGGCCATATCACTGGCACTGTTATTGAAGATGCGCAGATTGAAAGTGTCCTGATTTTGAAGGACTATGTTGTCGGTGCTCACACTTGTTTCTGGAACATAACATAACTCTTCAAGCATCGACTGGATCTTCTCGTTAGATTTGTAAATTGTTCCGAACTCCTTTCTCCTCTCTGATCTGTCGACATGGGAAATTTGAACGCTGAATTTACACCGTACGGGCTTGTGATCACTGTCAGTCACATCCATACATGCCTCGTACCTGTTTAAAGAGATGCACCAAACTGTTAAAGCCATGTCAAACAATATGAGAAAAAACCTGATAAAAGATCTACCAGTTGTAACACATAACATACTGTAAAACTGATGCGACCACAGGGCACTCTAAACCACAATCCGATGCTGCAGCTGACCGGTTGTCGCGATATATTATTCTGTCGCACCAAGCAGGAATTCGTTTTTTCTCGCCCGAGTCGTATCCTGGAAGATGAAAATAGTAAATTTAAAACCAGCTGGGGCTCATATTGAGTAGTTCAGTTATCACCAAGTATTACCAGACAAACCCGCTTGGTGCCTTTCGAACTTGTAAGTGGGAGGGAATTTAATCAGTGCCTCACGCATCCCTTGGAAAACTTTGCCAGCTTTCATCTCTGCCCTGAGCTGATCCTTTTCCCTGAGCCAGTCGAAGCATCTTTGGGAAACGAAGTCCCTAGCTTCATCATAAGATATGCCGAAAAGCCTGTAATTGAAATCACCCAAGAATACAACCATGTCTGCATCTGCTAGTTCAGGTCTTGCTTCTTCGGAGTTGCCACCCATAGCCTGAATTACCAAAATTAAGGCCCTTTGTTTGTTAGCCAATAAAGACCGATATATTAAGTATAAAATGTCTATGATAGTGATCAAAAGAGTTGCAATACATTTGTTCCACGAATCGGTTGAACGGCAGTCGAGACTCCAGCTGCAACACAGAGTAGCCATGGGAAGCCAGAAGAATAAAGCAGCCATGATAAATATGTGGACAACGCAAGAGAGAAAGACAAAAATAGGAGTGGCACCATACCAGCCGCATTATTAAGGAAATTAGATGATCGGTTGAAAACCAAATTGCGATAAATGTGATCAAAATCAGCATTGCGACGGTTGACAGCTTCCAAATGTGCAGCCAAGTGACAGTTCACAAAACACATTATCCGGTCGTACACCCTGATCTTCAAACCTACACCTCCCTGCTTGGACATCTCAAGCCAACTCAGTTCACAGTAGTTGATATGTGTACACATTTCTAGTTCAAGATGTACAGCTAAGTGAGGCTGCGTCTCATTTTGCTATGGAAACCTAGTGATTGCCAATTAGAATACCAAGTTGGAAGATGTCCAAACCTTATTGCCAATAGCACGACCAAAGCCGCATGGAACTGCTCCCGCGTCGATATCTCCAACATGTGTTCTAAGATTCTTTCTTACCCTACATAAGAAATGTTATCTCAGAGAATGAGATTTTCAACTTGAAATAAGATGGAATGGCCAAGAGAAAAAGACGAGCTGCAGTTTTATGTATTTCTTCTGTGTACATGTCAAATTCAATCACTTACCATAGAGATATGAGCAAGCCAGCCAGTTGCCTTGATCCCATGCGCTCAAAAGTTTTTCCTTCATCCAAGGCCTTCCCTATATTGTCCAGCCACCACTGTCCAACAGAACTTCCTTCAAGCCCTACCTACAATTGGAAAATAATAGTAAATTTGCGAAAGGAATAGATTTACAAAATGCCAGTCCACAACTCAATACAAGAATAGTAAGAGGGATATATACAGTTTCTTTTGCTGCAGACATTGCGAGAAAACCTGCACCCATCTCTACTTCTTGCAATCCGACAACAACAATGCCAACATCTGGCACAGCAGAGCCCAACCAGGACATAAGTGCATCATGAGAGGCTCTTCCTTGACCAACATTCCATGTGCCAACTAAAATTCTAACATCGTCTCTTGTGGTGTATGCCTTTTCTTTTGCAGCCAATTCTGAACGTAATATACTGTCGATAGGCCCTGGAGACGTGATGTTCCATCCGCGAATACCACCGTGAGTAGCCAAGCTAAAAACATGGCCATTTCCAACGGCCAACTTTATTACGGGACTGCTGTGAGCAACCCATCCCGCAATTAGATTTCCCTCTAGATCCAACACCTGAATGATGCCACTCACATATCCTACGTATAATCGTGTCCCAATAGTGCAAAAACATTGAACAGCACAAGGGTGGTGGTTAAAATCTTGCACGCGGTTTCCATTGCCATCCCACTGCACTAGCAAGCCATTGGTGCATCCACTCCATATCATGCCATCCGCGGTCAGCACTAGAGCTTCGGTTCTCTTGGTATCTTCTACAAATGCCCCTGCACCTCTGGTTGCAACTCGACGGACGGCATCTGCAGCTCCCATTAGAGCATTACGCGACCGTTGTAAAAATCCCCCAGATTTCTCCTTTTTTGACGTAGAAACAAATTTTACCTTCATCTCGTCTTCTACAGCCTGATCTTGCTGGACTGAGGAGATGTCAACTCGATTCTCGATCTGGCCTTCTATATTAAAAACTTTAACAAGCTCCCTTGAACGCGCATCCCTGCGGAAGCACCATCTTTTGGAATATTTAGACGTACCTTATAAAGAAAGTAAAGGAACTAAAAATCTGCGAAGTCGAAGTTTCGCAGAAAAATAAAAAATGGTTCCATTCCTGCTTAATATATTAATATATCCCATGAAGAAAAATACAACAAAAGGGAGCAAACGAGGTCTGTATCGTACCACAATGAGAAGGACAGAGATCCAGCGCACCAGACTTTCGCTCTGGTCTTATCGTATAGCAAACACTTGACATCTTGAGAAGATAAGCTACAAACACCATTGACAGTGACCTGGCTTCTAAGATCAATGAATGACCTCTCCACCAGTAGAGCAGCCATGTATCTTTCCCCTGGTTTCAGAGAGAGGGATTTTTCAATAGATTCCCATGGCCAGATCCTAATAATACCACCCTCAGAACCGGACCACAGATCACCTGGATTAAAGAAAAAAGAAAGTCATATAAGGAACAATGATAATGATATAGGTGAAGTTTGACAGAGAAATCCATTAATTAGTACAACAAGGATGTATTATAAGAAATAGGGGTGGGTGGGTGATCACCATGAAATGTCATAGCCATGGCAAGTACAGGACCCCGGTGCGCCTGCCATGCAAGGCCTTCCTTAAAAGGAGTAGCAGTATCCAGAGGTTGATCGGACCTCCAAGACCTTATCTTTCCGTCTTTGTGGCCACTCCAAACGAGCCTGTTGGCGTTGTCAGCCATCAAACACATGATGGGAGAGGTGTTGGCCGATTCGTGGTAGGGCGCAGCGTCCTCATCGCCTCTCAAGACCCGGCCGCCGAGGCCGCAGCCGGGTTCATAGGCGTCCTTGAAATGACAGACACGCAAGCCATTCTCCTGACCGGCCCAGAGCTGCGTCTCCGAACAAGCAATGTTCCTGAGGAACTTTCCGACCTGGGTTTCCTTGAGGGGATGGGGACGTAGCTCCAGGCAGGGCGGGCGACCGGGGTGGACGGCAGCGCGGGTGGGGACCTTGAAAATGCCAGCGCCACCGCCGGCGCCAATGAACTCGGGGAGCGGGTGGCATTGGCGGGGATCGTCAGAGGGTGAGGGGGAGTCGGCGCAGAGAGTCTGGTCGAGTCTCTGGTGGTTGGAGGAGTAAGGGAAGAAGTCGTCGTCGGAAGAGTCGTAGACGACGAGGACTTGGGGAATCTGGGTGTCGTCGAGGCTGTGGTTGCGGAGCTGGTGGTGGCCTCGCTTCGGGGCGGAAGTGGTTCGGAGTTGCTGACTGTAGGATTGGGACTTGCGGGGCGGAGGGACACTAGTTAAGCCTGCAAGTGCGTCTCTGTCGTCGTCTTCTATTCGCTGATGATCGTCCATATTCATCAATCACATTCGATCGATTCAAATCCTTGGTTGCTTGTTTTCTTGTTTGTTTAGTTGTTAGTCTTAGGATTATTATTAATATTATCTCAAACGGCGGAACCCCAGAACCAGAACCAGAACCATAATAAACAGAGACAGATCAGTTAAGAAAGGAAAAGAAAAAAAGCAGGCAATGGAGAAGACAATACAAGACAAGACAAGAGAGAAAGAATGATTTGGTATTGGAATTGGAAAAAAGGGATGATGATCCGATATGAGAGGGATCAGAGACTAATGGTCGTTCCTTCCTTAATTGTGTGTGTGCGCCTAATCTATTGCCCAGCCACACCATACACGTACGTACCTTCATTCTCCATTATTCATTGACCATTCCATATTCCATCCCATGCATATATTGCTATGCATTTTGCTCTCTTAGCCCACGTGCCAAGTCTTAGCCTCAAGCCTCAACCCAAATTTATCGTCATTTTTCTTCTTTTGTTATATGTGTAAACACAAATCTTATTAGTTATTGCTCTCCAATTTTGCATATAACATCCTAAAATTATATACCTTTACGACATTTAGACTGAATCCACCTACTTATTTTGATCGCTTGGCCCTCGCCTCATATATAAAAAAAATGTACGTATATTTTTTATCGAATTCACTTTCACATTATTTTAAAAATCAACTCAATGGTCTTAATTTTTATAAAAAAAAAAAATAAATAAATAAACTTTTTGTTTCCCCTAAACTGAAAAATTGACCCCTCTTCTCTTTTATGCAAAAGCAATTCCGCCACTTCCTCCTAAAACTGAAATAACCTAGTGTCATATAATAAATGAAGATAATTGATAACATAATGGACAATAAGATATGATGTAATACCTTGACAAAAACATCTGTTATTTATTATTTTAAAAACCATGTGGGTTTATTTATTCATGAAAAGACAACGAATCTAATTTCGTGTAAATAAAATAATAAAAATACAATACCAAGACCATAAAAGAAATCATTGGGAAGAATCTATGGAGATATAGAGAACTACTAATTTGCAAGAGCTCCTATTTATAGATTAGTAATGTGGAATATAACTGTTCAAGGAAAATAAATTACGACTTAGGAAATCAATTAATTAGAGATTTGATAGAACCAATTAATTAGGGATTTGTGGAATCAACATATCAATTAATTGGAATTGATCACCCAATCAGTTCGAGATTAATAGCTATCTAAATTAACAGATTTATTACAAATCACAAATCAACATTTCAAATTATAACAAATATATATTATATATCGGTTTTTTTTTCCTATCGAAAATAACCCTACTAATTTGTGCAAAAATTGAAATAACCTTGATTATATAACAGATAAATAATTACGCCATCTAATATGTTTTTCTTATTTAAAAACCACGTCTATGTGGGAACATGCTATTGTACACGTCAATATATAATTCACGTCCTTTTAACATGCATATATTTTTATGAAGAATTTGTTTTCCAATCCAAATTATATCGGTCTCTGTATTTAACCAGTCAATTCTCATTCTATAGATTGGTAATTAAAACGTTGACTAGTTATTGAACCTCTAACCGCAAGGACTGGAATTTTTTGAAAGCAAAAGTACTTCACATCGTCAAGAACATAAGACGATAAAAATAAAGGAACAGAAACATGCCAGATGATCATCATAGTGGGTAGATCAAAAGAAAACTGAAGCTTAAGCGTGGTCTACCTTATTTCTATCTCTAGGAATAAAGGGCCACAATTAGCAAAAGTTAAAAGACTAAACATAGAGTAAAGATAAGCATTGTCCGCCAAAGAAGAAAACTTGCATTTCAGACCATGGACAACCTTCAAAGCATCATATTCCATCATCATCTCTAGTCTAGATGAAGGCTTTTGGATTTAGCAAAAAGTAAACCTTCTCTAAATGCCAACACTTCAGCATTTTCCACCGCAAAAACACCAGACCACACTCTGGTACCAGCAGCAATAACAGCTCCAGAGTGATCACGGATCGCAAACCCCGTTCCAACAGTTCCTTGCTCACTACGAACAGAGGCATCTGAGTTTAGCTTCAGTCCATCTCGAGAAGGAGGTGTCTGTTTACCACGTTTTGGGCAGGGTCATTGAACCTGTTCGTGTGATTTAAATGTAGGCCCTTGGTATTCAGCCAAGAAACGTCGGGCATTCTCAGTTCACTGAAAAACATCTGCAGGGACTGGATTTGGCCTCCCTTAAACATTTATGTTTAATTCTCCATACAAAGGTAATAGCCTCTAATTTTCCGTTGTCTGAATCTAATCCACTTTTAAATGAAAATCTGTAAAATGTTTTAGGGAAGAAGGCAGTGTATAAAAATACAATTCATATGCAATGCGAGCAAGATTAAGGGAAGAATGTGCTTATTTTTAACAAATAATCAAACCTATCATTCCCTCTTGAATAAATAATGCTCAGGTGAGATGAGAGAGAGAGAGAGAGAGAGAGAGAGAAAGCCTCTCATTTTCATAGACAGGATTTGGTGAGTGACCTCTTCCACCTTCCAAGCTTCTCTCTTCCCTGTATGACAATAATCTAGATATAATACTTCTACTAAGCCATGAGTGGATATTGCAATCAAAGATTCAATAACTCAACTAGAAAAACCTCATCATATAAACCTATATATACCTTGCGAGGTCCAACAGCTAACTCGTTATCCACGATTGAGATGGCATTGAAGCCCATAGGATGCAAAACCTTTTCATAACTGCACCATTGAAAGAGGAAAAAAAAATGAAAAAATCATTAAGACCATCTCTCCAAAATTGGACCAACAAAGCAACAGAGTTTAAGATGATCAAAACCAAAAATAACATTAATTAAGAGAGAATTGAAGCAGAAAGTTACTCCGAAACTGATACTTTGTAAGGAGGTCCACCAACACTAACATGGTCACCGATCTGTCATCAAAAGAATTTGCTATGTCAGTCACCAATAATCCATACTCCAGAAACTATATTGGACATAAAAATAATAATTCAAAGTGGGAGATGATGGGTTACTTACAGGAAACATGAGAGTTATGAGCTCGCCGTCTGGTTTTAAGATATCTCGAACCTTCTCTGCCCACGCTGATCTCAATTGTG
This sequence comes from Trema orientale, assembly GCA_002914845.1. NCBI lineage: Eukaryota > Viridiplantae > Streptophyta > Magnoliopsida > Rosales > Cannabaceae > Trema > Trema orientale. The sequence goes on from JXTC01000484.1 coordinate 100,931, forward strand.
GTTCAATTGCACAAAAGAAGCTGTGCTGTGTCGATTGGGAATGTGATAATTTGAAGAATTCAAAGTAGTCCCAAGAGGAACAGGAACATTCCTGATTCCTCCCACAGACACACACACACACACACACAAAGAGGCCACAAGCAAGCTATAGTAACAGTATGGTATAAGAAGATAAAAAGGAAAGAAAGCAGGCAAGGCAACTTACGTGTAATCAAAGATGAGATCGAACAAATGAGTTGGGTGCCAAGTGAAAAAATCGGCCCTGAGAAATGTAAAATGACTTGAATTCGGTTGGGAGGAAGTCAGCTGCCCTTGACAATTTAAAGAGTAGCAGTAGACAGTAGAGAGACCAAGAATTAGAGGATTGACACAATTCAACATTGCTGCTGGTTTCATTGTTTGTTTGTTTTTTTTTTAAAAGCATGCATGCAGATAGAAAGGGTATATGTATATAAGGTACGTACCTGTAGAGCTTTGTTGATGGCATGGTCTGATATGTCCAAACCAATCACGTAGCGTTGAGGAGAGGCAATTGCTACAACATCATAACCCTGCATTTAATTCACTACTCTATAATAGTAGATAATACGAAACAATAATATATTGGAATGATTATCATGAATGTAAAGACAAAGACACACACACAAATTAACTTACTTACAGTGCCACAGCCAGGTACTAGAGCCCTGCCTTTGGGTAGGGATCCAGTCCGATGGAGATGTACTAGAATAGGAGTTGGGGTTCCTAAGTCCCATGGGGTCAACCCTTGCTGCCAGCACTGCTCCCACCCATCCCCACCTGAACCTCATCACAGACAGTTGACATGACATGATTCATATGGAAGAAATGATTCAACCAAAACAACCCATATATCATATATCATATATCTAACATGTAATATATCTAATGTCTAGATATTATCTTAGCTAGAAAACCAAAGCAAAATTGTGGGTGGGTGCACTGCTGGGGGTTACCGTTAGCGTTATGTAAAACATGTTGAAACCTATCAAGTTCAACTGTTGGATTGGATTTGGATGTTATTCTAAGGCGGTGGCTGTCCGAGTCATCTGGGTCGGATTTATCCATCCTCTTGCTCGAATTCCACAACCGCAACCCCAACAATCTATGAGAACATAGGATTCTTGTATTTGTCCGCAAAAGCATCCGCATCTGCAACCCTTGCAAACCCACTAATAACGAGTATCTCCTCCTCATATCTTCTCACTTTCACCCTTCATTTTCAATTCAGCCCTCTCTGTCTCTCTGCTTTGCTCTGCCCTTTCCCTCACCTTATTTATTCATTTATTTATTTTTATGCAAGTCAGTGGCTCTCATTTTTATATTAACTAAAGTTTAATACAGGGTAAATTATCAAAAAAAAAAAAAATGATATTGAGGTATGAGTTTTCTTAATTTAAAACCTAAAATTTGAGCTCCAAAATAATATGTTGATATTAATAATTTTTAAAAATTAATATTACGGGGATGGCTACGGTAGGGACGTCCTTACGTAGGGTCATGCCTTAATTATCGTTGGATAGGAATCTGTGGGAAATAACGAGAATCTGTGGAGAATCTATTTATATACAGATTCCTATCCAGCGGTGAATAGACAGGGCCCTACGTAGGGGCGCCCCTACTGTAGACGCGCCCTAATATTATACTATTTTTTGAATAATTTTAACTGATAAAAGATAATAACATCTTAAAAATTAAGTAGAATACTAAAAGGGGATGGCTACGGTAGGGGCGTCCCTACGTAGGGTCATGCCTTAATTATCGTTGGATGGGAATCTGTGGGGAATAACGGAAATCTGTGGAGAATCTATTTATATACAGATTCTCATCCAACGGTGAATAGACAGGACCCTACGTAGGGCGCCCCTACTGTAGACGCATCCTAAAGATTAATATATTTTTTAATAGATAATATTATTATTTTTTTGTTTCTAAAATTAGTCAAAAAATCAATTCAGTATATTAATTTGGGGATGGCTATGGTAGGGGCGGCCCTACGTAGGGTCATGCCTTAATTATCGTTGGATGGGAATCTGTGGGGAATAACGGGAATCTGTGGAGAATCTATTTATATACATATTCCCATCCAACGGTGAATAGACAGGGCCCTACGTAGGGGCGCCCCTACTGTAGACGCGCCCTATTAATTTTCAGAAATTCTTAATTTACTATTTTGTAAAGTTCAAATTTTAAAATTTAAATTATAGAATATTACACTTTGGGGATGGCTACGGTAGGGGCGTCCCTACGTAGGGTCATGCCTTAATTATCGTTGGATGGGAATCTGTGGGGAATAACGGGAATCTATGGAGAATCTATTTATATACAGATTCCCATCCAACGGTGAATAGACAGGGCCCTATGTAGGGGCGCCCCTACTGTAGACGCGCCCTTAAACTTTAGAGGTAATTTTTGTATAGTTAATATATCCCAATTTTACCTCTCGCACTATGCCATTAATTATTTTTTCAAAGAAACCAACTACTTGTTAAATTTTAGGAGAGAGAAAAAAAACTACTAATTTATGCAAGGACATAAATAATAAAGGGACAAAAAACTTTTTTTTTTAAAAAAAAAAAGAGAAAAAATTAGATTGATACTGGGAAAAGTACTTTCTTCTTCTTCTTTTTTTTTTTTTTTTTCTGTCCCTCTAAACCCAACATACAGCAATATGCCAATATCTATAGTAATGGGTACATCTCACCTCATTTACCAATACAACTTTATATTTCAATATAAATGAGTTGTCACTGTTCTATTATTGAATTCAAAAACTTTAGTGGATACCTAGTAGTCATATTCTGTAAATTATTATGATGTCTGATCTTGCAGTCTTAAGGTTCTATGTGCTTCAACTACTGATTAATGGAATGCTTTGTTTAAAAAGATTTAACGTAAAAACATACTGTTTGATTAGTAGGACAGTGTAAACGAAAGGATTTCCCTTTCGTAATATAGACTAATTATCATTAGTTAAGGGGTAAACGAGCATATTATTCAAATCCCTCTTTCTTTTCTTATACATGTAACTCTCTTATCTCAAACTGGTCTCTTAAGATTATTCTTCTTAACATTTTACCTTAACCTTCTTTAAAAATAAGCAAAATCTTTTATATTTCGAAATGACCAAACGACTCGTTATTACGTTACATTTTTTTTTTTTTTTGTGTTAAAAAATAGGCTGCCACTTTAAATGTTTCTCGGCAAGTACTAATTCTACAAAATTATTTTCTTCTTGTTCATTAATTACAGTTGATTTGGCCCCTCTGGTCCCGAAAATCTCAATGCAAATAAGGCTGACTAATTTTTGGTACATCCAACATTACATTCAATATAGAATTTTGAAAATTTATAACATGATTTAAGAAACGGAGAAACAAGTTTAATCAACTATATATATATATGTGTGTGTGTGTGTGTGTGTTTAAACAAATTTTGTAATTAGCCAGAGGAAAGCGATCAGTTGATTAAGATTAGTCACATGGTTAATTAGTGGATTTGATCACTTGAAACCTAGCTAATTTCTTTCTACTCATGATATCATTTTTCACATACAGGCAAATATGTAATTGAATGGGGGTACTTTAGATCTGTTAGTGATTATAAGGCGGCTTTTCCTCTTTTAAGATCAATGATGACATTGCTATTCTTAATTGCATGGTGTAATTTGTTGTCACAAACCCATAGTAGTGTAAATTCAACAACATCATCATGCACTTATATTGTTCACATGGACAAGTCCTTCATGGCAAAAACTTTCTCCAGTTATCATCATTGGTACTCCTCCATTATCCCATCATCAACCTCTCTCCTCTACACTTACCAACATGCTGTATCTGGTTTTAGTGCGGTTTTAACTGCGCAACAGGTTGAGTTTATGAAGAGGTCACAGCCAGGTTCTGTCTGTGCATACTGCCTTGACCGCCTTACGGCGAAGGTGAGTACTACTCACACCCCGGAATTTCTTTCCCTCAAATCTGCTTTGGGCTTATGGCCTGCGTCCCGTCAGGGACAAGACGTTGTGATCGGCGTGGTGGACAGCGGCATATGGCCTGAGAGCTTGAGTTTCAAAGATCATGGCATGACTAATACTACTAGTACTCCGCTAAATTGGAAAGGGAATTGCCATGGAGGAGGCCAAAACTTCAGTTCCTCTCTTTGTAACTCCAAACTCATAGGAGTCAGATACTTCAACCGAGCTCTCAAATCTAGATATCCTGACCTTTCTCAACAGATTACGGACTCTTCCAGGGACACCACTGGCCATGGAACCGTCTGCTCCTCCATTGCTGCAGGAAATTACGTAGACGGAGTATCTTATTTCGGGTACGCCCCAGGAACAGCCAAGGGCGTTGCGCCGCGTGCTAGGCTAGCCGTCTTCAAGGCTTTATGGAACGAAGGACATCTAAACACTGGTGCCGATGTCATTGCTGCTATTGACGCACCCATTGCTGATGGCATCGACGTGATTTCGGCCTCTTTTAGCTACGAACCCGCGCCACTTCATCGTGATCCTTTGGCCAAAGCTTCTTTTGCCGCCATGGAGAAAGGTATAGTCGTTTCCACTACGGCTGGAAATTATGGGCCAGGCATGGGAAGCATGCGTAATGGCATCCTGATCCCGTGGGTGTTAACCGTTACGGCAGGTACCACTGACCGTTGGTTCGCCGGAATCTTGACACTTGGAAATGGCTTAACTATTACGGGGTGGTCTACTTATCCGGCTGAGGCTGATAACTCGAAAGACTACTTCATTAATCTTCCGCTAGTCTATAACAAGACTATATCACCATGCAGTACCATTGCCATGCTTGTTGAAGCTTCAGTACAGGGCATTGTCGTATGCGACAAAGGCGATGTCCATATTCAAATAAATTGTATTCTGTTTTCCAATTTAGCTGGAGCCATACTTGTGTATGATAAGCTCGACCCATATGAACTCAAAAGAATGGCTTGTCCCTGTATTGCAGTCACATCCAAGGATGCGGCAGTCCTCATCAACCATAGAAACAACCAACAAGCCCTTTGCTAGTATGAAGTTCCAATAGACCTTTACGGACAAAAGGCCCGCACCTCTTGTGGTTGCTTATGCTTCAAGAGGCCCTTCTCCAACTGCCCCATATGTGTTAAAACCAGATGTAATGGCACCTGGATCCCTTGTGTTGGGTGCTTGGATTCCATCCACATCAGCAGCTCGAAAAGGACTATTAAAGCAACCACCGTACACTAACTACACTCTTGACTTTGGGACATCGCTGGCTTGTCCTCACGTTGCTGGGGTGGCTGCACTTCTAAAAGCTGCTCATCCAAAATGGAGCGCGGCCGCAATCAGGTCTGCCATAATGACCACTGCAACTCCATTAGATAACACTTTGCACCCAATTCGTGATAGTAATAGTCCTCCTACAAATGCATCGCCTTTAGCTATGGGATCAGGCCACATCAATCCTAACGGAGCACTTGACCCAGGTTTGATCTACGATGCTTCTCCCCAGGATTATGTTAACTCACTCTGCTCCATGAATTTCACTTTGGAGCAGATATTTGCTATTACAGGATCCGTTTACTATAACTGCTCATCATCCGGATCTTAATTATCCATCCTTTATTGCTTTGTATGATGATGATGATGATGATGATGATGATAGTAAGGGGTTGATGGTTCGGAAGTTTCGAAGGACTTTAACTAATGTTGCTGCAACTTCTGCAATTTACAAGGTTAACATAACAACAACAGAGGATTCTATAGTAAGTGTATGGCCTGAAATATTAGATTTTGAAAAGGAGTATGATGTGAGATCATATAATGTGACAATAAAGTATGAACGGAAAGAAAAGGGGGCTGTTTCATTTGGTGACCTTGTTTGGGTCCAGCAGAACGGAACGCACACCATAAGGAGCCCTATAGTAGTATCTCCTCCTGTTGCTCTTGCTTCTCCTGAATAATACTAGTGTTTTGAATTGGAACTTGTTTGTTAATATGCGACTCATGTGAGTTAATAATATTGACCAAGAGACCAATATGCGTTTTTTTGCTCTGCTAGGATTTTCTCTTTTGCCGTCTTCAAACTGATAATTCTAATACTTCTTTTCCAATTTCCAATTATGTCTCCTAAATTGGATCGTTATACGACTTCCTATTTGCTTTCTGGTTATGCNATCTAGCACCTTCTTTTCCCAATTGTTAATTTTCGGTCAATTTTGGTCAATTCTCATTGGAGAGAGTTCAGAACATGGAGTTTGTTGCCCAAAACATACCTAAATTCTCAAAGTACCAAAGCTATCAAGGACCAAGATGCATTTTTTTGCTCTGCTAGGGTTTTCTCTTTTGCTGTCTTCAAACTGATAATTCTAATACTTCCTTTCTAATTTCCAATTATGTCTCCTCAATTGGATTGTTATACGACTTCCTATTTGATTTCTGGTTATGCTTTTAACGATTTTAAGCTAAGAAATCATGTGGATTCTCGTTCTTAAGAGGATTCTGATGACAATTCATTATGCCCTAAAGAAGGACCAGTTACGGCCATTGATGAACAGCAGCTGCCGTCTCATGTTAGGATGGAAGAGTCTCGATTGATGGATGATAAATCACATGATCACGGTCCAGACTATGATGTTTTAGGTGCTCATGGGTTGGGTTTGAATGCGACTAATCAGAAACAAGGCGCTCATGGGTTGGTGCGTGAAGAGGCTAGGGTTTCGTCCTTTAATGATCACCGCGTGCATGGGCTGATAGGGGAGGCGGCTAGGGTTTTTGGTGGTATTGTTCAACAAACGGCGGCCGACACACACATGCGTGGAGACGCTTTGGGGTTAGGGTTTGCTAAGCGAGGTTACACGAACATTGACTCTTCTGTGGTTGGGGAGGCGGCTAGGGTTTCCACGCCTGGGCAGAAACAAGGACGTGATACTCACGGTTTTCCAGGGGCAGCACCTAGGGTTTTTGGTGGTGGTGATCACCAAACAGGGGCTGACATACATACGCGTGGAGACACTTCTGGGTTAGGGCTTGCTAAGTGCGGTTACACAACCATTGACTCTTCTATGGTTGGTGTTAGCTGTGATACCTTGCTGACCAGTTCGAATGGTGCCAATGATGTATGTAGGGTTACACTTCAAAACAAAAATGCCGGTTATGAAACTGCTGGTCCTTCATTTGCACAGGTTTTAGGTAATTTGACTACACGGGACCAGGTTGCTAAAGTTGTCACCAACGTTGCTCCTGAATCTTCAAAGCCTTCTTTGAAAGATAACTATATTTGTATCAAAGTCAATGAAAAAGCTCTACAAAATCGCTTGGAGTTGTGTCAATACTCTCTTATTGGTAGAGTTTTTCTTTCGAAGGGGGATTCACCATGGAAATTGGCTGATCTTAAGTTTAAACTTCAATCAGTTTGGGGTCTCTCATCTTCGTGGCATTTAATTTCCCTTAGACGAGGTTTTTCCCACATCTTGTTGTCTTCTGAAGCTGAAAAATCTAAAGTTTGGGGAATGGGCTCTCTGAATCTAAAACCAGGGGTCCTTCGTTTGCAACCATGGTTCCCTAATTTTAACCCACACACTCAGAGTTCAACGAATGCTCAAGTTTGGGTTCGTTTTCATGAGCTGCCATGGGTTTATT
>JXTC01000484.1:122859-203112 GCA_002914845.1 Trema orientale
TAGCTGATTTGATTGATTATAATGATACCATGGAGCCTAGTTTTGAGACAGTTATTGGTGATGTTACTTCTGACTATGAATGGTCTTTGCCAAATTCTTTTATCCCCAATTTCCCACAGGCTGCAGATGATATTCGGAATACGGTCATTGGAGATGTTGACACTTTAATCTGGCGTCATTCGATTTCTGGTAAAGTTACTTGTGCTGATAGTTACAGGTCTTTGGCAGGCCCTTTTTCTAAAGAACGATGGGGAAGTAAGTTCTGGCGCACTATATTCCACCTTCTCGTTCATTGGTAGTTTGGAGATTGTTTCAGAATAAACTTCCAACAGAGCATAATCTGATTCGTAGAGGTCTTCTTTTGCCTTCATGTTGCCAGTTTTGTTATAGTCATGAAGAGGATGCTGACCACCTGTTTCTCTCATGTGCTTTTGCTTGTTCTATTTGGGGGGCCATTTCCTCAGCTTTTCGGCGGAAAATTCGTTTGGATGGTTCTATAGTGGATTTATGGCTAGATGCTTTGGATGCCAATTTTAGTACTCAGGTTTCTCAACTTTAGAGATCAGCACTTGTGACTGCTTTTTGGGTGATTTGGAATTCTCGTAATAAACGTTTCTTTGATAATGAAACTGTTTCTATTAATTCAGCTATAACTTTCATTTGGCGATCAGTGGCGGAGGCCAATGGAATTGCTTCTGGAACCATGCGGAATACTTTAGATGAGCTCCAGATTTTACACTGTCTTCATATTCAGCCAAAACCGCCTAAAGCTCCAAGAATTGTGGAGGTTCATTGGCAAGTTCCGCCTGCAGGATGGTTGAAGGTAAATACAGATGGATATGCTTTTGGTAGTCCAAGCTTGGCAGAGTGTGGAGGTATTTTCAGGACTTGCAGAGGATTCTTTAAAGGGGCTTTTGCTATTCCTCTTGGTAAGGCATTTGCGTTTGAGGCAGAGCTCGCGGGTGCAATACATGCTAATTCTTATGCCTACGATTTTGGTAGGATGAATTTATGGCTAGAGTGTGACTCTTCTTATCTGGTTACTCTTTTGAGGGCACGTTCTTCTTCCGTACCTTGGCGCTGGAAGCCTTCTTGGTTGCATTGCATTGATAGGATTTCAAAGATGAATTTTCATGTTTCTCATATCTTTAGGGAAGGCAATATAGTTGCTGATATTTTGGCCTCTCGAGCTACAAGTTTTCAGACTTCGACATGGTGGCATTCTACTCTTTTTATTCAGGATGCTTTTTCCAAGGATTACATGGGGCGTTCTGCTTTTCGTTTTTCTTAGTTGCCCATCTTTTGTAATACAATGTGCTCCTTTTTTCCTTTCTGCGGTTTTTCCCATTAGGTTTTGCATGGAAAGGTTTTTAATGAAGCATTGTAGGGAAGTTATGACAATAGTCATGTTTCGGCATTACTATTTGGCTCCTTCCAGGGCTTTTAGATTATGTTATCTTTTTCATTTTGTAATGTTTCCACTCTTGGTATCTTTTTGTATTCTTGATCATTTTATTTTTATTTAATAAAATTATTGGGGGTCGCTTTCCCTAGGTAACATTTAGCAAAAATGTGAGTTAATAATATTATACGCACCGAGTACAACTTTAAGAGAAAAAAAAAAATTAAGTCATACGCTCTTACCATTATGGATGGCTAAAAAGAGAAGTAGGTGCTCTGAGCTACATGGGCTCTTCTTCTCACATTACCATTTTGCTATTGCAAATTCAGGGATCTAGTTGAAAATGACGTAGAAACTCAAAAGACCACCGGTGTATTTACTCCAAATTATCATAAACAAAGTACTTTACGAGAAAGAGAATACATATAATTACACATAAGTCACTTCAGGAAAGAGTAATAAAGTTAATAGCATTGCTAATTCGCAAAAAGATGTTTGTACTACTTTTAGAGCATAAAGTGGCAATGGCATTTTATTATCTGCAGGATACAATGCGTTAAACAAATATACTATCTCTTTATCTTACATTTCTCACTCGACCTCCCCCCCCCCCCCCCCCGGTCTCTCGCTCTTTAATAGTATCCTCATCGATTTAATCAAAGCCAAAGGCCAGCAACTAGCAGGTTTGACACCTACGAGAGGAGAGTTCAGGGTATACAAAAAAAAATCGCTTTGGGAAAATCTTGCACATGCTCTTTGGGACAGTTGGAACTTGGAACGTAAATATAACCTCCTTAGTCCTTACAAAGGAGTGGAGCAATTGGCCCCGTTCCTCGCCAATATAATCTACAAAACGCCAGCCAATTTGTCATCGTCCCATCTAATTTACAGACAAAAATAAATTCCCTCTAAATGTATGCACATAAAGAATTTATGGAATTAATCCAAGTAGAATAGAGTCACAATTTTTCGTAGATTCTTCGCCTCTTGACAAGTTTCCATGAGCAGTCTACTATCGTGAAAGGCAAAGCAAATCACTTGCTGTACATGTGAAATGATGTCCATATTACAGAGTCTGCAATTTCACCATGCACAACAATCAATTAGTTCATATTAGCAGTTGCCCGAGAAAACGCAAAGGAGAAAATTCTTTCAGAATAAGTAAAATGAAATCCATAACGCAATCTCCTATTTTGAGTGGAAACCAGTTCAACCACTTTTAACATGCATGTAAAATGGAAAACCAAGGACCACATTACAAGAGCTATGAGACAGGTTACTACCTATAGCAGACAGTCATTTGTTTCAATCACAATATAAAACAGCATCAATAACTTAACACGGACATGCTCTACTAGGCAGACAACATGAGTAATTGAAATCTAGAAAAACAAAATACAAAAGTTCTACAGACTATATACAGCGAAGGTGAGAAAAACCTGCTGGCTTCGATCAAGGGTAAATGATCATTATGAGGCTTCTCTATCACATTCTTCACCTGAAAATTCAGACAATGATCGACAATTTTTAATGGGTTCTTCTCATGGTGACAACCAACTATGCCTTACTAAATAAAATTTAAGTGAATGTATCTCAAATAAAATATCTTCAGGCCCTGAACTACAAATGCTTTGTATTTTTTGACAGCTTCATTTGCAACTTCATTTAGCTCAAGCCCTGACCAAAATTATTGTTCTGGTTTCTGTTTCTGGTACTCGTTCATCCTTGATGATTAAAGATTATTGCAAGGAATACATACTTGATTAGTCAACTCATTATAAGCAATAAGCAAAAACAAAAGATAAATCAAGCTACGTTGAACCCCAACTAACGGACAGAATCAGCAATTAGTATATTTGACCACATACAAACCATCAGAATTCTACCAGAAAAATCTTGAGTTCAACTATCAAAGAGGCATGTGGTAACCATAACAGAGAGTAAATTTATCATTGTTCTTACCTTTGACAACAATTCCTGGCTCTCAGGAGGTTGCTTTTTCAAGCTCTGAGGCAAGATTACTGTAAGAAGCTCTGGTTTTTCTGCTCTTAAAGCACCCCTAATGACAGCTGCGTTAGTGCCAGATGCGCCCGACGTATAAATGTGATTTTTCTGCAAGCAGCAGTGTTGTAGATAAGCATTAGGACCATGAAGCAACAACACAAACCTATTAACATTCGCATGCATATTGCAAGGCAAAAGCTTCACTGAACACCTGGTAATCTCAGATGTACTATTAACTTATAATACCACGTAAGATATACAAAGTCAGGAGCTCTTACAGTTATAACCATTGCATAGCTAAGAATCTCAATAAGTTCTTGGTGCATGAATCCCATATTCCGTGTCCCAAAAAAGCCAATTGCTCTGGGTCCTTGCTGCTGAATGGCTAATAATTCCTGCAAAAATAATTGTTTCCATCTTTTTAAAAAAATAAACAAATAATTTACATATCGAAGGAATTCACACAAAGGAGAAAAACTGGAGGCCCCTTCAAGTTGCAACAGAAATATGGATTATAACTTGTGTACCAACAAAAGTTATCCAATCACATGCACATGTGATCATAGGGTATCTATTGGGCCCCATATTTTTCAATTTGCAAGTCATCATATATTTATTTTTGCTTACCAGAAAAGAAAAGGGCATATTTTGATGACAGCAGAGGGTAAGGGACACAGCTCATCAAGTTAGAAAAGGTTTAACAAGAACGTGATGCACATGTACCTGTAGATAATCGACATCGGGAACAGGTTTAAACTCGGACACCAAAACTGCCCCTGATCCTTCAACAAGTGATTGAGCTTGGGTTGGGATTTGAGTGCCGACCTCATCGTCAGAACCAAACATGCGCACATCATTCCTCACTTCATATGGGGCATCTGAATCTCTATCTCTAGTAATATGCCCGCAAAACCACTATACCAGTACAGAAAAAGAGAGGCCCTGGTAGTAAATCATTAGTGAAAACCAACTGCCCACAAAAAGTGGTGATGCGTGATCATAAAAGTTGAAGCTCCAAAACAGATATAATATGAATATGAGCAGTGGAGTTTATTTAATATATAAAGCTAATGTAGAGTGTAAACACGTAAAATCAGTTGGATTACAACATTAAAAAAAGGGCAAGGGCAAGGGCAAGGGCAAGGCCAAGAATAGGGAAGTTGAATTAAGCAAAACACAAACTTGTGATGAAAACATTCATTTAACATAAATAACAAATGGTCAATATATATTTATTTATTTATTTTTCCTTTTTATATTAGGAGTATTATTTTTCACTAAAAGCTAGGCTTTAGTTGATGTATGGAGAAAAGGTATAGAGTAGATGGGTGGTGTTGTTTTAGGTAGGTACTATAGGTAGTTAGTTGCAGTGAGAAAAATGAAGATAGAGAAAAAGTAAACAAAGTAAGCAAAGTGGGAATTCCTATTCCTAATTTCAATTCTAATAATACTAATCCGAAATATCCTAGTAAATGGAAATGGAAGTGCAAGTGCAAGTGCAAGTGTAGGCACAGAGGAATGTTGAGACTGTCAAACAAACACCATACATAATATAATTACTACAATAAGAGAGATATAGAATTAAACTAATTAAGTAAGAAGATAAGGGGAGGGGCATAATAATAGCCCTCTCTTCACCTAAACTCAACATCAATCAATCAATCAATCAATCAACCAATTCAAATCTCAAAAATCAAAAATCAAAAATCAAAAATCTATGTGTTGTCGAGAGAGACACACACACAGAGAGAGATAACATTAAAATAACATTACCTTCCTTCGGGAGAGATTGGGGGGCAGCTTCCTTGAATGAGATGATGATGATGATGAGGATGAGGAGGAGGAGGTGGTTGTTGAGAAGACGAAGAAATTAGGGCAAAGAGCGTGAAAGGGTTTGGAACCAAACTCTGAACAAGAAGCAGATGAAAAGGCAGTAATGGAGGATGAGGCGGTGGCCGTCGTCGTCAGAGGCATAGAAAGCCTCAGAGGTAACGGCGTTGTCATTTCGTTTCGTTTCGTTTCGTTTCGTTTCGTTCGCTTCTGATGATTCTGACTGACTCACTCACTGGCTGGCTTGGCTGATGATATCATATGATGATTTCCCCTTTTTATTTTCCTTTTCTTTTCCTTTTCTTTGTTATAATAATAATAGTAATATTAATATTACATTTATTATTATTTGTTTTTATTTTTGTTTATCGGCATACACACGCACGCACGCACGTACGCCCGCCCAGCTTTTTCTTTTCTTTTCTTTTTCTTCTCTCTCTTTATCAGTTTATCTCACCTCCTTTTCTCCCTCCTCTAACCCTTTTAGTTTTACCCATCACAATTCACAAATATACAATGTGTAATTATGTACCATAATATAACATCAAATACGCTATTTGGTAAATATTCTATCTAATTCTAGGCCATAAAGAATGTCACAACACCACAACCCCCCTTCTCTCTCTCTCTCTCTATTCTTGTTTTTATGTTTTTGGTTTATTTTTTCAACTAATTAATTCAGTTAAAAAAGCCTTTTCACTTTACTCGACCTTTTTCTTTTATAAACACTTTTAAAATTATCAGTATCAGTTTCATAATCGCTGCCCACGTTTACCAAATAACGACTTTAAAAGTCCAACCCCAACAACAACAATACGTTTATAGTCAACTTTGTGCTGCTGCTGCTGCTGCTACATTTATGGTCATGTTACCTTATCTCTCTTCTCAGTTACAAGAGATATATAACGAAAAGGTCTGTGTAATATTGTAAATACGAGAATTGGGGAGTGGTATTATTATCATTACCATACAAAAGGTCCAACTCCAAGGGAGAGCAGCAGCACTAGGATCCATTTAGTGTTTGGGCCTTGACTTTAGAGCCTAGGCAGAGCTACCGCTACCACCCATCAAAGAGGGACCACACCACACCACACCACAACAAAAAGCTCCGCTCTTCTTGTCTTCTTTCTTTCGATTCTCTTGCCCTTTCTTCTGCTTTCCTCTTTAAACCACTCCAATAACCTGGCTCTGGCTCATCCCCCTACCCCTACTGCCTACACCTTTTCAAAATATTTCATCACCGACCCACCCATTTTTCTATTTCATGCGCCTATGTAAAACTACCAAGTGTTAAAAAAAAAAGATTTCTTATAACCCACAGAACTAACCTTCAGATACTAGAGCATTGTCATTTAGCCAAAATATCCATTATCATTACATCAACGCATAATGTTCAAATAAAGACCTTTGCTAAGAAAAACATCATCATCCTCATCCCACATTCACAAACACACTACTCATATATCCCATCTCTTTTTCACCCGGAACATCAAGGCTGATGATTTTATGTCGTCTTGTGGCACTTGGAGCATAAATTGTATCTTCATCTTCAACGGGGCTGCCTTTGCTTTCCCACCTTCCTCTCCTACCTGAAATGAAACCACCCCATTTTCATTATTCGACTCATTCTACACTCTCACTGGTTCCATTTCCGTATTATTAAATGCCAGCAAATATCGTGATTTCAATTGGTTTCACATATACAAATGATGCATGTTGCAACTCCCACTCTTCATCAAGCTTCAAATCATTTAAATGCGTGCTTGAAAACTAAAACAGATTCTGCTTTAAAAAAAAAAAAAAAAAAATAGAATACAGCAAATAGAAGGTCTATTCACTGTACAACACATATTATAAATACGAAACTTGTGAATGAACTCATGCAGTAGATAGAGAAGCACTCAGACTTCTCGAGGTACAGCACAAACGTTAATTAATAATCTCAAATATGAAGCACAACAAAGTTTATTGCCATTCTGTGACATTAAAAGCCAGCAACATAAGCCATGGACAAGTTTAAGGGCCTAAGCACTCTTTCTTTTTGTAAGTCCATTCTTCATTGAAAACATTTATAAAGCTGCAATATTATGGAAGCATTTCACGCTGTCTATGACTATCAACAGTAAGTATAGTGTCTTGTTGAACTGTATACAATCAGAACCTGGAGCAAACTAAGCATGCAATTGTAAGACAAACACATACATATACAAACAAACAAACAACAATGTAAAACCAAGATATGAAAACCAATTCCAGAGAATCTAGACTAGGACTTTCTTCTTCTTCTTTTTCCTACTTTCAGATAATTTGACTGAAATCACGCAAGAATATGGCTACATCACAGTATAAGAATATACAAGCAAACATCAGAATTGCAATTCCAGAAGGAAACCCCGATGTTTTAATTTGCATGTTTAATATCGCTTAATGAAAGAGCAAACAAACAATAAGTATCCCAAAAGTAACACACTTGGCAAAAAAGGACTGCTTACCCAAAGAGATGCCCAGCCAAGACGGACCTCCGAATCATAACCAGCTTTCAATTTTAAGTCTTTACCATATGTGTGCTTGTACACAGCACTCCAGTTGTTGGCATCAAAATTGTACCAGTAGCTGTCATCGAAATAAATCAACACAAGCTATCAAATTTTACATGAGGCCATAAATTAATTATTGAGAAATAACTACCAAAGACAAATGATAACTCAAGATTCCAAGGCATTGCTCACGTTTACAAAATTGTACAGATCTCATCCCATATATTTCATGTCAAAAACTTGTATAAGTTTGTTTTGGGGTAAGTCCCTAGACTCATATTTGAAAGAATCAACTAAGTTACAATCAAATTCAGATTAAGATAGAACCAATTAAGAGCAGTAACAGAGGGAAAACGTAGGAAGTAAGTTAGTTGAACTTAAAAACGTAGGAAGTAAGTTAGTTGAACTTATATCCTAAACCCTATACCCTAATGGGGTTTCTAGAAGAGGTCATGCACAAAATATAGGGAAAAGTCCCTGCTTACATGCAGAAATAGAACCCCAGAACCAGTTGGTTTTACGACCCTCGTACACGGTTTTAACCATGAAATGAGCTAGGTGGCAACAGTTGATGCATTTGCACAGTTCAGGAAATAGAAATCCAAGGCATAAAACTAGCAATTTCATGGTGCTAGAAAATTACAATTTACAATTGGTTAGAACCTAACCCAGGCCATATGAGAAACCACTCTTAGAAATGAAAATGACAAAAGGAATGTCAACTTTTCTGCCAGGTGGCAGAAAAGCTCTTCCTCTTGTTTCTAAATAACTACTTTGCCCCCACTAATTACTTAGTCACCAATTACAAGCTTGCCTATAAATAGGAGGCTCTCCTTCTCATAAAATCAGACCAACATTCACACACATTAGCCATTTCCCTTTCAATTCTCTCTGCCTTTCCCCTTTCAATTCACTGCAGCCCCAAAATCTGGAAGTTCTCTTAGTTCTTGCCCCACCCAAGAGGCTAAAATCACCATAGAACCTCTTAGAATTAAGTTCTCAGCTTAAGATCAAGCCTTTAGTAGTACACGCATCCTAGAAATCATCTCTTTAAGGCTTTGCATGTATGATCAGCCCCTGTTTCTACATAAAGAGTGGCTGTTCCCAAGCATTTCATTCTACCCAATAGTCTAGAAACCTCACCAAACACTCGTGCATTATCCAAGATCAATCTATCAGATTAAGTTCCACATGTTGAGAATTTGCACATTTTAAAGCCTACTCTACCATCCTTTGTATGCATGATCAAACATGATCTACACGTAAATAGTTAGCTTACAACCATTTGGTCCACTTTCTTAGTTCTTTCCTAGATTCACTTATTCTAAGAAAGTCTCCATATTTAAAAGAACTCAGTTGAGCCATAAAAGGTCCCAACTCACTTATGTTCACGATAGTCTTTGTACTTCAAAACAACGTAATGGAGATCTAAGGCTATTTTTCACTTTCTTCTTATATTCCAGCACTTTATTTTCTGTTATATTTAAGTTCAACAATTTTACATTTCAGCCCATTTTAATTCCAGTAACCTGGTTCGTGCGACCATCGCAATAGGACGAAGTGACCACGGGAGCGAGGCAACACCCGTGCGGCTAGCGCACGGGGTGCCACCTGCGCGGCCACGGGAGCCAGGCAGCGCCCCCGCGGCTAGCGCGCGGGGTGCCACCCGCACTGCCAGCGTGTGGGGTTGCTCTAGCGTGGCCAATGCGCGGGTTACCACCCGCGTGGCCTGCGAGCAGGTCTCCCCGCCGTAGCACACTCGGGCGGCACGCACGACTCTTAGCGTGCACCACCTCGTACTGTTTCCGAATCCGAAAAAATCCATAACCAAATTGTTAACAGTTTTTCTCAAAAACTACAACACAATTAAAGATCAAACAACTTTCTACGTATAGTTTTATCAAGAATATAAAACATAAACACATAGAAAATCAAGTTCGTGCTAGAATCATAATCAAAAACACATCACATAATCATAAACTCATAGTAACATCTAATTGATTTTTATTTAAACTCATTAAATCACTCAATCATCATACATAGTAGAGCATACTCATAAACATGAACAAGACCAAACATAACCACAGAGATCACCATGGAAATCATTTTCGGTTATTCACATTTTAGTACTTTAATTTCAGTAATTTACATTAACGTACCTTTAAATTCAGTACTATAAATTTATGCACCCTTGATTCCAGTCAACTGGTTATTTAATTTTACAGCAACTTATATTACAAGCTTTTTATATTATCTAATACCTAACTTAACTACCTACATGCATATACCTATATCGAAGCTACCCCAACTTCATTATGGTATATCGAAGCTACCCCAACTTCATTATGTTCAATAAGGCTGTTTTAGTCTCTCGAGTAAGATACAAGCAGAATGCTGTTTTAGTCTCTCGAGTAAGATACAAGCATAATGCTGTTTTAATACTCTCGAGTAACATACAAGCAATTACTCAAAAATAGGGTTCAAAATTTACCGCAAACAACATTCCCAGTCCAATTTGCAGCCACGTCCATGTTTTCCTTTCTTTTAATTTTTTTGTTAATAACAAATAACTAGACTCGTCCCATCGTTAGTGTAGAGGAATGATATTGACAATATTAAATAGTACCCAGTCAATCACACCGTGCAACGTGTACATAGTCAGTGGCCAAATCAACTTGAGTGAATGCAAAAACACGCACACCTTGATTGCAGATTTGCAGTTTCACTAAGGTTAAAATTTATCAGCTAGCTAGCAGACACAAAGCAAAGAATCTCAGTTGTGCAATAGTTTCCAGGGTTTAATTATTCTCACTATAGAAACAACATAATATTTAGTCGAAAAAGTTAAAAAACTGAAGTGCTATATTCATACTTTGTTATCAGAGAGAGATAAGATCAAAATTTCTTACCTCAATTTGTCTGAAGGACCAAAACGACGTTTAAATGCAAAGGACAATGCATTTGAAGGTAAAGAAATGGCTGGGATAAACGACATTTCTTCATCCTGCAGTAAAGATTTAAGGTGGCAGCATTATTTTGGAAAAGCCGAGAGAGAGAGAGAGAGAGAGAAGATGCTTACCTTAAAGGAGTATCTTAGTTTCAAGTCTTCATCTGCATACTGAGCAGTACAGACACCATTCAAAATATGGCCTTTAACGATGCCATTAATCGACAACAGCCTCTGTTCTTGCTCCTCTTCCTTCTCCTCCAACGAGACTTCACCAAGAGGGAATTTAAAGGTTGCCTTAGGCTGGTAAGACAAGACAAAAGGAAATTGAAGTAAAATTTTTTGTTCAGATTGACTCAAGTAGAAGACACATTTGTTCATGTAATTCAGTCAGTCCAAATAACATTAACTTACTTACTATTCCTGAAATTCAACTTAGAAATGAGAAATGAGAAATGAAAAATCAAGGGTCAAAAATCAAATAAAATTAAGAATAGAAATAAAAGATAATAGTAGTAAGTCTATATATAAATATATAGTGGGGGATGGGGGGTGGAAGGGAAGGTTGAACAGACCAAACCAATGGTTGGAACAGGAGATGAAAGCTCCAAGGCATAGTCAGGCTCAGCAAGCTTGGCAACCATCACAACCTCTCCTTCTTGTGCCTATTCAAATAAAAAATCAAATATTGGGAAGTGGAATCTAAAGTCAGAAATGAGAAATTAATAATGGAAAAGAAAAGAACCTTGACATCGTGGGCAGCGCGGAGGTGCAAGCCGGGAGCGAGATCGAAAGAGCCTTTGAGGAGGGTGTTGCGGTCGTCCAAGTCGTAGTGAATGGAGAGGTTCTTTGAGATAAAAGCAAGCTGGGGTTGGGAGACTTGACCCCTCTGGTCGTTCTGGAACGAAACCTTCAATTTCGCCAGGCTATTCAACAGCTTACACGACACCTTGTGGAAGAACACCGACGAGTCGCTGTCGAACTCCGAAGTCACTCGAATGGCCGGCCTTCGAGGGAACGAGAACACCGAACTTGACGGACCACCACCACTGCTGCTTCTGATTGTGCTCGTCGAAGAACAAGAAGACGAAGACTCAACACTTACACCAGCTGCTGCTCCTGCTGTCGGTGGCGTCATTGCCGAGTCCGCCATCGTTTTTGGCTCTCTCTCTCTCTCTCTCTCTCTCGTCCGCCCCAAAGAAATTCCCAATTTTCTTTCCCTCTCTCTCTTTCTTCCTTTTATTTTTCCTTTTCTTTTATTTATTTCTTTCTTTTTATTTTTATTTTGTTGAGCACCACTTTTAGTTCTCATTGGTTGAATTAATCATTAAAATATAGTGACATTTTCAAAGCATGTTAAGCTCAAATAAATATATCTTACAATCAATAACTACAAATCATCAGCCAATAAATTTGTCCATTCCTTGCTTGTAGATATCCGAGAATTCTAATTTACCAAACGGGGAACGCATAAATAAATAAATATATATAAAGTACTAAATTCAGAAATAATATTAATAATATATTTTTTCAAGCATTTTATTATAATGAATCACTATAAGCTAAAAAAAATTATATTCAAAATATAATATAAGTAAAAAAAAAATACCTATTGAATTGGCAGCTATATATATATATTTTTTCCTTCTTTTGGCCTTTGGGATGTGTCATATCTTTTGGTTTGGGACGTCTCCCCATTCTTCTTGCCCCTCTGTTTGTCCTTCGCCGGAGACAACAGAAATCATGTTATTGAGGCACTAAATTAGCAAGGAGAAGATCCGGGTGGATGATCGAAAGATACAGGCGAACGTGGATTGGCATTATGCCCCTACAAAAGTCACAGTGTTGCAGTTCGGCCAATTTATTAACAAAATTTTGTGTGCAAAGCCACACCACATTGAAGTAGAAAATATTTTTCATCAAAGAGGCCATACGGAAGAGGTGCAACAAAGTCGAGCTGCAAATAGGATGTTGTGCACCGATATGATGAAATATATAGTTTATCAGATGATTGTAGTCAAGACTGCAAGATATCATTGTACCCTTAAAGAGTTCTTTTCGGTTCATTTTTTTCACTCACTTTTTATCTATATAGGTATTGGTGACTCCCAAACTGTTTTCTTCTTTTTTTTTTCTTTTTTTTTTTTTTTACTCTTCTTTTCTACATAAATGAGCCAAAAAAAAAAAAGGGAAAAGAGGAGTGGGGGAGAAGGTAGGCCAAAACAACATTTTCTTGGCCAGACTCTCCCCTGAAAACACAGTGAAGAGAGTACACTCAAACTGACACAAACAAAGTCGACCCGCTGCTCAAACTAAATTGGGACTTCGGGAGGGTTGACAGCCCTTTGTAAAACCACCGCCATCAACAAGCACTCCACAGGCCTCATAGCCATATATAACGAGGCGGCCAAAGATACAGAAGCACCTCTCTCAAATCACTAATCTCCAGTCTTTATGCAATATTAACAGCGACTGGCTTTCCCCGACCCAGTGCAAATCCTCTGGTTCCGTCTGGCATACGGGGCCCGGGAGGTGGAGGCTGCTTGGCAACACCTGCCTCCATACCAACTGAATTATTTGAAGGTGGAGTTCCAACAATATTATTTCCACGATTATTATGATGGTATTGACCTCTCCCTCGCCCCTTGCCGCGTCCCCGGCTGCGCCCTTTTTTCTGCCCACCCTCCTTATCATTCCCATGCTCCTCCCCCTGCCAATCATCAACATGTTAATCCTAAGAGAGTCTATAATATCATCCCTAAGATATTATAAATGTTTCTAAACCAGGAAATTAGTCAAAGTTATCACACTGCTTGATAAATGTTCACCCAAGACAAACAATCCCCACATGCATTCAAGTGTAACAAAAGTATGCTCGCACTTACTACGTGTTCATGTGAATGCACATCAGATTGCTGGGGAGCATCTTCTAATTGCTTTCCATTTGCCATTTGCTCAGCTGCACAAGCATCCTCTTCCTCACATTGCACGTCCCCATCATGCCCCCTTCTTCCCCGGACTTGAGAAGGTTTTGACTGTAAATGTTACAAAAGAAATATGCGTCACTGGACTAGTCCAGCCCAAAATACTTTATCAGATGCATTGGACTATTTCATTCTAGCCTAATCAAACGACCACTTCCACCAATAAACTGGTCACTTTTTTTAATCAGTAAATGAAAAGTCCAAAATCATAATCGCTCTATATGTATTCAACTTCAAAGAACATCAAATCTTTGATACATACCATGCGTTTAACCATTAAACGGACCCTAAGGCCACTCCGCCAGTTCCCTTCATCATTTAACTCTGCAACCTGCATACGTGTGAACCCCTTTATTTCTCATAGCAGACATGGAGAAAGGATAAAATACTCTCTCATGCTAGGAAAAAGAAACACTTACAGCCTTCTCAGCTAGCTCGACAGATTCATATTCAACAAAAGCATGCAACTGGACAACATAAGAGACCAAGGTTAGATACTTGTATCCATCTTCTTACCTTGCATATATAAAATTTTATCCATACAAACTATACAGGATATACTTCACTCAGCATCTTTTCAACTGAAGCCCAATGTCGAACTACTACACCACCATACAATCTTTTGCCAAACTGCAACGTTCACATTTAGCGTTGGCCAAGTAAAGCAAACAAGGAGTAGTACCAATGTAAAGAAACTCATCACTAACATGAAAATGCTAATAAAAGAAGAATACAATAGATAAAAGCTTTTCTGAATCCCATCAGACCCAATTCCCTAATTGTGTCAAGATAACATGCGTGGTGAAACCTGTAAAATATTATCCCAATGAACAAAGCATTTCTTTTGAAACTAGTGCGTGAAAAACCTATCAGCCAGCATATTAGAAATGCCACTCATTTCTATCCATTGTCAATCTAATAAGCCAAAGTACGGGCAGTCACCAGAAAGAGAATTAAGGACCTTCCTCAGAGGAACCATAATCATAGACTTTTTTTTTTTTTTGATAAGAACCATAATCATAGACATTAAAAAAATAATCCCCAAGCATTCTAAAGAAACTCCAACCTTTTCCAAACCCTAAAGCTCCGAAGTGACAAAAAATTAGAGCGCTTCTGGTTTCTCTCAATAAACTCCTTTTGCAACCAAGTAGCATATCATTAAATAACTATACAAAATAAATATATAAAGTGAGGGAAATTCCTATAGACAATATAAACAGTGGAAAATGACACATGAATCTCACATGCATAACGGAATTGCATGCATTAAGCTTGAGCCGTAATTCAGCACATGATTTACAAGGAAAATGAAATTATTATCTATACAAAGGAATAAAAACTTCAAACAACAATTCAGCATACCACACAACTAGCTCCAAGGTAGCAGCTGTTGAATATACCTTGTTACTGAAGAGCATGTTGTCAGATTTTGCTGATCTTGACGTTGAAGAAGCCCCTCCATTAGGAGTCTGCGGCTGGCAGGTCCGGATTGTCTTCACACTGCCACAGAACTCAACATTAGATCAACATCCAGGATGGTACTATATGGAGCAAACAAATTTTTTTTATTATAGTTTTTCTAGTCAAAGTAATAAAATTACCTCCCAACAGCAGAGAAAACCTTCATGAGGTTTTGGTGGCAATGATCCTCGGGCAAGTTCTCAGCAACAATAATGCGAGACTAGACAACAGAACGAATTTAGATAATAATTTAATATGAAAATAAGAAATCTCAAGAGTTACCATTTAATAAAAGAATTTTCTTTCGAAAATAAAAACAAAGCAAAATGCACATGAACCTTAGAAGACATTATCAAAAGGCTGCTGTGTAAAGGGGAAAAAATAACCTTAAGTCATTGCATACTAAAAGAAATTTACTGTGGAAATTAATCAAGCAACTATACGGAAACACAACTCAAAAGACCCAGTAATATTATAGACAAGGCAACATACAGAGTCTTTACGGAAACCCTAATAGGACAATTAAGTAACAATAGTAAACCTACTTGTAATTCTTCCATATCCGACTCGTTCAGTGGATGGATGCGTCTAACTTTCTTTCCATCTTCACTAACCACCTGCAGAACATCACATCAAAAAAGACGAAGAACAAAAATTAGGAAAAATAAAATGGTAGAAACTATATGCAGGTGGGGTAACAAGGAAATATCAGTTTAAGAACAATATAAGTATATGAAATAAGAGGGAAATAAATTAACTCACAAGCTTTGACGAGTTACGCAAAACAGTTGCAAGCTGGGTCTGATTATTAATGAGGGCCTTAATCTTCTTGAAAGACGCAACAACAGATAACGGCACTAGAAAATGATGAAAAAAAAAATTATTGGAATGAATATTACAAAAAATAGATTTGATAGAAACTCAACCACTAATTTTAACAGGAAAGAAAAAAGTAAAAGAAGAAAGGGGAAAAATAAAGTTACCAAATCCTTCAGGATCTTTGTTGATGAACCTTATGAGATGATCAGTAGTTGCCAAATTCAAGTCACTGAAATAGTACTCCACCTGAAAATTGCGGGCCACAAAAAAGTATTAGAAAGGAAAATCAGGAAATCTGTTGTTGCTTAATGCAATATGTTTCATACGGTAGGAAAACACAAATTTGACAACAAAATCACTTTTACTTTAGCGTGATCCATTACTCGTACTTTCACATCAATTATCAGAGGATGGAGTTACTTAATGGCATGTCTCGTACAAATAAAAAGCAGAAAGAAGAAATGGATGGAATTTGAAGGAGGAAAATCAGGTAGTTTTGCAAAAGAGAGAGCCAAGAAGAGAGGAAAGCAGCACATAATTCCTTCCTCCTTTACAAAGCATCAAGATATAACAGACAATCTCAACATCCTTTATACTTATAAAACAAAGTGTAAATCTCTGTGTGCTTATATCGAATCTGCAAAGGGACCTTCCACGAGAAGTCACAATTGCCATGGCACATCAGTTGCACCAAAACCATCAAATAGAGGCGATTACTCAAATATTCTAGTTTTATGCAGCTTTTGTCCTTCTTGTAAAGGGGTTATTAAGAGGACCACAGAGGGGAAAGTGGAGAAGTGGAAGTAATCTTAATACGAGTTATTGACAATTCCTAGCATAGCAATGTTTATTACCAACTATCTGTTGACTTTGAGCTTGATATGCTCCCTCCACGTATCACTTGAACTAGGACAAGAAATGCAACCAAAACAGTTTCAAGGAAACAAACATAAAGTAACAAGGTAAGTGAAGCACAACAGAAGTAAAAACAATGGTGTTCCACAAGGATGTGGAAGGCAGTAGTTTTGGTGGTTCTACTGCTTTGCTTTACTTTACAATTATATAAAGAGAAAAAAGAAAAGGAAACTCCTCTAAATTCTCCAAGTGAGTTTTTCTTTACTTACCTTCTTGAGTAACTAGTTAAAAATGGAAACATACTCCCACCGAATAGGGTGGTGAAAAAAGGGAGGTAGGCAATTCGTTACAGTACCCACCTGTTCCCTTGAAGTCATATTTGACCATTAAATCTGAGCATGGGACATTAATGACACATAAAAGCCAAAAAGTAAGTTAACAAAGAAACAACAACAACAAAACAAAAAAAAAAAGGTACTAAGGACGGTCAGATTCTGAGAGAACACACATGAGTGACTGAAAATCAAGCTTTGGTATGACTTGTCCCTGAAAACATTTTTTAACTCCGCCACACTGTCTTCAGCAGCAAAAACAATTTTAATTAGCTAAAAATGGACATGTTTAGCTATGGAAAAAGAGGTCAATATTAACCTGAGCAGCAAAAATGAGTAAGCAATCACTAGAGTTGACTTGACGGGAAAATGACAGAGTTTGACAAGGAGAGAATTCAAAGTAATCAAACTGAAATACTGAGTATTGATTGGTAAGCAAAAAGTAACACAATCAACAAGAAAGATAGCTTCCAGGAGGATTTGTCTAAGAAGTTGTTGTGGCTAGATGAAGGCGCAATTGAATAGGATCTAGTTGCTTGTTAGTTTAGCAGATGGATGAAGGCGCAATTGAACTAAGTATTGTCTAATTAGGCAACAACAAAGGAAGACAAAGAAAATCCAATACAGTAAGAGTTGCAACAAAAATAGAGAAATGGAGAAAGACCTTTACCTGATTCAAGAGCTTGATAGTAGAATCATCGGAAAGCTGCTGCTGCTGCTGCTTATTCTTGGAGTGATCGGATGATGGCTGCTTCGCTGCTGGTTGCTGTTGATCGCCATAGTAGTGATGCTGGTAGGGAAGCGGCACGTGATGAGGATGAGGATGAGGATGAGGATGAGGTTGATGGTGGTGGTGGTGGTGATGGTGGTGGTGATGCTGATGCTGATTGTGATTGTGAGGAATCTGGTTCTGCTGCATAGGATTAGGGATGGCATGAGTCCGAATTGGAATAGGAAAAGGAGAAGGAGAGTGATAGAGGTGGAGAGCTGCAGCTGCAGGAGGAGGGGGAGGCGGAGGAGGAGGAGGAGAAGGGATCGGATGGAGATCGGACCGAGGAGAGGGCACAAACTCGGGAGCCTGAGCGTTGAGTCTGCTAAACGAAACATTTCGAGATAGAGATAGAGAAACAGATGGATCCGATGATGATGAGGACGAAGATGCTTCGTCTTGGGCCATATCCGCCTCCCTAGGGTTTGGCTTTGGCTTTGGCTTTGGCTTTGATCCTAAACCCCCCTCTCACTAATTCTGACTCTGACTGTGACTGTGTGACTCGGAGGAATCGGAGAGGACGACTTCTCTCGCCTTTCTAGCGGACTTGGATCTATGCTATTTATACTCTCCTCATTTTTTCTTTTATTTTTTTATTTCTCAATTTTATTATTTATTAGATGAGGCATATCGCAAGGCCAAGCCAAGTAGCCAAACTAACTAGCCAAAGGCAACAAGTGAAAGTGGTGACTCATCAGCGTGTGTCTGGGGAGTCAATAAGACTGACTATATTACAGGAGAGCACATTTATACAGGAGAGCACATTTATATAATACATTTAAAAAAAAAAAAAAAAAAAAAAAACATTTTATAGACGTAGAAAATTAATTGTCAACTTAAATTTTCAGAAAACAATTTGCACTAAACCGGATGCAATGGTCAGTGTGGATCTGAGTCTCCTTTAAATACTGCCCCACCTTAACATGTCTAATTCTTACAACTCTTCTTTTTTAATTGACAGAAAAGCTCACTAGAAACATGTCTAATTACCAGTACATGTTAGTGTTTTCCCTTTTATAACTTACATCCAGTCAAAATAAACATCTTTGAATTGAAATGACTCAACTAGGATTAAGCTTAAATAACACGTAAAATTTGTCATTAGCATATAGCATATGATAAGGAACGAATAGAGAGCAGCCGACACTGCCACCGTATCCGTATGCCGGATGGTTTTCTCTTATGGCGCCCCTTTGGATTCCAACTTCTTCTTAATTGCATCCCAAAACGCAGGTATCGCC
The DNA here is from genome assembly GCA_002914845.1 of Trema orientale. NCBI lineage: Eukaryota > Viridiplantae > Streptophyta > Magnoliopsida > Rosales > Cannabaceae > Trema > Trema orientale. Next base: position 142,041 of record JXTC01000484.1, read on the forward strand.
ACTTCCTCGGGGACTTCTTTGAATGATGGCAGGTAATTCACATCCACAATCACATGGTCCCCACTGCCTTCATGAATCTGAAAATTTCGAAACAACCAACACCTTTAACTATGTTAGATTGTTATCCATCCCTCCTACAAACTCACCACCAAATCCAAGTTTCTTTTGGGCTTGGCATTGGCAAAATTCAATTCAGACACCTAATAGTTGTTGATCAAGATTCATTAAAAATGAAAACCATAACTTAATGCAGAAATGTAAGTTTATCATACTCAATTCCTAATCAGCAAAATCAAAACTGGCAACTTACAACAACATCAAAGCCAAAGATTGTCAGACCAACATTTCTCATGAGCCACTTCGCAGCCTCTGTAACCAAACCATGATCAATGTGCTCATTGCTGCCCTTTGAGCAGTTACTATCTCCAGACTGCTGGTTTCCAGTTGCTGTGGGAAGAGATTTTAAGCTGCAAAAGAAAATCACCACAGTTGTAGTACTAAATACAGGCTCTTGAATGTAAGTCACCAAAACCAAAACCAAAAAAAAAAAGAGGGGGAAAGCACAAAAGCGAGCTAGGGCAACCTGTCAAACACTAAAGGTTTCAGCTCACGACCACCAGATAATTTTATCAAGATATCTGCATTTGGTGTAGACTTCTTAACTGCATAAAATACTTTCTCACCCAAGACATAGAATTTGTAGAGTGTGGATGAATGATCCACGTATTCCTGCAGTTCATGTAATTTCTATTATTAATGCCTCTAAAGAGATCCACAAACTAGACAGGTCAAATACTAATGCTTTATGAATGACTCACACATTTCGGCAGTTGTAATATTTCTACTACTACTACTTATAAGATATTCACGAATTAGGTGGTTCGGAAACTTTTTGCTTTAAAATGCAATAGATGCTTTGACAAACCTCACTAAACCAAACATAATCCAGTCAGTATGTTACATTAAATGGAGTTGTACTAGCATCTAGTTTCTGATAATTGCTTAAGCAAGACATAACTACCCCAAAACAATCCAACAAAAATATTCCTTGCTCACCTGAATAACTGCTGGAAGAGGAACCTTCAGATCCTTAAAATCTTCAACTTTAAAAACAATTGCCTGTTATGTAAATAACTTATGTTTTAGATCAGAGAAATGACAAATAGCTAAGGAAGTTGACTAAAAATAACTAAAGAACTAAAATTGCAGGAAATGAAAGGGGAAAGAAAAGGTTGGTACACATAGAATCCAGAAGGAATTAAATAACCAGTACCATATTATGAGCATCAGCTACACCACAAGCAACTTGAGGTTTCACTATACACGGAAGAGATAGTTTAGCTCCGGATAGCCTTTGAATGAGATCAGGCTCCTTATAATCATGGACCTGCAAGTTTTTAGCTCCAGCTGTGACTACAGTTGAAAAGAAGTTTAATCGAGTATCTTGCAACTTAGCTTTAAACCTTATTTCATCTGATTTGTGTATTCACAATTCCAATAATTGAATAACCTCAAGAAAATGGGGACCCCTGATTACACAGCCACTTGCACCTTCGAGATTCTCCAGCCCAAGTAGAATATGCTGAATTTTGAGCCGATCCAATACAGGGTAAATGTTATTAAGTGGGTCAATCACACAACAGTCTATGTGATGATCCATGTATCTGTTTCAACAAAATCAGAAAGAACCACAGCACTAAGTAGATTATTCATTTCCCTTTTGCATATACCCTGTATACTTATGATGACTCCTTTCTGGTGCTTCTATTGCAAAAATCACTTATTTTCTTTGGGATAACAACACAGATGAAGCACAAAGAGAATAAATTGGAAACAAAGATCCATGTTAAAAGAGAAGCTACAAATCCCATCATCCGTAAGCAGTAAAGGGAGTACTCCTTCCACTTGACCATATAATACAAACGTAATTTATTCCAAAAGCAGAAACAAAACATGTTCTCGAAACCCCAACTACATGTATTGCTAGTTACGAAAAACACATACTTGATACATAAGCATTAGCTAATGGATGTACGCTACCTTTGGGTTTTATCATGACAATCTTCTCTAATTGCCAAATGATTAAATAGAGCTAGATCAAACATGACAAGAGCAACAATAAGAAGCTGCTAAAATGCTGTTTATATTGCAACAATTACCTTTTCAATTCCTGCATGCCATTGGTGTAAGTTATTTTACTTGGAAACTCTGCAGAGTTACTCAATTCAATAGATATGATTTCGTCTGTTGCTTTATGAAGAATTATATCAACTTCTTGTAGTTGAGGCAAAAGAGGAAGCTCAAATGTGAGGGGAAGAAACATTAACCCATTATGAGTAGGATACAAAGGGAATGCACCCCTCTGCAAAATCAAGATGGCACATAAGCTTCAAATTGCAATGAAACAGAAAATTAAAACATAGTTACCGTTTTACCACGGTACAAACTGCACGTAAGACCATGCAGAATGCTGGCCAGAATCACAATCAGGTAAAAAAAAAAAAGGTGTCTTGGACAAAAAATCAATAGGTTAAAAAATGATTCTAGCGATCAAATATCATATCTATTTTCAAAAAACAAAATACAAGAAGAATGATACAAGAACAAAAAAGGATAAAATGCAAATATTGGCTGAACTAGTCTCAATATCAATAGCACTACTACTAAACAATTTGACTAGGCATGTTCATTTTTCATATTTATGAAAGTCTAGGGCATCACAATTAGCAGGACAGTGCTAGGAATTACTTTTCTCTTTCTATAATCATTGTCTTTACAGCAACACTGTTAACCTTCATTTCTTTTGCAGAAGCTTACCTTAGCAAAATCTTCTTCACGCGAAGGCTTCATAACATAACCAACTGTCACAACTTTATTTCCAATTGCCTGCTTGCAATCAAAACACAAAATTCGGAAGAATGCAATTTAAATGTATAATTAGAACTTGTTCATTTGACAATTGAAATAATGCATCAAAGTTCCTTATAACCTTCCTATTTAAGTGGCAAATGGTCAAAGGCAATTCCTCCAATTTGTTGATATAAACAATGCTAGAACCTTCACATGCGCTGGCACCTTCGACGTCTGACAGACAGCAAAAGAAGATGAAGTACTACTAAGCAATGAAACCGTATATAATACAAAACAATAAGATAGTTGCAAGCTTCAATAAACTATGTTTCTTCTTCTCTTTTTTTTAACATTTTAAAAGAAATGTCCTTGAAGAAACAAGAAAAGAATACTTGGTGATTTGAACAGATATGAATTAGATGATAAGGCATTAGCATTCATTCATTCATATAGGTAAATCTAAGTATTTGTCGTCTTGATTCCAGGGATAAAGGGAGAGAGGCAACCCAGAAGATATCCCCATAGTTACCGTTGCTTTTATTTATTTATTTATTTATTGGGAAAAAAAAAAATAGAGAAACAAACAAACAAACAAACTTACTTAGAAGAGCGATGTGGCAAGTAGAATTGGGAAGTTTACGAAAGAAGAGTCGGTTGCTATGGTAATTGCGGGAGGAGAGGAGGAACAAAATAGTGCCTCGGCCTCTAACGTCAGGCCAAGCAAGCTTGATAGCATCAACGTCTATTGAAGAGGAAGAGGAAGATGGGTCCAATGAAAAGCATTCCATTGAATAGAGTGTTCCCATCCCTTTAAGTAGATTCAGCTAATTACCCAAGCACACACAACACAACACAAGACAGTTGAAGTAAGTGTTCAATAAAAATGAAAATACACAGCGAGGAAAGGAAGAGATGAGAGATTGTTGATTGTTCATATCATGTTCAAAGTTAGTAAGTTATTACAAGAAAGAAGAATAATAAAGATTTCGTGTGATTTTGGGGTTATGTTATGAGACTGAAAAAAAAAAAAAAAAAGGAAAAATTGGATAGATGGAGCAGAGTTACCTTGGGAGATGAAAGACCCAGTCTATAAGAAATTGCCTAGAAAGTGAAATACTATTAATAAATAGTACAGAGATACAGATATAGATACAGATATAGATATAGATGAGAGGAACGAGAAAGGCCAAGTACCGTAGGAATGGCGGAATAACGGAGCTTACGGAGGAGGGGCTCAGCAGCTGGGCGCAAGGAGGAGGGGTTGGACTCATCATCATCATCATCATCATCAAAAACCACCGACTCATCCAATATCACTCCGCCTATTACACCATTTCCATTTGCATTTGCATTTGCAACACCCTCCATCTCTCTCTCTCTCTCTCTCTCTCTCTCTCTCTCGGCAATGGACACCTTACTTAGAGTTAGAACCAACCAGCCCACGCATATATACGCATTTGCTTTTTTTGCTTTTTCTTTTTTTTCCTGTTTCTTTTTTTTTTTTTTAATCATAAATGATTACAGCTGAAATTTCCCAAGCGGACATACGGTAACCAAGAAAATTGAGTACTATTTAGACTCCAATTCTGATGATCTCAGCCTACGTTTTCTTGCATCTATTTTTTTTCATTTATTCGACTTCTATTTGGTAGATTGATTCTTTTTTTTTCTATACAAAATATAGAAAGAGAGACACAGAGATAAATAAATAAATAAATAAATAAGGAGAAAAAAGACACCCATTATTAGAAAGATGAATACATTCTCTTTCTCACTCTTTTTTAATATTTTAATAATGCAACAAATTATAGTGAAATCCACAAATCAAGTAATAAAATTAAGAGAGTATAAAAAAGTGTGCAGCTAGTATCCTTTTATTAGAAAATGTCGCGTTGAAACGTGAATCAAATGTTATATAGACATTAGTCACATAGTACATGCCAATTGCCAAAGTAGTAACAACGAACCGAACGGGGTTCCCGTTTCACAACAAACAAGAATGCCATTGCCAAGCAGACTAAAAATCTGGTAACAAAACAACTGAAAAGAAATTAAAGGAAATGGACTGTAGAAGCTGCTGCTGAAGCAACTAGTGAAGGATTCTTAAGGTCAAGGCTCCAAAACAAAGCAGCCCTGCATCATCATCAAGCTTTATTATTCGGATGAGACTGACTTTAAAGAAATGGAGGGGAGCGGCCTTTGTTCCTCCCAATTATCACTTCATTCCATTCTGTCACGACTCCATCAGACGTTCCATCACAATTTTGACAACAGCCGGAGCATCAACCGTGACTGCCACCTTCACTGTTGGTTTATCCGACCATTCCGTAACTTCTCCAAACCTTCCGTTTCATTTCACATCAAAAACTAATATCTATTAGTTAATGCTGTTATGTTTACACACTGTCAAATTTACCAAAGCTTAAACATTGTTTGACGATTGAATATTGATATGATCCCCTACCTTTTCTGTTTGTTATACAATATAGTTAGTCCTCTTGTGATGCCACTGGTCTGGACTCTCACAACACCTTCCGTGTAAGTGACTAGTGCAGGATTCACAGCTGCAAGAAGTGCTGTCGGGTCGTGTAGGTAAACTCCTAAACCAACAAACATTTACATTGCACCGTTAATTTACTCATTACTTACTCCAAACACTCCCTCCATAAAAGACTATGCTATCACTTCTGTAAACAAATATGTTTACCTCTTGTGCTATACGCATCGTGATGATACGAGAAGTACACCTCTAAAATCTTGCACAAGTATTGCGCAAATTTCCCGCTTGAACTCGCCAACACATCTCGATCCGCATCTACAATGTAACAGAATCAATGAAATACAATTCTGGCGAAATAACAACACCATTAATTATTCATGTCAATTACAATATTGAACTCCTGTCAAGTGTCAACTTTACAGGACTATTGAATTCCCCTTCATGTTTATTATCAATTCAAAATGGCTTTTGCTTTGTTCAATAACAGAAAGAGGTTACTGTGGTACCAACCATTCCATTAGTGATAGGTTACGGTGCAAAAACTGACCAAGACACCCAGTAGGATAACTATTACATAAGACCATGGAAAACATAGCATGCTTTGTCAAGTTGGAACCTAATAGTGTTGGACTCTGATAATTGAGTAGAGATTTGAAACAACAGGAATTTACTGAGCGTTGCTAAAATAGTAACTCTAACTTAGGCTAGCTTGAAAATAAAAGATAAATGATATCAATTTGGCGACCTGAATTACCAGGAAGCATTTATATCGGAAAAACTAGAAGATGCTCTTACTTGGAAACTCGAAACTAAGTCTTACCTGTCAAATGACTTGATGAATAACATTTAGTAACTGGAAATGAAGTCTTACCAGTCAAAATGACTTGATGAGTAACATTTATCCCAACAGCCAATACATCTGCTCCACTGGTGAATACAATGTCCGCAGCATCTGGGTCCCCAAATATCTGGTTAACCAACCAAAAGGATTAGAAAGACCTTATACTCACTTTCTCTGGCAGTGGCAGATCTTCAGTAATGACAGCACACCCTTACAAGTCCACAAGCAGAACCCACAAAGTAGATTGAAAAAAATAAATAAATTAATTGTACCATGTATAAAGAGTCACGTTAGAGTAACGTTAATTTTCACAACAGGCCAATAATAGGTTAGGTGATAAGTTTGTTGGGCTACAGGCTACTTACATTGGCCTCAGCAGCTGGATTTACATTCCCATTGACTGCAAAGGCGCCACCAAGAACAACAATCTGCCCAATATTCGATGCAAAAGCCGGATCGAGCTGAATAGCCTGTATTACAGTTGGATAGGATAGATACCCGATTACAAAAAGCAAAAGCCAAAACAACAACATGAAAAGGGAAGGATCCAGGATCAGCATCTGACCAATGCAATATTAGTAAGCGGCCCCAAGGCTACTACAGTGATTTTTCCAGGGTGAAGTTTAGCTTGTTCAACCAGAAAAGCAGCTGCTGACTGTTCAATTGGCTTTCCTTTTGGGGGAGGGAAATTTTGGTTGCCAAGTCCATCGGCACCATGAACGAAATCAGCAATACGGAGTTTTGTACCTTTCTTGGAACGGATTGTTGAGAAAGAGAGGATTAGGTTGCTAAGTATTAGTATATCTATGTTACTTGTGTAGCAAATAGTAGGTAAAAGTGAGTTAAACAGTGACTGTGTTTGTAGATTGAAAAAGAGAAAGAGAAAAGAAATAGAAATAGAAATAGGTACAGTGAATGTGACATGAGATCCTTCGGCCACAGGGATGTCGGTTCTCCCAGCAATCTCCAACTAAACCAGAAACAAATTAATTAGTCATATTTAATAAATGAAAAAGGAAAAATGGGTAGATGTTATGTTATAGTAAGACTAGTTACCAAATGCAAGGCATTTCGGGTGGCTAAAGTGGTATAAACGTTGCCGTAAATAGTGGTAAGTCCAATAACTTGCACTTCTGGGGACCTCAATGCCACAAAAATTGCCATCGTATCATCTGTTTTAGCAGCATCAATTAATTAAGCAAAAGAAGACGTAGAAAATTAGAAAGGGCAAAGGGCATATAATAAATGCGGAATGAAAGCCAATAATTAGCCCCAACCCAACGCAACCAGTGAGATTAGAGACACAGATCACAGATCATAGATGGAAACGAATCTAAACTACTTTCTGGGATAGCCAAGTAAGTAGTACTGTAGTAGCTCTACAGGGCAGGGAGTTAATAGGAAAGAAAAGAAAAGTAGGGCAAGTGGAAAAAGGCTTACCAATACCAGGGTCGGTGTCAATGATGATCTTCTTAGCTTCAATAGGTGCCATGGCGATGCTAACTCACTGATAGGATACCAATCCGATAATCAATAATGGGTTTGTTTCACTTTGGAAAATGGAAAGAGGAAGTCACACACTTTTATTCCATTTTTCTGTATTGATTATTCAATCAATCAGTTTTCCCTATCGAAAACAAGATTTATTTATTCAATCCAATCATATTCTTGGCGTGCCAATTATACAATTAACAATAAAATAAAATAAAATAAAAGCCACCTACCTATGTCTTGTGTATTCTATTCTATTCTATTCTATTCTATTCTATTAGTACCGCCAGTACCAGACTACCCAGCCCCAGGCACCACCAAGGCTCTGTCCCTGTTAACGTGGGACGAAAGCCTGATTTATTAAAAATAAAATATTAATAAATAAAATTACTGTCAAATCCTCAAGGTCTACAACGTCAGTGGCTTGCTGCACTAGCACTTTTAACTTTAGGCCATGTTTGGTTCAATAGAATGAGTCTTAGAATAGAAAGACTATTCCAACAAAAAATTCATTGTATTGTTTGGTTTCACATTAGATTAAGGAATTCTTATTCTATAGTAATCTTAATTTCATCAAACAATGGAATTGCAATTCCACTAAAAAAAATTATAGAATTATGATACCATCTTTTTGTCAATCTCTTTAAAACCTTAATTTCCATTTTTGCCTAATTAAGATATCTTAAAGTAAAGATATTTTGGTCAATATATACTTATTCTATTTCATTCCACTGCATAAACCAAACAATGGAATATCATTCTTATTCTCATTCCAATTCCATTCAATTACGATTCTTATTACCATTCATATTTCATTCCAATAAACCAAATATTATTACCCAAAAGGACGTTAGAATGTTTTGATAACTCTTATGTCTTACCTTTTTTTTTCTAGAAGTGAATAAAAAATCCGCTAACCTACACCGCTCGTTCAATTCGCTCTAATCTGTACCTGCCAAATCGCTTAAAAGTAAAACCGCGTATCTGCCAAACTGCTTAAAAGTAAAACTACGGATTTTGGGTTAGTTATGGATTACATATTTTTCAAACCGCTAAAAATAAAACCGTTAAACCGCCCAATAAAACCGCCATCCACCCTTAGTTGTAATTTATATTTTTATATAACATAGTATATGAAAATTGAAATTTAATTTAATCATTAGATAATTATTTGATGACATTCTACTAAATTTTTTTAACACAGTCTTTATCTATTTGAATTTTTAGTAGGATTTTTGGCATGATTAGTCCCTGAATTTTTTGATGATTTGCAATCTATCCCCTGAACTTTTTTTTTGGCAATTAGGACCCTGAATTTAGAATTTTTTGCAATGTATCCCCTGAACTTTTTTTTTGGCAATTAGGACCCTTAATTTAGGGTTTTTGGCATGATTAGCCCCCTGAATTTTTCGTTGATTTGTAATTTTTTCTTTAATTGTTTAAAAATTTGAATTTCAAAACTATTTTTTCCCCTCCAAACTTCCATTTGTTATTTTTGTTTTTAAACTAAGTGAGATAACCATTATGCCTTTAATAAATTTGCACATAACTCAGGGGATATATTGCAAATCAGCGAAAAATTCAGGGGCTAATCATGCCAAAAACCCTAAATTCAGGGTCCTAATTGCCCAAAAAAAAAGTTCAGGGGATATATTACAAATCAACGAAAAATTCAGGGGCTAATCATGCCAAAAATCCTAAAGTTAGGGTTCTAATTGCCAAAAAAAAAAATTCAGGGGATACATTGCAAATTATCGAAAAATTCATGGACTAATCATGCCAAAAACCCTTTTTAGTATATGTAAGTATGTTTACATCTATTTGAATTTTTAGTATACTAAATTTTTTTAACACAATCTTTATCTATTTGAATTTTTAATATGTGTAAGTATGTTTACATTAATATTCAATATATTTTTTCTTTAAATTTTAGATGAATAGTCTTTACCAAACATATATATTCTTAAACTTTTGAGTTCATATGACATAACACTTTAAAAATTCTAATAAGAGACAATTAAAATACTTTTAAAAAATTTTAATAATGATTTTTTTTACATTCACAAAATACGTAATTATAAGTTTTAGTTAACCCAGCCCACCCAATAAACTACCAAAAATCACCCAAAAATTACACACTAAAATCCGCTCAACCCGTAACTTAATTGGTCAGTTATAGATTAGACATTTTCTAAACCGCATGAAGAAAAACCGCCTATTAACCGCCTAACCCACCCGTTGTGCACTCCTACTTTTTTATAACCAAATACAGCCCCCACCCAATTTATATTTATTTGACCTTTACATATTAACGGTTTTATAATGTTGAGGGGCACAAGAAGCACTTCAATATTCAAATTGATGATAAGGATAAAATGACTAATTGTTCGAATTTTCAATCGACGTAATCTAACCCAAAACTTAACTTCTTATACATAAAAGGAGAAAATGTATATATACATACGTAATACACTAAAACCATGGCAAGGAGAAATTCTGTCATTGCCTCGTATTAGTATATACTTGTGCGAGGTTATACTAAATTCCTTTATAAAAAATTCAAATTGACTAGAATAATATGGAGCTAATCAAGGGCTAACCTTTAATGAGGCTAATGAAGATTCAAAAGCCTATTTCTAAACAGATGAAAGCCAAAAAAAGTAGAAAAAGGAAAATACTTACAAACCCAACCCAACCCAAGTATGTGTTTTGGATTTCTCTAGCAATTTTGAGTTATATTTTTCCCAAACTAATACCAATAGCTCGGGTTCAAAAAGTCCTCCCAACCTTACGAAAAACAACATAGAGGTCTTTGAGCAATGTAGCCAAATTTTGAACCATTCTTTAGTAAATGTCATTTTTTTTCAAATACTATACCAAAATGTCCAGGAATGTCAGTTTTATTATATAGCATATCAAAAACACTAGCAAATAATATATTGATATACCTTGATATACTAATATAAGGGTCATTCAGCAAAGAAAGGAAAAAAAACAACAAAAAAAAAAAAAAACAAAAACACAGTCATTAGTAAACAAGCGAGAAAACTGCCATTTATTAAAAGGATAACTGCAAAAAAATACCATCATGTTTGGATGTTATGTAATTTAAACCCTGAAGTTTGGATTCTGCAAAATAATACCCTGAGATTATGAATTTCTGAAAATTAATACCCTGTGTCAATTTTTAACTGATAAAATACAATAATATCCTCAAAATTAAGATGAATAATATGAATTAATATAGTTTTAATGGAGGATATTATTGTTTTTTTGTTCTTAAAATTGGTTAAAAAATCTATCCAGGGTATTAATTTTCAGAAATTCTTAATCTCAGGGTATTATTTTGCAGAGTCCAAACTTCAAGGTTTAATTTGCAGAACACCCAAATTTCAGGTATTTTTTTGCAATTATCCCTTTATTAAAATGAAGTGAAAAACGGCTTTTTGTTATCAAAACTATTAGAATATAAAGAACAAACCAAAGCAAAAGACCAACAAACATAAAAACAAAAAAAAAACAAAAAAAAAGTTACTACTAAAAAAAAAACACCCAACCCACGACTCAAAAGAGATGAACTCATCTTTGCAGCATCACGCACAAACCTATTGAATTCTCGAGAAGTCCATGAGAAAGAGCAAGTAGACAAAGAACCAGCAATCGCCTAACAATGCCCCACAATTGGCAATGTATTTCAAAGGAATATCACTCACTCTCTTTATGTAGCGAACTAATTACCGGGAGACACAATCTCCTTCACACGTTGCCATTTCCCAACGATTAACAACAGCAAAGGTACGCTAGCCTTAACTGAATTGAGCCAAATTCCCAATAACTACTGCATCTGCATTCCTTGCCACTATTCACGCTTGTCACAGCAACATGCCAACATCACAATTCAGTTTCAAGGTACCTATGGAAGAATTGTGTCAAAGGAGAGGGAGCCACGATGGCTTATACTTGTTGCATGTTTGGTTTGGTTGAATGGAATGATCATTCCTTTCAAATACTCTTTCAACTTGTTTGGTTTAAATTTTGAGCAATGGAATCCTTTATCCCATGGATATAACGTACCAAAGAACAGGCTCATTATGACTCTATAAGAGCAAAGAAATGCTCTACGATGATTTCCATCACACAAACAGGAAGAAGCTCTTTCAAGGAGGACAAAACAACACTTGTTCCAACCCATGAAATTGGCAGTCTCCATATATATGCTCTGAAAATCCCTAGTCAAATTTAGGGCTATCAAGACAGCTAAAATTATTGACAGCATAAACTCTTCCAGAAAATGAAAATAAACAACATGGTTTTTCTACTGCCAAAATTTCCACATACTTGGTAACGATTTAACGTTCAAAACTCCACTGTTAAAGAACAAAAAGTTAATATAAGAATCCAATACCCAAATTGAAACAATAAAATAAGAAAAGATTAAAAAAGTAAAAAAACTATCTCATAACTATGAGGGCAACTGCAATTAACAGATTCCTATCACACTCCTCTCTCCTCATTCCCAGCCAGATGGAGGGGGAACACCTTCAAATCCAGTTGTAGCCAATTGTGGAGGTGGAATAGCAGTATCCCACCCTTCCGCTGCTAGAGGAGCCACAGCTGCAGTCGAATTAAACGATTAGGTTTGAGGAGCTCTAATTTAGGTTTCAGCACAAATTTCTCTATCTCTATATATAAAGAGTAACAAAAATCTCACCTGCTTCTCCAGTCCAGTCGACAGCAGCAACAGCTGGAATTGCTGGGGGAACCTCCGATGGCCAAGCAGCATCAGGAATCTGGGCAGACCACTGATCACCAGCGAGACCACCAATTCCAGCAGCAGAATAATCCGTAATACCATAGTCAGGGACGACAAGTGCTTCTTCTTCATCTTGCTGCTTGGCCTCCTCAGGCTCCCTATAGAAAAATAAATCCACCTGCAGATGGAGAAGAGAACACATGACAAGTTATGCGTTATAGAGGATGATAGCAATCCGCTAAGGCTTCAAACTTGTCCAACTTTTTCTTTAAGGAAATGCCACCTTAAACACCATTTCTACTGCTTGCAACTTAAAAACAAGCCTTCCACCACAGTGAAAGAAAGAATTGTCTTGGTAATGATGTTCGATGGTCGGTAGCTAATCAAGATTAGGTAACAAATTTGACTGCAGAAGCATATAGTGCTTACCATAACATCCCACTTATGCCCTGTGCGAATGGTACCACGCATCTGCAAAACCATCCTAGCCAACAGCCAAAAGAGACACCCAATGCTGTGCTTCCCCTTGTTATTGGCAGGAATACCAATGTCAACATACCTCATGGGAGAATCAGTGTCACAGAAAGCAATAGTTGGTATATTTCCAAGAGCAGCTTCTTTAATGGGCTGTAAACAAAAAAGGTGAAAAAAAATGGTGGAGTCATTACAGATATATAAAAACCAAGTCCAGGATTATGAAAAGAAACAAAAAGAGTGAAGGTGGTAATCAAATCACCTGATGATCAGTCCTAGGATCAGTGAGGATAAGGAGACGAGGCTCGTTGAATGATGTCTGAAGCTGATTGGTGAAGGTTCCGGGAGTATGCCTTCCGGCAATAGCATGAGCACCAGTGTACTGAGCAAATTTGAGGACAGCTCTCTGACCGTAGGGCCTTGCAGACTGAACAATGATGTCCTGTGGGTTCTCAATAGCAACAATAACCCTGGCTGCCAGCTGAAGCTTTTCCCACGTCTTACCAAGGTTGATGATATAGATTCCTGGGCATATGTAAATTGACTAGTTAGGAACAAAATGGGAAATTAACTAACAAATGTGCAACTTTCGTTCTCAAATTAAGCATCAGCTGAAAAAGCTCGTTTACCAATAAATTTGGTGCATAAATCGATTTGATTCTCATTTCCAGCGAAACTTACATATCTATTATTCAAGGGGATGCAAGTAAGATAAGCAAAAGCAGCTAAAGAAGAGACACACAATACAAATACAAATATAGAGACACACAATACAAATACAAATACAAATACAAATATAGAGACACATAATACAAATACAAATATGAATATATTCTTGAATGTGAGAAGCATGCATCTTCTAAGCTACAGTGTAACTATCTCTCAACAAATACGAAAGCAGAATATACAACACAACACAGTAAGCCTACAAGCTATCAGATCTTCACTTAAAAAAGAAAAAAAAAAAAAAAGGTATTGCCCATCATATCATATAGCATTACATCATACGAAACTAAAATATCATATGAAAAAAGTAAATAATGCTTATAATAATAATAATAATAATGAAAGAGAATAGAATTGAATAGAGAGAAAGAAGACCGTCGTTGCGGCGCTTGAAAACGTAGCGCTCCATTTGGAAGTCGCAGTTCTTGGTGCCCAGATGGACCTCAGCCGCCAACATCATCTGGATGTCGGCCTCCTTCTGCGACAGTTGGCGTGGCGTAGCGGCGGTGGCTGCTGTTGCCATGACGGAGGAGAGCTAGACTTAGTCTGATGAGAATTGAGATTCAAAGAAAGAGATTTGCAAGCATTATGCAAAAACTGATTAAATATGATATGAAATGATATGATATGATACCTAAAACCCTAAAAAGACTATGACTGCCAATTGGCAATACCCTTCCCAGGCCCATACATATCCTTTGCCTTGGCCCGATTCCAATAATTTGGGTTTGGGTTAATATCACGAGAAAAGGACATGGATGGGACTGATTTGGGTCAATTTTTTCTTTTCTAGGACTATGTTCATATATTGACTTTTTAGAGGATCAAAACTTAAAGACCAGGTAGAGAAAGAAAAAAACGGGTTTTCTAATTTGCCCTTGGCCAAAAGTGACCAAAAGTGAGAACTTGTTAAGTGAGAGCATTAAATTGATGTCATTTCATTTTGTTACAATTTTCCCTCATTTTCTTTCTATTTTCGTTTTCTCTCTCTTTCTCTCACTTATTATTCTCAATTCTCTCTCTAAAATCAGAGCTTGGTTTCCATCTCCATCTCATGAAAAACATGAAACCACTTTTTCCTCTCTTGCTTAATTAATCTCTCAATCTCCTAAAAAACATGAAAGCTTGGGTATTCTCTCTCTCTCTCTCTCTCTCTCTCTCTCTTAACAGCCTTTTTACTGTTTATTAAAAACCTCAACTAGAAAGAAGTTTGGCATTGATATGTAGAGAGTTTTTTAGATTTTGAAGGTAAATAAATAATTTTTTTTTTCAAAAATTATTTTTTATGGTTGATAATGAGTGAGTGATGTTTGACGGAGGACTATAATACTGATCTAAGCAATAATGCGCTAAAAATTCCATATTTTGGTGTATTAATCATCTTCTTAATGTCTTATACATCTCGTTGTCACGTCGTAGGTCAAACTAATCTTGACGTATGGTCAAGACTAACTTGACCTTAGGTCAAAATTATCTTGACTTTTGGTCGATATGATACTGACCTATGAGGTCAATTTAATATTGGCATGTATTCAAAATATTTTGAACAATACCTCATCATTTTGAAGTCATTTCTCCTTCATTTATTAAATGTATCAATTTATGTATCATGGAAGATATTATTCTGAGGATATGGTTTTTGAGTTATTTTGTGGACATGAAAAATGCTCTTCTCACCAATAAGACCACTTGTGCAGAGTTCATTTAATTCAGACTCAGTTGGGATAAATTCTGAGATTACAATCTAAAAGAAATCCTAACAACCAGATCAGTGCTAACACTAAATTTTAGCTGTTTTTCACTTGTAATTAGGATGTTCTTGACTTTGAGTCAGGAAGTTCTTAATTTAGGGTCAAGAAGTTCATGATATAGTGTCAAAAAGTTATTGATTTGGGGTCAAGAACTTCTTGACTACGAGTGATGAATTTTTTTGACTTAGTTCTTGATTTAGGTTTAAGAAGCTTGGAGTCAAGTTTTTATTGCCTTCGGGTCAAGAAGTGATTGACTTAGGGTTAAGATGTTCTTGATCCTAGGTCAAAATTAATTAACTTAAGGTAAACAAGTGATTGATTTGGAGTCAGCAACATTTTTAGTAGGGGTTATGACGTTAGTACTTAAGTGTAGTTTGATATGAAACTTGATTACGATGTTATATGTAATGTGTTCTTAAATTTATATATTTTCTCAAAAACAATGTGGCATGAAGTTAATAATAACTTGAGAGAAAGTACAAAACAATTTGACCTGTAGTCAAAAACAATTTGACCTGAGCTAACTCTAACAGACTATTACTTCAAAGCCTATAAAGTTATTCTTGACCCTAGTTCAAGTTTTACTTGTCAACTTGACCTGGGGTCAAGTAATAATTGACATGGGGTCAAGTCGTTTTTAACCTAGGGTAGTTAACAAATTATTTATTTAATGAACAGAACTTCATTGAAAAGTATGCTAAAAAAATAATTATAGACAAGATGATAGTTATGCCAATACAATAAAACAAAAGTAAAAGCTAGATATGAATAACGAAAAAAATTGTCTAAGACATATCCACAAAATAAATCATTGTCTTTTCCCTAGAAATTGGGTCATTTCTCTTAGTCAGTTTTGGCTCCTCTTTCTGCAATATATGATAATACAACTCGCATGCAAGCTTAAGGTGAAAGTATTTCATTCTCTCTGCAGTGACCTTGGTAACAAGCTTGTCGGATAGTATAAACTCGCCATACTTCATCACAAGCATCCTATAGTATCCACTGGAAAATAGCAAAATATTAAGTTAAATCAAACAAGTAAGGGTCAAGTGAGATCTGACCCAAGGTCAAGTGAGACTTGACCCAATGAAGATCAAGAAGGACTTGACTTGGAGTTAAGAAGAACTTGACCTCATGTCTAGAAGAACTTGACCCCATGCCAAGAAATCCCATAAAGGGTTTTACACAAAATTATTTCTACAACAACTGAGAAAATGACATTGAAATAGATAAACCTACCAAAATTTTCACCAAAAAATCCTATTTCATGACACAAAGAGAAATGGACATAAATAAACTCAAAAAACATGGATTTTTGCATAAATACTAAAAATATCGAACATTTATATCATGTTCTATCGACCTCTTTTCTTTCTAATCGACTTCTCTTCTATTGTATTCTTCTTCTTCGCCAGAGTTCTTGATCTCGATGCAAAGTTTCAGCATAACAGATTTTGGCCATTTTGGGACTTTTTTGGTTCGTTGAGACGAGAACTATGGGTTGAAGATCTTAAAAATTAACTTCAGTGAACCGTTTTTCAATTCCACGGTAATTTTTGATGATTTTTAATTCCCTTTTTTATGGGTTTTTTGTTTCAGTTTTGAAAGAAAATAGAGAATGGAGAGAGAGAGAGAGAAAGAGAATTGGAGAGAGAAATGAGAGAAGAGAAGGAAGAAATAGGATTTTATAGGAAAGTGTGAGGTCATGTCAATTAATAATGGGTGAGATCATGTCATTGAGTTGGCTGAGAGTTTTGAGAGGATATTTGGTCATTTGCTTCGTGTGGGCCCTAGTTTTTGGTCCTAAAAAAATTTATTGAAGAACCTGGTCATAAAAAATTCAAAATGGCCCAAATTGGTCCCATTCATGTCCTTTTCTCTAATATCACCTTCTGGGCTTCCCAATCTTTCTTTCGTCAATATATCACTTAAGTTCTCTATTTTTTATTTTGTAGCTTTTTACTCTCCAAATTTTTATTTTTCTATAATACGTGGGTCCATTTTGAACAAAATGTTACTCTAATCTACAATACACAAACTAGCCTAATTAGGATTCGAACTCATCTATTCCCACAAACTCATATAAATTTCCAAAAATTCTAGATCAATTAAGCTAACCTTCAATTGGCATCACTGTCATCCTCCGGTGTATATTAATGAAAACTACCAATAGAATATTAAATAGCAATGAGGTATTGGTATTTTTTTTCTTTTTTTTTTGAAGGAGAGGTATTGGTATTTTGAAGGAGAATAATCCAAACAACAATATTTCAAAGGATTTGTAAAGATTTTTGCTTTGAACAAAATATATATTCGGGAGAATTTGACAGTTACCCTTAATTAAACATGATTACCTTTTTTTTTATAATCTTCTACTCCTACCTTTTTTTATTTGTAAACTACCTAAATTACCCTTAAAAGTAAATGTGAATAAATCGATCCTTTCATGTTCTCTCTTCCTTCTCTCTCTAAAAATTATCGAACGCTATCCTCTCTCTCTCTAAAAATGGCCAAACGCTCTCCTCTCTCTCTCTCTCTAAAAATGCCCGAAATCTCTCTCATCTCTCTCTAAAATCGCACACTCTCTCTTCTCTCTCTGTAATTGTCATCTTCGTTGAATAAATCGGCTTGGAGTGGGTTTTGTGGTCGATTCATCGGAAAAAAATTAATCTACCGAAGGCACTTTTGCCGATAAAAGCTCGGAATCAGCCATGGGAGATTAATGCAAGCTTTTCATCATCTTTATTGCATCTTTAGAGGGAGAATGAGTGAGTGACTCAATAATGAAGAGCAATTTCTTATAAATTTTTACATTTCTTTTGATAGTTTACAATTATATTTGTGGATGTAAACAATGAGCTACTTTACTATTAATTAGGTTTTATTTTCTGTACGAATGAATAAAATAGAATTGATATGTATATATATACTTAGATACAAATGTAAACCAATTGTTTACAGTTTAGTTTCTTTTTAAGCATAGACGTGAACAAGTTGTTTACTATTACTTGCGAAACCAGTTGATTACATTTTTGTCTCTCTAATAGAGGTTGAAACTTCTTGTTTACAGTTATCGGGGAAAAAAAAATTAATTATAGCCAAAGCACTGAAGCAGATCTATAAGTTATAGCAGTTGTTTACAGTTTAGTTTCTTTTTAAGCATCGATGTGAACAAGTTGTTTACTATTACTTGCGAAACTAGTTGATTATATTTTTGTCTCTCTAATAAAGGTTGAAACTTCTTGTTTACAGTTATCAGAAAAAAAAAAAAAAATTATAGCCAAAGCACTGAAGCAGATCTGTAAATTATACCAGTTGTTTACAGTTTAAGTTCTTTTTAAGCATAGACGTGAACATGTTGTTTACTATTAGTTCTGAAACCAGTTGGTTACATTTTTGTCTCTCTTATAGAGGTTGAAACTTCTTGTTTACAGTTATCAGGAAAAAAAAAGTTAATTNAAAAGTTAATTATAGCCAAAGCACTGAAGCAGATCTATAAATTATACCAGTTGTTTACAGTTTAAGTTCTTTTTAAGCATAGACGTGAACAAGTTATTTACTATTAGTTCCGAAATCAGTTGGTTACATTTTTATCTCTCTTATAGAGGTTGAAACTTCTTGTTTACAATTATCAGGAAAAAAAAAAGGTTAATTATAGCCAAAGCACTGAAGCAGATCTATAAATTATACCAGTTGTTTACAGTTTAAGTTCTTTTTAAGTATAGACGTGAACAAGTTGTTTACTATTAGTTCCGAAACCAGTTGGTTACATTTTTTCCTCTCTTATAGAGGTTGAAACGTCTTGTTTACAGTTATCGGGAAAAAAAAAGTTAACTAAGGGTAAAATTGGAAACGTAGGTGAAAAAACGGGTAACAAATTATTCACATTTTAAAAACGGGTAAGTTAAAAATATCCAGCCCAAAAACGGGTACTGGGTCTGATTTCCACTTTATATTCAACTGTTGTGGTCTGAATATAAAGACGAACTTTTGGCCCATTAATTCAAATTTAGGAACAACATACCATCCAGATAAATGAAGGGAAAAAAACCATGAATATTCACAACCGAATGGATACAGTATAATTCAAAACCAAATTCTTCGGAAGATTAAATCCATTAAAATATTGAGTAACCCTAATCCGAAATTCTAACAATTGGAATAAAGAAACACAGATTACAAATGCCAAAAGAGAATTTTTACCAAGAAGAAAAAGAACATAAATTTTATGGGTTATCTTTCAATTCTTCGGGGCAGTAGAAAGACAAGACGATCTGCCGGGAAAAAAGGCATCCATAGTCATAGTAGCGACCCTAGCATTTCAATCCAAAAGAGTAATAGAATCACTCTACCAAAACCAAATTCAATGGATTTTTGTTCTCTGATTTGAATTTGAATAAAAAAAGAAAACGTAAGTTTTACCCCAATTTCTTTCCCTCCTCAGATGAACAGAGGCTTAATTTTGTTTCATTTCTAGGTATTACCCCTACCAATAAATATCTTTTGTTATCCAATACATGCATGTCCAGAAACCGTGAAGTCCATTATTACTAACTGGTATTACATCTGCATAAAAATGGCCAACGTTATAGATAAATATAAGTAGTATGTTGTTCTTGAAACAATTATAGATGTCTCCCGAGCATAAATTATAGAACTAGCACTCTAATAGCTCGTCCTGCAACTTCATATAGGAAGTAAAGCTTTATAAGCCTTATTGTAGTTCACAGAAGTAAACATCTCCCTCTAACGTACATTGAGCTTCACCAAAGTATTCTTAGACGTGCCTACAGAAAGCATTATACCTGTCTCGACTGTCAAGCCAAAACCAGAGAATATCATTAGGATTTGGAAAAAAAAGGAAAAAAAAAAAAAAAGTGTCTGGTCCACTGATCCACTTCGAATTTTGCAACCAACTCCATACAAGCTGATAACTGCCTAAGGTCATGTTTGGTACACTGTATAAGGACTCTGTGTTGTATTAATTAAACATAATACTGTGTTTGGTTGTGCTTTTGTATTGTATTATTTAATACGACATTAAAATTTAATACAATACAGAGAGTATTATCTAATACAGAACAAAATGTCTGTATTATACTGTATTACATAATTTTAACTTTAACGTAGTATTGTACAATACTCACTCTCCTCATTTTTTCTGTTTTTAATTTCTCTCTTATCACTTTCTCTTTCACGTCACTTTATCCTTTTCAAAAGTGGTATTTTTCTAAATTTATATCTAAAAAGTGATTTTTTTGTAAATAAATTTTTAAAAAGTGGTAATTTTACATGTGGTATTTTCCTAAATATTTTTTTAAAAATGATATTTTTCTAAATAAATTTTTAAAAATGATATTTTTCAAAATTAACTTTTGAATACAACATCCTAATACAAATGCAACACCAAACATAGTACTGTAATAGAATAATACAATACAATCCAATCCAATACAATCCAATCCAATACAATACATCATAATACAATACAATACGGCGCACCAAACATGGCCTTAGAGAATGATAAAGTACATAAGAACTTGATGTTAGATAAAAGCCTTAGCAGGAAAAAGAAAAAAAAAAAAAAAAAGAAGTTTCACCAATCACCATGTTTTCCAGAGTCAAGAAGACATCCACGGTTAAATATCCTTCTAAAACAGAATAGGAATGTGTAATACATAACTGCACCGAACAACTGTGGTAAACTCAAAATTATCATTCCCGACTGAAGTACTGTACACTTAATGCCTATAGTATGCACCGAACAACACAAATAAGCTCGATAATTTGAAATTAAAGAGCTAAAATATATTTTAAGCAAATAAAATTTAGCATAGGTAAAAGATTGCTATCAGTGCCTAAATCCTAGCGAAGGTTCAGCATATTCCAAAATGCTTCAAGAGGTTATATATAAAGAAGATTACATTTTCAAAAATGTACTATGACGCAAAAGAATATTATTTTTCCCCTCTATGCATCAACAATCATCACCTCTGCATTACGGATGCTAATTAAAAGCATGCCCCCCCTCTCTCATGGCTCATATAGCTTTTTAGAGTATATTTACCAAGACCATGTTAAAATTCCTCCAAGACCAGCGATAACAGGTAATTGGCTAACTGCTACACATTCGTGCACTTCTATCTAGAACCTTCAACAAAACTCTCCATGAGATAGGAAAATAAGCTTATCTGTACTGAATGCCAAGAACACCACAACGAAGTATCATCATTCATAAGTGTAGAAGAATCCCCAGTAGAGCTAATTCCTTCAGTCGACAAAGTTCGAGACGAAGCTTTCCAGTTAGGGACAAGCTTCTCAATCAAGTTGTCAATTAACACAGCTATGACAGTCATATATTCATTTGAGAGATCAAGTTGAACAACCATCTCCCCGTCAATTGAAATTGGAGTAGCAGAATCAAGATAGAAGGTAAAATCTATACTTCTTATCTGACCTATTAAACAGAAAACGATATTCATATCTACAAATAATAAAGAAATATATAGTACAAACAAAAAGAACAAGGTAAATCTTGTGTAACACGGCACGGGTATACCTACCACAAGGCTCAGCAATGTGCAAACTCAGTGAATTGTATTATTATCATGCTCTCCCCTCTTAACCTAAATCTGTTGTTCTGAGTGTAATTCCATAGTTCAGGACTCGAAAAACTAGAAGGTTCACTGTCAATTTCACAATAAAGCCTATAACAAGCTTTTTGCTATTAGAGTCTATATCCATTGGGTGAGAAGGGTATTGAGCTTCACAGCTCATTAGGCAACATTCAGGACGTTAACAACCAAATAATTTGGGAATAAGGTTTGGCATCTGACTAGGTTCATGATTCAGATCCATAAGACTCTCGGTTGCAAGAAAAGGAACTTTCAAAAGCTCCACTGCAGGCAACCTCATTGATGCAGGAACTAGACACTACTATAGGGTGCTTTTTAGCATTTAAAACAAAAAGAACTCTTTCGGTGCTCTGTTTTTATTTTTATTGTTTTCAATACTTCTAAATGATAATTGAAACACGATAGCTTCAATAGAGCTCTTCATCTTTTTACCTCAAAACAACATTATCCAAAACAAAGAAAAAAACCATCAAATCCATAAAAGGAGAGTGAAGTGTAAAACCACAAATCTGCAAGCAAAAGAATGAGAGAAAAACAGTAGTATTCCTTTTTTTTTTTTTTTTTTTTTTTGAAATGAAAAAATTCTTATTGCTGAAGGTCTGCAATTACAATTTTGGAAATAAAGTATGCACATGAATCACCCCAAACTTTATCCACTTGAGCACGAATTACAAAAGAAGCTAGTTCATGGGCTACCATATTCCCTACTCTAGAGATATGGCGACAAGAACCATAACCAGCAAAAATAATGAAGAAATTAATATCCTTAACAATTGACGCTACAGCAGAACAAAGTTGGGGCCGATTGATAGCATTAATAGCAAGTAATGAATCAGATTCAATCTCATTCAAAGGGTAGCCAAACTTAATAGCCAACCAGATCCCTTCACGAATTGCTAGCAGTTCACTAGTGAGGACATCAAAGTTACCAGTGAGCTGTAGTGCCCAGCAGACTAATACGACACTGTCGTGGTCTCTAATTATCCCACCAATACCGATGACGTCGCGTTCCTCGAAAACAACTGCATCGACATTGAGTTTCAAGCAACCCACATCTGGTCGACACCAATGAATGGCTGAAGGAGCTGAATGAGCGCTATATTTTATTTCAGTTCGAAGACTGCTGGTCTAGAACTCTATCAAATAAGACTGAGCCCGATCAACAAGCTCGAGTGTATCGGTCACATTACCATTGAATAACTTGTTGTTGCGCCAATTCCAGATGGACCATAAAACGACACAAACTAGCTCCAAGAGATTCTTAGGAAGGGCACGGGATAAGGCAAAGAGGATATCAGCGGCAGACGCAAACTGGTTTGAGTTGAACAAATCCCAGCACTGTAAAGTGGTCCATAGACTTGACAATTGGTTGCAGAAGAAGAAACAATGGGTAACATTCTCAGGCTCGGAGTTACAACAACAACAAAATGGTTCGGCACGAATATTTCTCTTTAGTAGATTGGAAGAGACCGGAAGGCCATTATAAAATAATCTCCAAACAAGGATCTTCATTTTGGGAGGGATATTATAGGACCAGAGTCGTTTCCACCACCTCTGGAGCTCGATATTTGTAGAGGAGCTTGAAGTAAAGTGATTATTGAGAGTAGCACGGTAGCCTGATTTAACTGAGTATTCCCCAGATTTATCAAAGTGCCAAACTAGAGAGTCTGGAGTAGGCCCAATACTCAGCGGAATGGCTAATATATCGTTCCAATCCACCGGTAGAAAAAGACGTTTAATAAATGCGTAATTCCATGTACCTGGGCTCTCAATAAGGTCAGAAACACGCAGCTCGTCATCACAAGCGGGAGTGATGGGTTTGAAGGAGCTCGGCCTGGGGAGCCACGGATCATGAAAAACCCGAATTGAAAGACCATTACCTACACTCCAGCGAAGGCCCTTGATAAGGAGATCTCTCCCCCATAAGATACTCTTCCATAACCATGAGCTGCCATTTTTATCTTGCGCCACTAGAAGGTGGGTAGCAAAAAAATATTTCCCTTATAATACACGTGCTACTGAGGACTAAAGATGTTTAATGAGCCGCCAGGACTGCTTTGCAACTAACGATTGGTTAAAAAGGCCAATATCTCGAAAGCCTAGACCACTCAATGCCTTTGGTTTGCATATTGTATCCCACTTTATCCAAGGGACCCTCCTTTTTTCATCATTTGTACTCCACCAAAAGTTTAAAAATAATGATCGAATCTCCTTGCAGAGGCATTCAGGAATTTTAAATATGCTCATGACATATGTGGGGATAGATTGCAAAACTGTCTTGATAAGAATTTCCATGCCTCCTGAAGAGAAGAGCCCCCTCATCCAGCTTTGAACCATCTTCCGAACGCGCTCAAGTATATGCTCAAAAGTTTTGCGCTTATTTCTGCCAACCACTGATAGAAGACCAAGATACCAATCATGTGACTGTATTGAAGTGAGACCCAAAATTCGTAAAATAGCCTGGATAGTAAAAGAATCAGTATTTGGACTGAGAGTGATTGCAGATTTCTCCAAATTGATTTTCTGACCCGGGGCCCTTTCATACCATGAGAGAATTCTGTGGAGGGTTTCTACATCCTGAGTGGCAGCACGAGTAAACACCAAACTGTATCTGCAAAGAATAGATAGCTTATTCGAGGACTGTCTTTAGCACATCGAAACCCCAAGAGATTGTTACCAGTCTCAGCCTAATGAATCAAAGATGAGAATACCTCTACACACAATAGGAACAGGTAGAGGGATAGTGGGCATCCTTGACGAAGATCCCTAGATGGTATGATATGACCTTCAGCTTTGCCATTCAGAACCACAGAAAAGGAGGATGTAGAAACACAATCCATAACTTGATTCACCCACCGATTGTCAAGCCCATGTGCATCATAAGAGACCATAAGAGGCCCCACTCAACTCTATCGTAAGCTTTACTCATATCAAGCTTCAAGGCCATGAAACCTTTATTACCATTTGATCGACGATGTAAGGAATGTAAGGACTCAAAAGCGATTATTGCATTATTTGAAATTAGCCTTCCTGGCACAAATGCACTCTGGTTCTCCGAAATAAGTGAGGGTAGTACCGTCTTCATTCTATTTGCTAATGCCTTAGTAATAATCTTATAGATGACGTTACAAAGGCTTATCGGTCTAAAATCTGCCACATTCTCTGGATCTTTCTTCTTGGGAATAAGGACAATATGAGTGGAGTTGAGAACTTTAACTGACGATCCTTCATTGAGCACACTCAGACAAACTCTGCAGATACTTTCGCTAACCATGTTCTAATGCTTCTGGTAGAAAATAGCGTGAAATCCATCAGGTTTTGGTGCCTTAGTGCCCCCTATTTGAAAGAGAGCTGTTTTGATATTGTCTGAAGTAAAGGGGGAGTCAAGATATTCAACCATTGCTGGAGGTATAGTTTTGGTTGGTGCATTGACAATCCTTTATGACTCCTCCATACTCGGTTGAGATGACTGAAAAATAGTGCCAAAATAATTTTTCACAATTCTGACCAAGTCGTCCTCCTTTGCTTCCTTCCAGACACCTGAATTGTCCTTGAATCTCTTAATACTGTTCTTCCTTATGCAGTTTGTCACTTTCTGGTGGAAGTACCCTGTGTTTCGGTCACCAGATTTTAGCCATTCTGCACGAGATCTCTGTCTCCAATAATGTTCCTCATTGCTCAACAGGTCTTCAAGTTTATTTTCAAGGGCCCGGATTTCTTTCATTTTGCCACCCACATCGACGCACTTGTATAGAAGAGAGATCTTCTTTTTCAAATTTTTTATAGATCGTCTTAATGAGCCAAAGGTCTGAGAGCTCCAAAGTCGGAGGTCCGCTGCACATCTCTCAATCCTGCACTGAAAATCAGAAAGAGCATCGTTAGAAAAAACATCTTCATTCCAAGCCTTCTCCACCACCGCTCTGCACCCTTCCTCCCGAAGCCAGTAAGGTTCAAATTTAAAATCTCAATTACTCAATCCGTCTTGATTATCAGGGCCCTTATTCAACCAGAGAATCAAAGGATAATGATCTGATGAGATAAAATCCCCATGCTCAACAAACGATGAGTTATAGAGTTTATGCCAATTATCAGAGCACACATACTGATCAAGTCTTTCCTGGATAAAATCATTGTTAGGGCGTTTGTTCATCCAGGTGAATGGTGAACTTGAAGATCCCAAATCAGACAAGCCACAATACAAAAGAGCATTACGAAAATTATTCATAGCAGGAGCGGCTCTATCATTGCCTCCACTCTTTTCCGACAAGCATAGAATTTCGCTAAAATCACCACCACAGAGCCATGGTAACGAATTCAGATGCTTTAGATGTCAAAGTAAGTCTCACGAAATATGGCGAAGGTAAGGTTTGGATTACCGTAGAAACCAGTAAACCGCCACCATTTACCGTCCATTGACTGAACAGAAGAATCAATGTGACCTTTGGAGAAGGAGTTAATAGTAACTTGCCAGTCATCATTCCAAAGAAGCATTAAACCTCCACTTTGACCTTCAGAGTTCACCACAAAGCTATGGGAAAATTCTATAGAAAACTTCACCCTTGTTGCCAATCCACCAGCTAATTTAGTTTCCAACAAGAAAACTAAATTCGGGGCCACCTTACAGACCAAATCTCGTAAGGTTTGTAATTTATAGGGATTCCCCAGTCCCTATACATTCCAGCACAGTATACTCATGTTGATCGGCGGTCCTGGGCACCAGGACTCGCTGAATCCATATCTTTATTGGTTTCCTCCTCAACATTATCAATTCTACTCTTCTTGGAAGTATTGGAGGGGAGGAACTCACCAGCATCATTAATCAGTCTTCGTTTAGCACTGCTAGTAGAGAGCTTCGGTGAGGAATATTCCTTGCATCATTAATCAGTCTTCATTTAGCACTGCTAGTAAAGAGCTTCGGTGAGGAATATTCCTTGCTTTGGTTTAGTGGGGAGTTGTGCAGTTTATTACGTGTTGGAGATGAAAGCATCAGATTTTTAATGAAAGGGCTATTAGTAGCAAGTAAAGGAAGGGCCCCACCACTTTTGGTTATCTTTGCTTTTGGTTGATTTGATTTTGGTATGTTGGCATGGGTTTTCTTTGTCCATGTACGTGTCTTTTTTGGACCCATTATTTTATTGTTTCCAACATTATCATTTAGAAGTTGTACTGGGTCCGCCACACACTTAATGGGATAGCAATTGGAATTTCTCTCTGGCTCTTTATTCAAACCTGACGGCTTTTCTTGGACTATCTGCATAGGGTCTTGAGCAGTTGCCATCATCTTTTTTGAGTTAGAAATAAAGAACCCGGTCTGTCTAAGTGAGGAACCCGGTCGGTGTCTTGTTGTGCACGTAAATCACCTCGAGTGTTTCTCTTGTTGGAGCCTATTGCATCTTCACCATCGGTAAAGTTTCCTAAAGAGTTATCTGTGCTATAGTCCCACCGTTTACGAGTCTCTGCCATGGCCCCCCGATCAATTTCATTGTCTGAATTCAATGTGGCCCCCATCTCGTCTAAACCTCCATTATTTGTCCCTCCTCTATTGCCGCTTGATCTCATAGGCGAGTTATGGTCCGACCATTGATGGCCCTTTTTTTGATCTCTCCGTTCTCGTCTCCATTGTTTAATATTCATAGCTCTTAACCAATCTCCAAATCGATGTTTAACTGGACAGCCGTTTGTATCTAAAGTTTCCTCTTTTGGACATTCCCTTAGCTTGTGTCCTATAATACTGCACCGGAAACAAAATTCTGGTAGAAACTCATACTGTACTGGAATGGAGACGGACCCCACAACCTCGTTAGTGAAGACACGTAGCCCTCTGCATAATGGTTTAGTAACATCAATAGTAATTCTTGCACGCATCGTTGGTCATTCTGTGTCTACATTCTCCACTGACCCAATTAGCTTCCCCCAAAGTCGTGCGCATCGGTCACTTTTGCAAGCAATTGTGACATTATGAAATTGCACCCAGAAAGGAAATTTTGTGAAGTCCATTGACGATACTAGACCAACACCTTGTGGTTTAAGAAGGGAAATTAATTGGTTGCTGAATGTCCAAGGTCCTCCCGACAGCACTCTTTGACGATCTGCTTTGCACCCAAAATGAAACATAAAAAAATTGGTGATACCCATTGATTCAACTTTTACCTTATGGGTTGTGCGCTACACTTGTTCTGCGAATTCATTCGGACCCTCCCGGTTGACGAACTTATTTCCAAAGATCCTTCCTACCAAACAGAGCTCCATCTTCTCTTTGGCGTCTTCATACATCTCTAGGTTCATTCTCATCACAGGACCTTCATGGTCGTCAAGATTTAGGCGTTCAAACAATTTAGCAATTTCTTCGGGATCCATATCAGCGAACCAAAGGAGATAAATGGTGATGAGGAAAGATTAGGCCGAGAAAGTAAAAAGGCATGAAAAGGAAAGGAGAGGAAAATGGGTTAAACTAGGCAAAGGCTAGGAAAATGATAAGAGATACGACTACGAACTAAGGGTCCATTTGGTTACAGTGGTGGAATGGTAATGGTAATGGTAATAGTAATCAGAATGGAATGGAAAAGAATGGAAATGTAATTATGTTGTTTGGTTGAAGTGGTGGAATCAGTAGCAGAATGGACATTCTTATGTTTGGTTAACTATGGAAATGAATGGAATTAGTTGTATAATGACAAAAATACTCTTCATTTTAATTATTTGAAATTACATTTAGCATTCAATTATTTAAATTATTTTACATTTAGCATTATTTTATCTTATTAAATTTTTTTTATTAAATTTTTTATTAATTAAATTATTTCTTAAATTATTTTTCATTTAGCATTATTTTATTTTATTATTTTATTAATTAAATGATTATTTTATTAAATTATTTTATTTTATTTTATTATTTTTCTAAATTAATTAATTAAATTATTTATTTTATTAAATTATTTTTCTTATAGCATTATTTATTTTATTTTATTATTTTTAAATTACTTTATTAATTATTTTTATTAATTAAATTATTATTTTATTACATTGTATTAAATTATTTTTTAGTAATTAAAGTGTTATTTTATCAAAAGTTTTTATATTTAGTATTATTTTAATTTATTAAATTATTTTTTATTAATTAAAGTATTATTTTATTAAATTATTTTATATTTAGCATTATTTTATTTTATTATTTCATTAAATTATTTTATTAATTATTTTTTATTAATTAAATTATTGTTTTATTAAATTATTTTATATTTAGTATTATTTTATTTTATTATATTATATTATTTTATTTAATTATTTATTTTTTATTAATTAAATGGTTTAATTAAATGGTGTTCCGTTCCATTCCACCTTATTCCACCCAATCTTAGGTGGAATAGAATTCCACCATTTTTCATTCCAATGGAAAGGCTTTTCCTATTTAGATTTTCAAACCAAACAATGGAATTGGGTCATTTTAGAATTGTTTCCATTCCATTCCATTCCATTACTCCCAACCAAACATGACCTAAGCGTTTCCAAAAAAACGACGAGAGCTAATCTGAAATTGGCAAGGACTTTCTACACTTGGAAGCTCCAGGAGAGTCCTAGAGAGGGCGAGAGAGAAAACTAGTAGTATTCCTATTATGGTTTTATAATTCACAAAATAACTGAATCCGCCTAAAATAAGCAAAGTTAACATCATCTGCAAAACGACGTCCAAACATACTTTTACCAAAAGTCATAAATATTATGGTTATGCCAAAATCCGTTAATTAAGTATTGTTTGCTCTCTAGAATGAAACTAGACTCTTGAAACATAAACTAGTATAAGTCAACCTAGGAAACACAGCTCCCACGGGAATGTGAAGTTTCCTAAGGTTTTGGATATGAAGGTTGTAGGATACAATTAGTCCATCTCTAGCTTTCATTAAGAGCTCGTCATCCTTCCAAAATTCCAGCGGACAGTAAATGCGTGCTAGTGGCCTAATTGTTAGATGTTTAATCCAATAAGTAGGGGGATTAGCTTCAACACCATTACCAGGACTATGATCAACCATTACCCATATTTCAAAACATGTCGAAAACCATGAGAACTCAGTAGAGAAAAAGATGACAACTGATTCATTCCAGACCACAAGTTCATGGATGTTTCTATTTTCACCTAAGACATCATTAGGCACTGGTATGAAGTGAAACTCCCCCTAAGACATATTAAAAGAAGCAATTGTGGAGTACTTGTCTGTAATATTCCACCAATAGAAAAAACCTCTGCAGTACACCCCTTTAGCATTAAGAAAGCAATATTGTTTGGGTGCAACAATCTCTCTCCAGGAGTCAGTATCAGTTTCCATTCCCAACGTGTAAATCTTAGCTCTACATACCAAGTGTTTAGGATCTACGGATCCATAAATACGAACAAGCTTGTAAACATTTGCTATGGGATCATGCCCGAATCAAAGTCTAATAGATCTAAAGCCAGGGACAAGGCCAGGAGTGTGCAAAATCTTGAATATTCTGAGCAGGAGATTGCACAAAACAAGTGAGCTTCTCCTCTTGGCATCAAAGAGGCAAATGATTCCATGACAATGAATGGTTGCTAAATTCTCAATTTGTTTGTGAACGGGTGGCAAAATGTCAGTTTCAACAACAGAAGGTGGTAAACTGACTTATTCAACAACAAAAGGCGATAAGCTGACCGGTTGAATAACACAAGGAAGGAGGTCACCACCAGCATTATCATCCGTGGAAGTGGAGATAGTGGTGAGTGATAGTACTTGTTTGGAGAGATGGTTCTGGTGATGATTACAAACACGAAGATGACTAACGAAGATCTCATGCAGGGAAAGTTCCTGGAGAGTCCACTTGAGGAATAGGGATACGGAGGAGTTGCTGTTGTAGCGTAGCGTTGTTGTTTTTTGGATATTGAAGCGAAGGTACTTGTCCACAAATGATGGTCTATTGATGAGGTTGTACCACAGCCTGCAAACGCGTTTGCATGCTAGTATTAGAGACTCAGGAGGCAATCTCAATAGGATTTCCTCATCCACGTCTTCTGGTAGATCAGGTAACCCAACTAAAGCTTTCCAACTCATCTGTTGCTGCCGCCGCTGCTTCATTTCATATCACGAGCAAATATCAAATATCAAAATTAAGTTCTCAGTTCTACTACTTTTTTTTCTTTTTTTTTTGGCCTCATAATTATAATTATACTCCACATAAAAAAAAAAAACTCTATACGCACAAAGTGATTAAATAGATTCTCAAGAAATTTGCGAGAAAGATTAATATTTTAAGAATTCAAACAAAAAAAAAAAAAGCGAACATTACCAGGATGACAGACGAGCAAAGTATGGGGCCAGGCACACTGGCTAGTTTTGAGAAACCCTTCCAATTCTATTATTATTATTATTATTATTAGAGAATAATTGGTGAAGGAAACTGCACTTGCATTGCATATATAATGAAATTGAAAACAACAATTACAATTCTATTCAAAATCTACAAGAAAACTGCCAACCTTAGGATAGAGCTAGAGAGGGCATATCGCCCCTAGTTGGGCCTGCTTTCACACCTATTAGTTTGGGCCTTCAAAATTAGAGCAATTCTAATTGGATCTTGGATGCTCTTACCCAAGAAACAAATACAATACTCTACTACTATACTACAAATAAGATGGGGCTTCCTAGAAAATTTAAGGCCCAAAATACCGAAAGTTGAAAAATGGGCTGATTTTTCTAAAAATTTCAGGATTGATTTAGAAAAATAACACTTTAAAAAATATTTAGAAAATACTATTTCTCAAAATTGATATTTTTCAATTGTACTCGAGGTAACCAATTAGGTTACTTAGGGTAGCCAATCCAGTTACTTGAAGTAATTGATCAAATCACTTCTAGTAACACGACTAGCTACCTTAAGTATCTCATCAACTAACAAAAAGTGATATTTTTCTAAATACTTCTAAAAGTGGTATTTTTATAATTCAATCTGGGATCTTTCAAAACAATTTCAAATTCTGAGATTTTTCAATATTTTTTTGAAAAATTACTATAGAAAAAATCAAATTTCCTCAATAAGGTATCTAGAAATAATTCCACAAAAGATCGTGTAGAAACACTGTAACCAACCATCTTTTTCAAAAATAGAGACTTAAGTAGGATTCTAAATCATAGAACAAAAAATTTGATCAAATGATTAAATCTTACGATTATGAATAATAACCCTATGTCTATAAGAAGATATAAGATGGCAAAATAGTTTTCTACTAAATGTAGATGACATAAGGCCTATTTGTTATAGCTTTCAAAGATCTTTTGGGGCCCAAAAGTTACTTTTAGGAATGTTTGGATGAATTGTCAGAAAGTCATTTTTTTGATTAGAAAACTTTTTTAATAAAGCATGGATCCACTAGCCTTTTTAAGAAGATCTTCTTAGACTTTTACTTTAAGAAGGAAAAGTTATCTCAAACAAGCTTATACTATTTATTAGAAATGATGTAGGAGTTATATCAACCACTAAGTATGGCTTACAAAATAGTTGATCTTTGATGCGAAGGGTCTTGGAAAGGCAAACTATATATTTTATTTATTAATATTCTTCATTAATAAATAAAATAAATAAATAAATACATAGAAATTTACCCTAAGTATCCTACTAATTTACCTAAGGTATTCAGAACAATTAAGCATCTAACTTAAGTTTTTACCTTTGGTATCATAATGGGTGCTCCTTATTGTAAAATTTCTCTTAAGCATTCTTATAGATACCATAGGTATCATTGTAAGATACCTATAGTACCCGGAATGGGTATTCAGTGTTCATCACTACAGAAGTTACTCTAGCTACTATAAGTATCCTTATAGGTATCATAGGTATCACTGTAAGATACCTATGGTATCCGCGAACTGGAAAGGATATTGGATGTTCCTTATTGCAAAATTTACTGTAAGTATCATTAGTATTCTTGTAGGTACCATAAGTATCTCGCAAAGATACCTATGGTTTGAGGTAGATGAGGAATACAAGTTATCTTAAGTATCTTGCTATATAAATTATAGTATCCGAAATATGTAATGAGAGTTAGAATTTCTTTATTTCTATAAAAGGAAAAACATAGTTTACCATAGGTATCCTAACATATTACCTATGGTTTTTGGTAAACAAGTAAAGAGTAGAAGATTCTTTATTGAAAAGAAAAGTTAAACGAAGGATTTTACTATAAGTATTCTACCATATTGCCTAAAGTAGAAAAATTAAGAATGAGGCTAAGATGTTACCTTTGGTATCATAATAAATTATTTTATAATATAGTCTAGTAAATTAGAAGAGGAATTTTGGGCACTTCTTACTAGGAAAAAAGAAAAATAATTACCATGAGTTATCTAGGAAACGAAAAGCAAACTTGGCATCTTTTACTGCTAAAAACAAAACAGGCTAACCAATCAAATTTATTTTTAAAAAAAAAATTCTGCATATGTCAATGTAAAAAAATTATCAAAAAAATGTGTGATAGTACAATTAAAATTTCATAGTTGTTAAAAGCTAGAAATAATCATTTAATTGAAATAGAAAATTAAATTAAATTAAGAACAAAAAAATCAAATTTTGTGTAGATAAAAATCTGAAAACATTAACAAACAAATAAATAAATAATCTTAAAATAGTAAAAGAAAAAAAAAGTGCCAGCGTCGTTTTTTCTCGCTTTTCCTTTCTTTTTTCTTTCTTTTTTTTTTTTATAAAAAAAAATTATTTTCTTAAAGAAACAAAAAATAACAAAAGGATGCCACTATTGGGGTTTTGGACGCGTTGACGCACGCGTCAGTCTTTTTTTTTTTATAAAAAAAATTGAAATAAAAAATATGAGCTGACGTATGTAGTTAATTGCTGACTGTTGTTCCGATCCGAACGGAGAGGGAAAAAATCGCTCAAGTGAGAAAAATGACCGAGACAGGGAATAACCGCACCGTTAATATGCGGGTATGGTGGGAGAACAGTATTAGCATAATTCGCACCGTATCCGTCCCAATATATATTTATATAGAAAAATTATTATATATATAAATATATATTTAATTTTGCACTAATCTATATTCTTATATCTTTAGTCTAATAATGAATTTAGAGAGTTATATGTATTTATATATTTAAATTTTAAAGTTTAAAAATTATTTAAAAATATTGTTGTGTTTAATATTTTGTTGATTGTTAAAAAAATTTAGTATTTTCATCTTAATTTTTTAATATTTTATTATTAATTTAATGTCCTATTACCATTCCTACGTATTCTACCATATTTTGAAGATGGGGACCCGCCCTATTACCATTCCTACGTATATGTAAGTTTTAGTCCGTATTTTTTTGTAAACTTTTACTGTCCAATCTCGTGTTGTTTTTTTAATAATAGTCACTCTTTATCGTATTTTTAAAAAAGGTGTGTATAGTTTGCCGTATTTGTGCGATAAACCCCAAAATAAATCATATTAGATTAGATGGGTAGATAGATAGATAGATGGGACTGGGAAGTAATATCCAAAAAGCTAGCGTGTTTATGTCTTTCCCCTTCTTTCTGCTATATATATGCAACAGCAGCAGCAACATGGGAATAGCTGGCTAGATTGATTTTGGTTTTGGTTTATGGGGTGGTATATTGAATCGTTGATTTATGTGAAGTGAATGAACACTGGACTAAGAATTGGATTTGAGGTGCGTGCATTTTCATCCTTTTCTTTCGAGTCTTATGTGCTTAGCTACTGCTACTTTCGTCTTGTCTTGTCTCGTTGGAGCATATTCATATTCATAGGAAAGAATGCGAATGGGAATTTTGAGCACCTTCCCTCACCAAACTTGTCTTAGTCCCTCCTTGATTATACTTCCAAACTTTGTTGCTCCTCCAATAAGATTGCGAAATGGGCTTTTTACCCAACAAAAAAAACTCTACCTCAACAACCCTTTCATTAGAAATCCTATTCCTATTCCTATTCCTATTCGAATTTTTGCTGCTGTTACTTCAAATAATGATGACAAACAAGTTGATGTCGATGTTGATGTTGATATGGACTGGGAAATGGAGTTTCTTGGGGAGCTCGACCCTTTGGCTTTCCAGCCTCCCAAGAAGAGAAAAAACCAGAACCAGTCCAGGTTGCTCAAAGACTCAGACGAGATGGACTGGTGCGTGAGGGCCAGGAAGGTTGCCCTCAAATCCATTGAGGCAAGAGGCCTGTCTCGTACCATGGAGGATTTGGTTACTACTGTCAAGAACAAGAAGAAGAAGAAGAAGAAGAACATCATCAAGGAAAGCAGCAAGCTAGTTGAATCCGATATGGACCAAGACTTAGACTTGCAAGCTATGCAACTTGTGAATGAGGATGATTCTAGTCATTTAAGGAGGACTGTGAGTACGCTTGCAGGAGGGATGTTCGAAGAAAAGAAAGACCGGACAAGGCAACTTTTCGTTCAGAGGTTATCCCAATTCTCGGGGCCATCCAATCGTAGAGAAGAAATCAATTTGAACAAAGCAATTGTAGAAGCGCAGACTGCGGAACAAGTGTTAGAGGTTACGTCCGAGGTAATCATGGCTGTTGGCAAAGGTTTGAGCCCCTCACCTCTCACTCCTTTAAACATTGCCACTGCCATTCATCGAATTGCTAAGAACATGGAGAAGGTTTATTTGATGGAGACACGAAGGTTGGCTTTTGCTCGTCAAAGAGAGATGTCTATGCTTGTGGGTTTAGCTATGACAGTCTTGCCTGAATGCTCAGCCCAAGGGGTTTCCAATATTTCGTGGGCATTGTCCAAGATTGGGGGTGAGCTGCTTTACTTGTCAGAAATGGATAGGGTTGCAGAGGTGGCCTTGACCAAAGTTGGGGAATTTAATTCGCAGAATCTAGCTAATGTTGCGGGTGCATTTGCTTCCATGAGGCATTCTGCTCCTGCTCTCTTCTCAGAATTGTCAAAAAGGGCATCGGATATAATTCACACTTTTCAAGAGCAAGAGCTTGCTCAGTTGTTGTGGGCTTTTGCTTCTTTGTTTGAGCCTGCGGATCCTTTGTTGGGATCTCTAGATAGAGTCTTCAACGATGCTAGCCAGTTTAAATGTCTCTCAAGAAAAGACAAATTAAACAGCAAGGAAGAAAGCAGTGCGGACAACAGCAACAATCTCAGTTTCAATCGGGATCAGCTTGGAAGTATTGCTTGGTCTTATGCTGTTTTTGGACAAATGGACCGGAGTTTCTTTTCGTTTGTTTGGAGAACCCTGTCACACTTTGAGGAGCAAAGGATATCAGAGCAGTATAGAGAGGATATCATGTTTGCTTCTCAGGTTCAACTTGTGAATCAATGCTTGAAGCTGGAGTACCCGCATCTTCAGTTATCTGTAGGGAGAAATCTCGAGGAAAAAATCACTCGTGCTGGAAAAACTAAGAAGTTTAATCAGAAAATTACTTCGTCTTTCCAGAAGGAGGTTGGTCGTCTTCTCATTAGCACTGGTCTGGAATGGGCAAGAGAATATGTCGTAGATGGGTACACATTGGATGCAGTATTGGCTGATAAGAGAGTTGCTTTGGAGATAGATGGTCCAACACATTTCTCAAGGAATACTTGTGTGTTTCTGTCTGAAAATATGTTTGTTGCATCTCTGTTCTCTTGGTGCTTATGTGGTCAACGGAATGATTCTAATGTGATCTCCTTTCACTCTTTGCAGTGGTACCTTTGGGACATACAATGCTCAAACGACGCTACATAACTGCTGCCGGTTGGAAAGTTGTCTCATTGTCTCATCAAGAGGTGAGTTTATATATGTTACATTACATGCTTGGAAAATGTGTGTACCTGTCTGATATCTAGTTCATCAAGCTTTGTTGCTGTTGCGTTGCCAGGGTATTTGTTGTTATATACCGTTAAGGGTCATTCATTATTCAGTTTATATATGTTTGTTGTCTGAAAATGAGTGGAGTTTTTTCGTGTTTGCTGTAGTGGGAAGAACTCGAAGGTGGGTTCGAACAGCTAGACTACCTGAGACAAATTCTTAAGGACTACTTACCTGATTGAAATCAATACCCACATCTACATCGCAAGGTCAGTTTTCTACAGGATTCGGTTAAACCTGTGAGAGTGTTAGTGACAATATTTGATCAAACCATATCGGAAAAACACACCAGATTCTAGTAGTCTGTCCTTATCGTATAGTCGGTGTTATCATGATGTCAGTTTGATAGTTCTATACCGTATGTTCTTTTAATTTTTGAATGTAATGTTTCAGCCTTCCAAGTACAATAAGCTATCGGTGGATACTAGTTCCATAAGAGAGTTACCGGTTCCGTATATGGGAATATTGCACATAATTCTGCATCCAGCACTCAAGTCTCTACTCTCGCAAGTTGAATCGTAAAGGCTAACAAGTTTCCATTACAAGTTTCATATCAGCGGAGAGGGCGCACAAGAAAAAGAACACCAGCGTCGTGGTCTCTCTTTTCGCTACTAGATTGGATACCTGTGTATACGTACATTTTTGTTTTTGGCGGATGTCAATCTGTTACTCCCCTCTTTACTTTTAGAATATCAAATAATTGCCTAAGCTAGATAGTTCTAGCTATTCGTCTGCCAAATGATATAAGAATTTTAAAGAGGGCGCTCAAGTAGAAACATGGGCATATTACCCCACCCGCTTAAAAACTTGTGTTACAAATAAAAAGCTCTTAAAAGCCAGCAACCCAAACGAGATTCAAAATATAGTTGCAGAGTAACAAGTGCTTTAGAACCATTGTCATCAATACATAGGGTGGGTGAGCTATATCAATTAACCACGACAATATTTCAGACATAAAAATGAAGAAGGAAGGGGGGCAAAGAAAATCAGACATAGCTATCGATCAAAGATTTTCGCATCTCATCCACAATAGCGCTAGGTTGAGCCTCCCTCAGCTTGAAGACACTCTCTATGACGGAGAGTTCAGTTGCGGTAGTGTCGGAGCCACAGAATGCAGTCCAGTCATTCACGGTGATGCCAGCAGCTATGACTTCACTACCCCGGTTGACTGTTCCAGCGACCAAAGGGACCTGAAGGAGGGTTGAAAGTTCATCCAAGTCTTCAACAGAAGTGTGAGGGTGAACCTGCATTCATTCAGTATTCAATGTAAGAAAGAATAAGGAAAGGAAATATATCAAAATAATGGACTTGAAAGAGCAGCCTAAGACTCAGACTGAGACTGAGGCTGAGACTGGGAAAAGCACAATAATATTTGTCATTACCAAGCCACCTCTATTGGAGAAGGCACAATAGCTGCCAACAAGAATATTTCCAGCAATAGTCTGCCTAAAAACTTCTACTCCAAGAACATCAGCTATCATCTCTTCAGTTTCCTGACAATATATTTGAAGAACAAAAAAGACAAGTCATCACTTAACAGATATGTCATCAAACCAAATATTATCAAAGAGAAATTGGGGTGGGGGGAGAGTAATAGAAGGAATTATTACCTTGTCGAGATCGGTGTGGGTGAGAGCAACATGGTCATTGCAAGCAATACAATTCCCAAGAGCAGATAATCTCTCTTCGATGCGCTGAACTACTACTTGATCAGGTAGACTGTTTCTCAGGTGTTGAAGCTCTTCAATAAGAGCAAAAAGAGTACCGAGTATGAGTATCGAGTATTAGTATAGATATACATGAAAATTGATTCATAATGTATGTATGTTGAGGGAAAAGTAAGTGTAAATTTGCATGCATAAAGAAAGAAAGAAAACATTAGAAAAGATTAGAAAGATGGATTGGAATGGAATGGGAACCTTGGTCGGTGGTATTGTGAGGGACAAGAAGTCCTTTCTTGTTACCGGCGCAAAGGCGTCCAATGATGCGAGTGCCGGCGATGGAGGTCTTGACCACGGGAATCACATCAGCAAGCTCGCTCTCGAAAGCGCTGTAGAAATTCTCAGACCCTCCTATTGCTACCAGACAGTATCCATTTGTCAGCTTCGAGAACACTCCTACTTCGCAACAGTTCTCGAATTGAAGACCTTCAAACCAAAACCAAACACAAACACAAACCCAAAACACTTTTACTTTCTTATTTATTTACTTTTAGATTAGATTAGATTAGATTTAACAACAAATCTATAAACCAAAACCAAACAAAATACTAGATTGAACAAAATACTCACGGACGGCCATGTTATTGTTGTTGTTGTTGTCGTCTTGATCACCACCACCACCACCACCACTTTTAGGGCTTTATAGGATTTTAGGAGGAGGAGGCGCTTGCTTATGCTTATGCTTATCAGCAAATGCAAAACCAAAGCAAAAGATATTTTCTTTCTCTTCTCACAAAACACACAACGCACCAGCAAAAGTCCAAGTCCTCCCAATTTATATCATATTGAACAAAGTCAGTGCCCTACCCGCATTCATTCAGGACGCGAGAGACCAGACCGATTCGGATTAGGATTTAATCGGGTCGGGTTGGGCTCGAATCTCAATCGGGTCAAACTCGGCGCCTATCCATAATTCTGATAATTACTAATGATATTTCGATTCTTGACTTTTTTTTTCCCCCCTCGTTACCGACAAAAAAACAAAAACTTTTATGAAATATAAATAAATAAAAATAAAAATCTGTAATACGTGGCCATGTGGGTGTGGGGGCATTTATTACACATTAGATTACCAAGTATATAAACAAGACAACCATCTCTCTTTCTCTCGACCGTTCCTTGCTCTCTACCTCTCTCTCTTAAGCACTCGTTTTCTGGATCACTCACCCGGTATGATCGCCATTTTCTTCCATGTTTTTTTCTCTCTTTTTTCAGATTTAGCAGTGTTAATTTTCTTTTCTTTTCTTGAGATGTTTAGTAACATTATTTATTAATGTGACAATTAAATAATAATAATAATAATAAGATGTGTGATGTGATATGCTGTGATCCAAAATATTCAAGATTGAAGGTATCTGTCTATGTTTAATTTGTTTTTCAGATTGAATGTTATTTATCTATTCAATCTTAGATCTTAATATGCAGTGCCTATTTTCTTTTAAGTTGATTTTTTTTTTCCAAATAAAAAAAAAAGAAAGAAAAAAGAAAAAAGTTGGGATCAGGGATCTCATCGAGTCCGTTCTCTTACTTTTCTGCATTGATGAGTTGTCAAATTATGATTTGCAGTTCCGATCTGTGTTCCTGTGCCTGTGTTCGATATGTTTAAAGTTGACATATTGTAATCGATGATTTTGATTTATGACTGTTGTCCTTGTCTTTAAAAAAAAAGAAGGAATAAAACAAGGAAGAAAAAGAAAGTTAAGAGTGTATAATTTAAGTCGACTGTAATAATATAAAAAATAAAAATGGAAATGAAATTATAATCCTACATCTCCTATCTGAAACAGAAAAAAGAAACCAATTCAATTTATTTTACAGTCGTTGATTGGGGATCGAAGAGTCATGTCTGTGTTTGCATTTGCATTCTACTTGTTGTATTGTTGTACGCTTGAAACTGTCTGTCTATTGTAATCATGTTTAAACCACAATTCTGGTTGATAGATTCATGTTAATTTTCTAACTCTCTAGTGTGTTGTGTCTTCTTCTTCTAAGGTATAAATGGCGTCTTCCGACAAGCCAGAAGTCTCTGATAGGGAAATCAAGGACAAAGAACACAAGGAAGATGATAAAGAGGAGGGCAAGGGTGGCTTTATTGACAAGGTCAAGGATTTCATCCAAGATATCGGCGAGAAGATTGAAGAAGCTATCGGATTTGGCAAGCCAACTGCAGATGTTACAGGGATTCACATTCCTTCCATCAATCTTGAAAAGGCAGACATTGTTGTTGATGTCCTCATCAAAAACCCCAATCCCGTCCCAATCCCTTTGGTTGACATTGACTATTTGATCGAGAGTGACGGAAGGAAACTTGTCTCGGGATTGATCCCTGATGCCGGTACAATCCATGCACATGGCGAGGAGACTGTCAACATTCCAGTTACTTTGATATATGATGACATTAAGAACACATATGATGATATTCAGCCTGGCAGCATTATTCCTTATAGGATCAAGGTCGATCTCATTGTTGATGTTCCCGTCTTTGGAAGGCTTACTTTACCTCTTGAGAAAACTGGAGAGATCCCCATACCTTACAAGCCTGATGTTGATCTTGACAAAATTCAATTTGAGAGATTCTCTTTCGAAGAAACGGTTGCAGTGCTCCACTTGAAATTGGAGAACAAAAACGACTTTGATCTGGGCCTCAATGCACTGGAATACGAGGTTTGGCTTTCTGATGTGAGCATTGGAGGTGCGGAACTCTCCAAGTCTGCTAAAATTGAAAAAACTGGAATCAGTTACATTGACGTACCCATCACATTCAGGCCAAAGGACTTTGGCTCTGCACTCTGGGATATGATTAGAGGTAAGGGTACTGGTTACACTATTAAAGGAAATATCAATGTCGACACACCCTTTGGAGCAATGAAGTTGCCCATCAGCAAAGAGGGTGGTACTACCCGTCTCAAGAAGAACAAGGAAGACGGTGATGACGACGAGGATGATGAGGTATGTGAACTCTCAGAGTTTTCTCAGTTACCCATCACTTGTTTCTTTTTCCATTTTCAATTCTAACTACGTCTACTGCACATGACTTTTGAGGATCTTATATTTTGCTAAATAATTAGATGGACACGTGCAAAAATCCACATTGTCTGATTTTCCATTATTTAAAAGTTTTTACACATGCTGCCACGCGCATTAATATGAAAGAATGGAACTGGAACTGGATTACAACGCACATGTTCTGTGATGGGATCTTGTAAGTTGGCTAATTATGTTCAACAAAATATCAATCTTTAACACAGAACCTCATGCATCCATATCTTTTGATTTTTTGCAACTGTAGGCATCACAAAACTGCTCACAATTCA
The DNA here is from genome assembly GCA_002914845.1 of Trema orientale. Lineage (NCBI taxonomy): Eukaryota > Viridiplantae > Streptophyta > Magnoliopsida > Rosales > Cannabaceae > Trema > Trema orientale. The sequence goes on from JXTC01000484.1 coordinate 183,930, forward strand.
TGATACAACCTTATATTGCTTGGAAGTGCAGAGACTCCTTTAGTGCTGATATTATTATTATTATTATGACCACGTTTTTTCTTTTCTTTTCGTATTTTTTATTATTATTATTATGACCACGTTTTTTCTTTTCTTTTCGTATTTAGAGGATTGCAAGGCCTCTTCTCATGCTCTGTAAGTTAAAGACTCTAATTTTGTACGTGCAGGAGTAGAGGGGGAATTTGGAGTCAACAATCATACCAGCAGTACCTAATTTCTGTTTGTCGGTGGTGGTCTGTGGTAATAATGGACATGTAGGCAAAATGGTATTGTTCCAGAATTTTTTGAGAAGGTTGCTTAAAATATTAAGTTTTTGAAATTTCTTGGACGGTAGCAGGCGAGAGCAGTTGCCAGAATTATTTATGCATCTCTATTTAATGATCCTGTAATAGACATTGATTGCAGTGTGGCTTATTGTTTAGATGTTATTGTTAGTTTTCAATCTGCCGATGTGATGCCTATAACGATATTGCATATATATATATATATATATATATCAGTGTTTCAGCTCTCTATTTTATGATATTTAGTCTGCTTCGGACGTATTTGAATCATGTGTGCCTTCGTTCTTTTTACTCTACTACTCAACGAAGCATTCACTATTTCAAACATAATACGACGCTCAAATCCCATTACCGAGTACTGAGTCCCAATCCAGGCCATGCTATGCTATGCAATGTCTTATTCAATGTAGAGAAGAAATTTTTAGTCTAAGAGCTTGCGAAATCTTTTCGTTGTAGTCTTCCCACAGAAATAATAGCCGGAAACCTGAATTCGTAATACCCAATTTAAGCCTTTGGCTAAGACTGTGTTTGGTAGAAGGGAGGGAGAAATGGAAGAGATGATGGCTAGATTGTGTTTGGTAGGAGGGAGAAATAGAAAAAAGGAACATAGACCTGTGATTGTCCGGTAGAAAATGCAGCTTTCCGTTATCTTTTCCTTCCCTTTCTTCTTACTTCTCCTTTTTCATTTATACCAAACATAGCAACATAAGCTGCACTTCTTGATCCCAGGGCCTCGTTTCAAGTTGAACCTAAAGTCTTCCATAACAACAACAACCCCCCTCTTTCTAAAAACTCTGTATATCCCAGATTTACATTCGCATTGGTCGTCTAAATTAAAAATGAAAAGCAAGATTTACACGAAGCATCTTGCTTGCACCATCATTGGTTACTTTTTTTTTTTACTTTATGATAAGGGGGGCATGGCTGATGGTGAGGGGTGCAGGCTTGTCCCAGGCACTTTCCCTTTGTCGAAATGGGCCAAACTTATTTGGGTTCTAAAGAAAGTAACATCCAATTTGTTGGTTGGACGAGTGAAAGACATATGATAATATTACATACTTTGCATTAATGTTAAATCCCAATATCAAATTGAAATTATATATTTTCTAACTTGAAAAGTGGAGGTTTTGTTCAATTTAATTCTAGGTCTTGTTCAATTTAATTCTATATAAAAGAGATTTTGTTGGGGTTATTTTCTAATAATCCATGTGTCTTCGCAGTTTTTAGGTATTCTTCGTTTTTAGCACCAGAAACATAGGATAGTACTTGTCACATGCAAGACTCCGATGTTTGAGTTAGTAAAGGCAAAATACAAAGAAGAAATGATGAAAATAAAGCAAGTACAAAACAATGTTTATTCTAGGAATGATCTAAGTTTGTGTGATCCATGATCTCCTCATGTCTCTTCCTCAACGACTTATCCTTGTAGACAATAGGGAGATGGCCTCTTGATCAAGTAGTGGTGGTATCGTTTGCTGTTTTAGTGGCCAAGCCACCACTACTTTAGAGGACCACTAATACCCTCGATCCTTCTTGATGCTCGCACCTAGTATTTCTTAGACTACTAACACGTATTAACTTCGTGGCTTGTTTGGAGCTTAAGCCCTGCAGGATTCCAGACTTTTAAATAGCCCGGGTCGGATTGTGTTCACATTTATAGATCTCATCTCTATTGGTTGACAAGAAGTTTTAGGGTTTGCTTGTTTTTTTTCCCTCTAAAAAGTGAAAGGGTTTGCTTATATTGATTGGGTTTAAAGAGACTTATACTCTTTTCACGTGTCATATCTACGTGGTAAATGTTAAATACTTTTGAGACCTGCGCATCGTGTTTTATTAATTCTTTTTATCAAACGTGCTAATAATAGTCGACAATTATTAATGCACGTAATTAATTTATTAATAATGCTTCTCTTTCTTTTAAAATTGTGCCATGTGTCGCTCATCTAGCGGGTTCAAAAATGGGTCCCACATGTTGTATATTACTACTATATTGTGTATTGTAAAGAAAGGGTGAAGATGACCATAGTCCATGAATTGACTTTGATGGAAGAAATGTTGAGAGCCGGCTCAGGTGCTTGCTAGTTGCCTCCCAGGGACATCAAGTTTGACCCATATCCAATGTGATTTGTGTGCGATTATCTTGGTTACAACTTAAAACTTGGAATCGCCTCTCTTCCTCACAGTCAAATTTGGCTTGTAGAGTTTTGTTTCTGTTTTTGTTTTAGACTTCAATTAAATGCCATAAATGATTTTACCTTGCGTTGTATTTCCAAATATATCCCTCTAACTCGGGATTTACTAGTGTTTTTGGTATTCCATACGCGACATCAATTCAATTTCAATCTGGGAATGGGAAATGTAGGGTGTGGATGTTACGTTAGAGAATCATTTGATTCACCACACCACCCGAGTAACTAAATCGATACTATAGGTACAAATTATTGAGTTGATTCATGCACTTTGTGGGCAGGGAAGGTTAGTGAAATGTTAATCTCATTTAAATTTTTTTTTTTTTTTTTTCAGTTTTGGGGGGGAGGGGGTTTGATAGTGTAGATAATGCATACATAGGATGGTGGGGATGAAGCGAGGAAAGTGGTAATAGAGAAATGTTTTTCAGTACTGAGGAGTGAAATAATAATAGAACAGAGCGGAGTTTGTTTGTGTATGTCAAATGTCAAAAGTCAAATGTCGACGGGGATGTACGAGGAAAGGAAATGAATTGAGGTGAGAATTGAATTGAGATCAATAGGATCGGACTTGGGACTTAGGAGAATCACATCACAAGTTGCATGCATGAGGGAGGCATGGGGGGCATGAGATGCATTGAATGAAGGAAATATCAAAGAGATTAAAGAAATGAGAGAAAAGGTCCACAGAGTCTACACCGAGGGAGAGCAGACAGTGCCCATATGCTGCATGCATCTGCACTTGCGTTGCCCCCATTTTACTATATTTTCTTTGCTCCACTTGACATGCGTCTGTCTAGGACAACATATTTTGATATTATGGGCCTTCCATTTTTCAGAAACCCCACTTGACTTTCTTTTTTTACTGTTTCAAAATCAAAGTTCCAAGACATATACTTTGAATTCCATTGGGGAATCATAGCTTGGAATGATTCCATACATTGTTGGCATTTGGCAATGCAATGTTTGAATAGATTTGCAAATGGGCCTTCCTTCCCCTTCCCCTTCCCCTTCCCCTTACAAGCAATAACGTAGATTAGGATATTTTGGGGTGGAGTGGGGGGATTTACCCTTTGTTTTTTTTTTTTTTTTTTTTTCCTTTTTCCCTTTGCTTTTGGGGGGTTTGGAGAGTGAGTATTTTAAAAATAAAAAATAAAAAATAAAAAGAAAAGGAAAAAAGAGGGGAGATAGAAAAAGAGAGGAAAGGCAGGAAGAGTCCAGGGGTGAAGAACCTTGGAAGACACACTGCCCTCATTTTCCAAAATCAGCAACTTGCTTGTCAGCTTAGCCCCACTTGAATTTGGAATTCACTGAACCCGACCTATTCTTTCTCTCTCTCTCTCTCTCTATCTCTAACATAATAATGATAATAATAATAATAATAATAGTAAATTAGAAATAGTAATTATACAAATACAGTGCAACAACTCAAAAGAAAACCAAAACCAAACCAAACCCAACCCATCAACAAAATTCCAAAACCAGGTTCGCTCATCGCTTTACCATTTCTTTGGGAATCATTTATTCTGGTTTTTATTCCTCATAAAACCCAATTCTCCTCCTCCTTTTTCTTTTCTAATTCGTATTTCTTGGCCTTGATTTACATTTACTACAGAGCTGAGTCTGAGATGCACAAGTCTTTCTCTCTTTATTTGGAAGTTGTTTTGCATATCAGAGAGAGAGTCCACGCCGTCTGTTATCTCTTCTTTCTTCTGTTTCAACATCGCATTAAACCACAGGTAATTCAATGCCAAATAACATTCCTTTTTTTTTTTTTTTCCTTCTTAGTCTTACCTACCCGATCGCTAGATCAACTATCTTCCAAAAACAATCTTAAACGAACCATTTCCTCTTTGGATGGTCTTTTCCGCACCTAAGAACTAATAATTTGATTTCACGATTTGATTATTTGATGATTTGATTTGCTGGGCCTTTTTTTCTTTTTCTTTTATCTCTCTCTCTTTTTTTTTTTTTTCATTTCAAAAATATGTTGCCAATGTATAGGTTAGTAAAAAGTTGTTACAGAGTATTAACTTGGTGTTTTAATTCTTGTTTTGTTTGGAAATGGATGACAGTAGGGGATGATGTTTCATGGTTTGTGCATTGAGGAAAATCGGTTTCTCTTCTCTACTTATAAAAGATAGTTTGAGTTTGAGATTGAGATTGTTGTGAAGGGGTATTTGGTGTGGAGCAGAGGCGCTTCTGCATACTAAATGAATTTTGAAGTCGCTGGTGATTCAGCATCAGCAATATCACAAGGGTTGTTAATCAATTTGAGGTTGCATAGACATTGTTGGACTTACATTATGGATCATCATCATCATGGTAAGACGAGAAGAAAGATATATGGGGATGGGGTTGGGGGTGGGGGTGGGGGTGGGGCAGCTCCAAATCCAAATCCAAATCCAATGGTGGATGGGAGAAAAATGGAGTACCAATACCATCGAAGCTTATCACAAGTAGGGATTGGGAAAGGAAGCGGTAGAAGATTATTGCCCGCTAGCTACTTTAGCTTGGAGTCATTGCTATTACTCATTTGCCTCACCGCCTCATTGCTCATTCTTCCCTTGATACTGCCTCCTTTGCCGCCACCTCCCTTCTTGTTGCTGCTGCTTCCCATTGGCATTCTTTTGGTGCTTATGTTTTTAGCTTTCATGCCTTCTAATGTCAGAGATATCACTTATACATACGTGTAATGTAAGTACTTAAATTGGATTATCATTATGCCTTTCTTTCCTTTCCTTCTTCTCATTCTCAATACAATTTTTGTAACTCACTGCATGTTCAGAAATCAGAATACAAGAAACAAGTTTTTTTTTTTTTTTTTCATTCATTTCTTACAAAATCCTCTTGCCCAAGGCTACATTCCATTTGTCAATATATACGTTCTACGCTTCCTTCTATTACATCTTACATGTCGAGCTTCTTCTACTTAATTGGAGATTGCATTCCTTTAAAGTAAATAGATCAATTGCTTTGGATCGCACATACAATGCCAATAGGGCTAGGCACTTCACATGCTGTGTTTACTTATTTAAGATATTATTCATTATATAAATCTGAATTAAATGTTTACAACCAATGAATAAGGCTAGGCACTTTATTTGAACAAGATTGTAGGTTTTCCCTTTTTGTATATAAATGGTGATTCTTAAACATTAAAATTTGATGATAGCGTGTCGGATGCCAGCTACCGAGAATTTTTCAATTATATCTCTCTATTTCATCGAGACAAAAGTATGTCTAATGGATAAACAGACTTTTCGAGAAGTCTTCAACCAATAAGACTATTGCATTGGTTACTCGGCCAAGATTTAATTATCCGAGTGCTCACAGCTACACAAGGTTATATTTAATTCTCTAATTCTCTATGTAAATGGGTTATGGTATTCATATCTAGGAGTATATATTCTCAATGCTCATATTATTGTATTTTATTAAAATATCCCATCAACGTAAGAAAACAAACTTTTGGGCATTATTCCCAACAAGTTCAGCAAATTCGGCATTCCAATCAAGGTACGGGTTAGAGTTCAAGTCTTGAAGTGGGATCGGTTTAATGTCCTCCCATGGAGGGAGAAGAATGAGGTTCTGGTTCTTAATTAGGATGTATTCCATTTCAAAATTGATTTGGATTGGTTCAATCTAGTTTGGTTCAATGTCCTCCTATGGCGGAGGGAGAAGATTGAGGTTTTGTTTCCAAATTGGGACGTACTTGAAACTAGAGACTCAACTATGAGTCGGGTCCAGTCACCAGCACAGGCCGTCCTGCTAAGGTATTGGACGGTCCCTGACACTATACTAAACCCACATATTTTATGTGGCCTCCATATCATGGCCCACGATCCGATCTAGCTCGACCCACTTAAAATTGTGGGATAGACTAGGCCGGTTTAGCCCACTGTGGGTGGCCCATCTTGGCCCACAAAATTAGTTCTTTATGTAAAAATTTAGAATAAATTAAGTGAATACCACTTTTTTTTTCCTCATTAATTATATCTACTATCATACCACTTTCTTAAATGAATTCTTGATGAATTCTTGATGATCTTGACGGATTCTTAACAGATTCTTGACGTCAGTGGTAGTTTTGATAGATTCTTAATGGATTCTTGATGAATTCTCTTGACTAATTCTCTCCCAAAAATGGTAGAATCTAATAGTGGTAGTAAATTTAGTTAAACATTTGAAAAAGTGGTAATTGTCTACTTAACCCAGAGATTTAAGAGGAAATTAGACATTATACAATAATTTAGAAAAAAAATTGAAAAATACGGTGGTTTGAATTTTTAAGGCGCGATGCAGTTTTTATTAGATAAATACCATTTTTCAAAAACTATTTAGAAAAATACCATTTTTAAAAAACTATTTAGAAAAATACTATTTTTTAAAATAGTAACTAGTTTGTAGTAACTAATTTCTAGTAATTAAAGGTATTTATAACTGGTATATAACTGGTAACTAGTAACCAATAACAAGTTTCCAAAAACTGGTAACTATTTTTAAAAATTATGTTTTTCTAAATATTTTTTAAAAAGTGATATTTTTCTAATAAAAACTGTATGAAACTTTGAAAATGCCTGAGTTCAGTATTTTTGTAATTCTTTTAGTTTTTTATACGTAAAAGTGATAGAAACCCAAGATTTAACTTTTTATAATTTTTTTTTAGTATTTTTAAATGAAAAAGTATGACTCATGGAGCAGCTCACTCTAGTTCTAGTCCATAATATAAGAGAACGATGGAAAGGGCTGGGCCACATACTTCACTTATATAGATCAGCTCCAAGGCCCGCCATGGGTTGGTTGAAAGGCGGCCAATTGTTGCATCTTTACTTAGAAAATTGATTGAGAAAGTTTGCATCGACTCGTGCTGTTTTCTAAGGTCGTTGGCTAGTGCTGTTGACATTTGCATATTGGTTTTGGGCGCCAGTGACTGGAATTATCCTTTATTGGCAGCGTTATATGATATGGCACAAAGTAAAAAATAATACAAAGCTAAAGCTAGCCAAATTCAACAATACCATCTAAAATTTTAATTTTTTGGCAAACTGATTGACTAAACGTGTGTTTAATTTTAATCTGTACTAAAAGTCTTTATGGACCGTTTTCGCCTTTAGTACTTTTCTGTTTAGATTCCAAGGGAATGAAATGGTTCGTGTAAGTTGTAACGTAGCCAAATAATGACTGGAGACTGTTTAATCAACTGCAAGTCAGGTAATACATTATTTATTTATTTATTTATTCTTTTGGTGACTTATAGTAAATTAACAGACAGTCTCACTCCATTATTCGGCGTCCATGTAGTACTTGTTAAAGTTATACTTTCAGTAATTGTATATATACAATCTGCTGTTCCTTCTATCTTTGCAAGAAAAACTCAATTTGAAGCTTCTTCTCTTACATTTTACACAGATATTACGTAAACTGCAATTACAAACTTGCTCTATGTTTTATCCTTCACTGGAGATTGCATTCCTTTGAAGAGGATTAGATAGATTGCCTTGGACCACGGAGACATTGCCAAAAGGGCAGTAATACTGAAATTAGTTAGTGACATCCTTCTATGGATTCATAGTACTATTCCATTTACGAAAGGAAACAACTCCCCACTGCCCAAAGTGTTGGCCAAAGATTAAAAGCATACCGTAGAAGAAAGCTAACGCAACTCTCCTAGTCACCCTTTTGTCTTATTGTCTTATATGTAAATTTTATTTTACTTAATAATATTAGTAAAATATTTTACATTATAAAAGGAGAGTCGTTCTAGCTTTACCTAAGTAGAACGGACAAACTTGTAATTTCGAGAAAGATAACAGAACTCTAGATTGTCCTATTACATTCTTAGGTCGCGATCAACTCCCATTTGAGTTGCAAATTGTAATACAGTAATAAAAGAAGGCACGTTTTCATTTTCTCGATTGGGATTTAACTCCAGGTGACACAAAAGCATTTGCCAGATTTTTTTTTTCTTCCAAATAAATTGAATTATTGAGATTTTCTCATGAAGGCATCTTCATTCGTCATTTTACTTCCAAAATAAAATACAAAAACTTACCAAGCAAACCCTTGGTTAAGACGCACGCACTAGAGCTCCCTTTAAGAATTCGGATAAACTCTAGAGATAAAACATACGATATACACCACCCACCATGTTTCAGCTCTTACATAATAGATCAACATATGCCAATCCATAAATACGAATACGATACTATAAAAGATACAGTAAACTAAAATATTGACCGACCAATTTGATGGAAGAAAATTGACAAACCTTAGCTTTGTCACCGGAACCCAGCTAAAATATTATTCTCTTGCATATTATATCAGGTGGTACCCGAAAAAGATGAGTGAAAATCCAAAAGACCGATCTGTTAAAATCTTGCTATGTGTCTCTGAATGGTTGAAGCAAAAATGGAGGAAGATGATGCTCTAAAACAGCCAGGAGCTCTTTGCCTTGGCTCACCTCTTTTAAGACCCTGCCGTCGAGTCTTCTTACAGCTTCCACAAGCTGCCCCCTTAGCCTTTGTGGTAACAAACAGCCACCTGCCTTAACACACTCCCTGTACAGCGGCAGGTAAGCAATCGTCACCCTGAGAGGAGCTGGTAGATCTCTCAAGGAAATTGGAGACCCTCCCCACTTCAAAATCCTAACAATGTTCATGTAATTTTCTTGTCCTTGCCTCAATCCATCCAAGAAAGCTGCCTCAGACCAGTGCTCCTGAAGAAAACCCTTCAGCTCGGGAGCAACAGCCTCATCATCAGACCTAGCAATGACGTCTGCAACAGCGTAAGTAGCTGCAGGATCACGTAAGAAGTCAGAACGGAGGAGAAATGCTACACCATCCAGAGACCCTCCACTTCGTTCGCCGGCAGCCTTGAGAATTTCAATGCTCAGGGCTTCAAGAACACGGTGAGGAACATGAGGAAGAAGATAGGCAGCAACATCAACTTGGCTACTAGAAGTTGCAGCCGTGAGGGCAAGACAAAGCTCCATGTCTTGGCAACCCCTTTTCATAAACCACTCAACAACCTGCATACAACCCCTCTCTGCAGCTCTCATCAAAGGACCTAAGAAAGCTATGGCATTACCCTCTTCCACAAGACACTCCATGGTGCCAATCTTGCAGTAGTGTGAAGCAAAGCCCAATGCGAGGTCCACATCAACATCCAAGCTGTTCCTTTGAGCAATCTATGAGCACCCAATTTCCAAATAAAGGGAAGTTAAAAATAAGCCTTTCAAGCGAGGGATATAGGGTCTAATGTATGTCCCTATACGAGAGTAATCAACAGGGAAAAAAATAGATGTAACCGGTCTAAGGTATTTCACAACCGATAATCTCAAATACAAAGAGATATGGTACAAGATTCTTCATCAATTCTATTGCATTACTTATTACAGCAAGATGATGGGCCCAAGAGAGAGAGAACAAATAAAAAGAGATTTTAACCATGAAAGATTCCAATTAGACAACCAGGAAAAAAGTATGCGAAGAAAATAATGCATCTTGATGCTAGACTTATATCCGTCACTAAAACAGGGAAGAAGAAAAGGGTGCAAGGCATGTATGCTCACTGAGAACATCTTGTTTAATTTTGTTGCTGGCGGTCTTGCACAACAATATTTTATTAGGAACCAAATCTTGGCATAGGACCTGACTATCCCAGATTGGTTTCTTCCAATTTTTGCTGGAGTTACAGAGCAGGCGATCGGCAGATTCTCCCTTTATTCTAAGGTTGAATCAAACGGTTATTGCAATAGTGTAGTATTCCATCAAAGGGATAATTACCTACCTATACCAAGTAGTTTGACATTTTGTTCAACTTATACCTTTTGCAATCAACATTCTCTTTCCAATTTCAAAATAGAAACAGATTTATACCCTCATGCAACCAGATCCCAAATTGGACTAAATAAGATTAATAAAATTCCTAGAACTTAGGTGTTTGGTTGTTACTGGATAAGAGTACATACATTTATATAAATAATTTTCGATATCTTCTTTGGCAATGTTTTTTTCAATGATCAATTGATCATTGCTTTATTTGTTTGGTAACAAGTTTAAACCTTTCTCATGGTGTATTTCATTAAACTATTAATCCAATTTGGGGTTTGACCGAACGAGGGTTAAAATTTGTTTTGATTTTGAAAATGTAAGTGTGTATTAAAAGAATTAACTAGGTTGATGAAAGTTTGCCTTTCCAATCTTAGTCCTTGCGTGGAAAGCTTCTATTCCACCAAAAGATTTTCTGCCAGCTTCTAATTTTGAGGAAGCTTAGTACAGACGATATTCTCCAAAAACGTAAGCCTTACCTAGCTATTTCTCCAAATCGGTCTGAAATGCTGAATTAGCTATTTTTGCATTGTACAATGGCTGCGGAGCTTTGGTCCAGGTTTCTAAATGAGGTCGGTTTGTTTTGGTTTTGGCCTCGTCATTGGAAGTCCATTTTTCAGGTTGATGGTCCTCTTCTTAGCATTGGGGGTTGGAAGAGAAACTGTGAATTGCAGCAACTATTGCTATTTGGTGGTCTTTGTAGTTGGAAAGGAGTAATAGAGTTTTTGAAGATTTGGTGGGGCAATGTGGAGTCCTTATGGGATAGAGTCGAGCATTGGGTGGCTCTTCGGGTGTTTGATTCTAAAGACTTAAAAGTTTATCTTTTTCTTTTTCTGATTAAATTAGGGATTTGTGTACTTGGTAATAAGCACTTTGAACTTTGAAGGGGGGAAAAAAAGGTAGCAATTTTGACGAGAAATTCTCATCAACAATATTAGTCCCTGTTTCCTTTCAAAACAATATAAAACTGGATGGTAAATATTCAACAATAAGTCAATCTACAGGGTATAATTAAGTAATTATCCCTTCCACCATCGAATATAAGCAAAAGCTTTCCTGTTTTTCGATTGTCCTGAAAAATAATACTAACTTCCTATAAACCACTAACTTGAACCTCATCAAGTACCAAAGAAATGGGGGAAAATAAGGAAAGAAACAGGAGAAATGGTAGCAAAGAAGCTAAATCAAGATTTATAAACATAGGACTCGTATTACCTGTAATAAAATGCGCACAAGCTCCGTACTTCCAAAACGAGAAGCTTCAAGGAAACACTGATTGACATTGTCTGCACCCCCTTCTACTAACATACCCAGCAAACCTTGGATTGCTGTTGCTGATATGCCAGATGCCCAGCTGGGATCAAATGAGCTAGAGAAGAGGGTTAGGGGAAAACATGCTGCATCAAAGGCCTCAGTGAAGTCCTTCCCTGTAAGTTGATTTCCAGCAAGATCTAGGAAAATCTTAAATGCAGACAATTGGAGTTGTATCTCAACAGCCGAGCTTTGTCCAACTCTATCTTTATTCCCTGGACAACGAGAATGGCAATCAATACATTTCAGAGCCCATTCAGTAAACTTCTGAAACTTAGCACCAGCTTCTGCCTTCAAGACCTCATCTCCGTTGCATTCCTGGAGACGCTCGTGCAACCTGCACAAAAAAAGAGAAGGGAGAGGGGGATCATACATCAATTACAAGCTTTCGTGTACAAGTAGTTACACGCAAAAACTTCTGAAAGCGTATCAATGGTTTTCAAATTGCATGAATAGACATGCACTTGTGACCGCAAGCAAACACATAAGTTGCATCTAAGTGTCCGATTTTTTCTCCGTTTCCTAGCGTAAATGCGTTTGACATGGGTCTTAAGGTGCAAAAAGTGCAAAAAGCATACAAAGAGAAGTTTGCATGTTACCACCCAGGCTAGCTTAGATAGATAAAGGCTACACAACACAACACCTGCTCTCTTACTCTCGTTTTCTGTTCTAGCGGTACTGAATCAACTTCAAGGCAGCACAGAATTTGTTAAACACAAGAATTACTAGGCAAAAATGTAAGAGAAGAAAGTGAAGAGCTTACCTCTGGGCCATTACAGTGACCGTATCGGCCGGAGTCATTGTTCGGCTGTGGCAGGCGGAGACACAGGAAGCAAGAAATGAAGTCCGAAGGGCAGCTCTAGTGAAGTCATAAGCACCATTGGCAATGATGTTGCTAATTAACCCAGTAATACCATAGAGCTCTTGCTGTGTGGCCAAGAACCAGATGGAATCCAAGGTAATGCATAAAGCATCATTAAGAGCTTGTGGATCTGCGACTAGGATCAAACTGTGAGCGAGTTCCCAATCATAAGAACTGATGGCAGCCTGGAACAAGCGGCCCAACTCAATCCTATCATGCCTAGTGAGTTTCTTGTCGTGCCCAAGAAAAGAATCCCTGGATTTGAGGAGTTTCCTAGCTTTATTGCAAGAACAGCAACCAGTGTTGTTGCTGCTGTTGTTGGCGATGTTGATTACAAGGGGTCCTTGGGTAGAAAATACTAGATGAGTTCCCTCCGCAAAGCCGTCTTGAGGTTGAATTTGAATTTCATTTATCGGACTCCGACTTTCAATACTAAAATTCTCTTCAGTTTCCATTTCTACTCCCATCAGAGCACCACCCCCTTCAGAAGATACCATCTCCTTTTTCATCCGCACCACACCGCACCGCCACCCCTTTATACAATACAATTCTCCTCTGTCTTTCCAACTCGATTAGTTAATTTGTGTGTGAATACACATATATAAGGGCACTCAACTCAATTATTATTCCAACTATTCGAAGTATACATCCCAAATAACTAATCCAAACCCTAGCGCTTCATATTTTGCAATTCAAAACAAAACGAAAGGAAGCAGCAACGAAAGAAAATGAAAAATCAGACTGGAGACGGAGGAGGAGGAGGAGGAGGAGGCGTCGTCAGCGTCGAAAACCCTAGAAATTCTCCAATCTGGAAGATACAGATAACGGACGGACTCCGCCCTATAACATTCCATAATCGATTTGATCAGTATCAACATTTAAACCCAAACCCAAACCCAAACCCATATAAGCCTCTAATTCCTCATTCTATAGAAAATCAAACAGAATCTGTTTGGGAAGTGAGAAATTGAAGGAAAAAAAAAAAAAAAAAAAGAGTAAGCAAAAAGAAAATCAAGGCATAAAATAAGATTAGAAAGGCCAAATTAAGTGAGGAAAAGCTAACTTGTCCTTGCGGATGGAGAGACCGGAGAGAAACAAGGGTAGACTAGGGACTAGGGACTAAACCAACATTATTCTATTAAAATCACTCTCTCAATTTTTTAAATTTACATTTATCATCATTTCTGTTTATTTATTTATTATTATGATTTACGTATGTCTTTTCCTTTCTTTCTTTTTTCTTTTTTTTGGTCTGGACTCTCGAAGAAGAATCTTTTCTTTCGGAAATAATAAGGGTAATAAAGGTGAAAAAGAAAATAAAAAGGTAAAATTAAGGATTTAAGGTTTAAACGTGAATAGAAATGGTTTTTTTTTTTTAATATTATTTTTAAAGAGAAAAATGAAAGGAAAACAGATTTTAAATGAGAGGAGAGGAGAGGAGAGGAGAGGAGAGGCGGTGGTGGGTGGGTGGTGGTGAAAACGAGAGTCGACCACTCGCCAAAGGAGCAAAACCAAAACTAGCATAAGAGGACAGGACAGGGTTGAGATTTGAGTCCAAAGAGGAAGGGCTTTCTCTTTGATTCAATTGTGGGTCCCACCCCCCTACCCATTTGCAACTCCAATCATTACATTCTTTCTTTCTTAATTTCTTTCCTTCTCTCGGCTCTCTCGGTCTCTCTCTCACTAGTCACCCCCCACCCCACAATAATTGCCTATTGCCACTCCCCCCTCCACTGTCGCTTCTCTCCCTTTGTTTTATGTTTTATAAAAAATACTGTTACCACCCACCCTCTCTTTTCTATTATTCTCTTTTCACTTTTGTGCCTTACATTCAGATTTAACTAAATTTTTTTTTTTTTTTTTTTTTTTTTTTTTTATAGATCAATGCAAGGGACTTTATTAAGAATCAACCGAGGGTAAATTCTTTACAACAGCATCCAAGACACAATTGGGAGTGGTCCTCCAGTACTAGAATTAAAACCAGAATCAGGCTAAGTTATGAGCGACACTATTACCCTTCCGGTACATGTAATGAACACTAGCATTGCGAAACCTTCTCAACAAAAGGTTGATATCAGCCAAATAGAACTCTCCTCAGACAGGGGAAATGTTAGCGATTCTTCCATCACACATACAACTGCAGCTCCAAGGCCTTCACCACTTGAATCTTCTCAAATTTAAAAGATTTGATTTCAACAATTTCATCAAAATCTGCTCATATTTTATCTCTACATATATTTCTCTAGTTTGTTGTATCTGTAATTTTCGTATTTAAAAATCGATTTTATCTATTTCTTATTTTTAGGAACAACTATGTGTATATATGTGTATACCCGTGTAAATTAAATTGAATGAATAAAAAAGTTAATATTCAGATCAATATATTTGTTACGGAAAACATAACTAGGAGCGTAATAGACTCATAACAATATATTAGATATATGTTTAGAAAGTCATACCTCTTGTAGATTCGAGACGACCAAGAGAATGACTCCAACCCCCATATGATCTTTTGGTCTATCTTTGTGTATAGTCACATAAGAGTGTGATCTCTAAATGCTACACAACAAAAGATCATGTTAGAAATTGCACTTGATTCACAAAGAAAACAAAGAACAGAATAACAATTGTTCACTTATCTTTGTAAATCTTCTCTTTAAAGAAAAATTGACAAAACTTCGTTACGAATACTGTCATTTATGAAATAGGTATCTAAAGACTCTTATTTATATACAATAAGAAAGAGGACATCAGGGAAAAAAAATCCTAGCAATCCCACACGCCATAGTCATTATGCTGTAGGTGTGTGGGATCCTCCCTAAGTGGTTAATTTTGGCCACAATCATGTTATTCCCTAATTTGCAATATTTGATTATTCTGTATTGTTTTTTATATTCAGCAATCAATCAAATATTACATTGTCAGTTTTTCTTTGATTTATTATTATTCAATTAACCATAATTAGAATAATTATCTAAATATGTCTAGGTTCATTGAACCAAATCAATGATATGAATCCATATCATTCTTTTCTTGGAAAATAGCATAATAATATCTTTTGTGTTCACACTTGCCAATTTTATCCAGGAGTTACCAAAAACTAAAACAAGCCCACTGAGTTGTACTGTGCTTCACGCCTAGGGCCAGCAACTGGGCCAGGCACGTAGTCTATTTCACAGTCCAACCAGATCATGTCTAATTACTACTTTAATTGGTCCAGCCCAGTTGTAATGTAACCATTGATATAAGCTAGCCCGGTAATCTTATAAGATATATACAATTGACTCTTAAATAATTAAATGACATGTTCATTTAATTTCATATCCATTCTACTAAAAGATTAAAATTGCATTTCAATTATCCATGACTATATTTCAGAGTATTATCCCACGCCACAATGATTCCTTGCTATTACTCATTTGTATAATATCAAACGTAATCTTATATCTCTTGGTTCTTGCTGATTTCTTTAATGATCATGAGTCAACATCTTGAATAAATTAGTTTTGACATACTTAGGCCTAAATCTTATGATCAAGAACTGAAATCCACCAAGAGATATTATTTCGCTAGAATTTTATATTGCTAACTCGAATTATATAATTCAACAAATATATTTTACTAAACACCAGAGAATATTAACCTCGATTGATCTCACTTATTTTTCAGTTCAAATAAACCAATACTTGGGAATATACAATCATATCTGTCAAGATTAAGAGTAAAGCTAATCATTGTCTATGAAATTCTTTTTCATTGATATTATCAATAAAATTTCATTTATAACCCAATTCAGTGTAAGTCTCCTTACATCAGTTAACTTTAGTTCGACCAAGACTAATCAAACCATTCTAAAGTCTGCTACAGCATAAATAATAACCTTATTTATATTACTACGAATCATAATTAATTAATTGTAAATAATATATGTATCTTTTATGAATCTACATCGCAATCATATAAATACATATTAATATAATTAAATGAACATTTATTCAAACAACAATATGCATATATAATTAACTGAATAATACTTTATTTTATTAATATAAAAATGTTTACATAAAAATAAATGCTTTTATGAGCTTCTCTCACTAACTGTAATAATATTATGTAGAATTATAGGCCTTCCTAAAGCGCCAAGCATCTGCGATGAAAACTCCAAAACTACCCATCAATCTCTTTGTAGTAGTAGCTATAACAGACCCCAAATGGTCTTGAGCACCCTTTGATAGTAGATGCACCAATGTTGAGTTTTAAGTATCCTACATCTGGCAGTCTCCACTTGTAATTTTGAGAAACTCCTCTACAAGGTACTTTGGTTTCCAAAATTGACAACAAATTGCAATACTCGTTTCTCTATAAAGAAGCATCTTTTAGGATGGCGCTTCGCTCTTTTTTCTGACCTCCATAAGTGCCAAGCATTTTGCGATGAAACTCTAGAACTTCCCACCAACTTCTCGCAATAGCAGCTGCAACAGACCCCAAATGGTCTCGAGCACCCTTTGACAGTAACCGCATCAATGTTAAGTTTTAAGCATCCAATATCTGGCAGTCTCCACTTGTAATTTGGAGAAACTCCCCTACCAGCTACTTTGTTTTCCAAAACTGACTGCAAACTGCAATACTCGTTTCTCCGTAAAGAAGCATCTTTCAGGATAGTGCTTGGCTTTTTTTTTTCCTACCTCCATAAACAAATGAACAATTTGGTTTCTATTGTACCAAATGAACTAGAAAATAACACAACAAACCTCAAAATCATTTGTATTTAATTTTGCATACAAGTATAGCAGCAAGTCCGAAATATAAGCTCCACGAAATCAAGAAAATAAATCCCAGAATCAGCTCTCCTTCCACACTATCTCAGCAACACCACATTTAACCAAAGCATGGAAAGAAGATTCAATCCCACTTTGATAGTTCAAATAAACAGGAGAGCATGGGATTTTTCTTCTATTCAAATTCAACTTGTTGGGAATAATATAATTAAATGCTTTTCAAATGAATATCTTAATTTTATTTGGGACATTCATTTTCCAAAGAAAGGTCCACCAATCTCTAACTTCACTCCCATATGAATATCTCACATATGCCCTGTTCTCCATCATTAATCTATAATATGAGTCTACAAAATAATAACCATTTTCTCGAAATGCCAGGCCATCCTATCTGAAAAACACTTCTGCTCAACAGGATGCTCATGATAGACTCATGATCAACTGTCGAGAAAAGGTCTCTAATTTTAGCCACATCCCATTTTTCTGTAATAATCAAATTAGAGACTCTTAACCTTCAAAGATGGGGTTCCGTTTTATGATAAGACAAAACAAACTTGGTCTAGAAAACCAAGGGTCCTTGAAAAGCTCGAATAGTCTCGCCATTGCCCACCTTCCATCTAATCCTCCCTCTCAATATTTCTCTGCTCCACACAACTCCTTGCCACATACTCGATGAATCACTACCAATAGATGTAAAGAGCAATTGGGAAAGTTTTTTTGCTTTTAACAATTTTTGAAATAAGAGCATTCGATTAATAGATCAAATACCATCCTTGCTTGGCAAGATATTTCGAATCCTATACCATCTCATTTTTTTGCTAATACACATTTTTATCCCAACTTCACTAATGCACCTTACGCTTATTCTCATTTCCTTCCTACCAAAAGCTAGCCATCAAATTTTCTCACAAAGAGTAGCTTGCAATTTAAAAATACTTATTGCATAGGTAGGAATCAATTGTACCACTGCTTTTATAAGGTTCTCACATCCTCCAGAAGAAAATAATTTGCATTTCCATATTTGCAACTTCCTCTATGCTTTTTCTTTAATAGACTTCAATGCTTTTGTTGACTCCATAAAATTGGAGTTATCTAGTGCTAATTTACCTTAAGTTTTACTATGTTCTTGTTTATATTGTTAGCCCAAGATTGACTAACCCAAGAGGGAGAAGGTGAATTGGGTTTTAAAACTTTGACAAACCTTTCTTAATAAACAACTAAATTATATAAGTTAACGTAATAACACGTAAAAATAGCTAAATGATATACACAAGCTCAAGATAAATAAATAAAAGAGATAGGGATAGAGAAGTACAAACACTATTTTCACGAAGTTCAACAAACACGACGGTTTGTCTACGTCCTCGGCTCTTTGTTGGGATATTTGCCCTAAAAAGTAGATTTCTAATTTTACCCTTTTAGTGTAAACAACTTTCTCTCATGTGAAATTATGATATTTGCTAGATTAAACTGTCTCTGTTGAATAGTTTATTTATCTGAAAAAGATTCTATGACTTTATTTATATATAAAGAAACAAACATGATTAAGTGTTAATTATGGAGAGACTTGTTTCTTTATCTAAGTCTAAATGAATTAGTTCACAATCTTTAAGTAAAGATAGAATACTTTATTTACTAAAGATTGTAGTATTTCTCTATCTCAACGGGAATGATGTGTCTCAAATCATTGAAGTGTCTGACTTCTGATAGAAATACTAGTACAACATAAATAAGTTATGTGTATTGTATTGGGATATTTACCTTAAAAAGCAGATTTCTAATTATACCCTTTGAGTATAAACCACTTTCTCTTATATGCAATTATGATATTTGCTAGATTAAACTATCTTAGTTGAATAGTTTATTTATCTGAAAAAGATTCCATGACTTT